>JAZKLR010000702.1:0-93996 GCA_037103525.1 Ganaspis brasiliensis
GTTTTAGGTGGGGGATGGTTTTTGATGTTTAATTAGGTGTTAATTTTACTGTTTTAGGTGGGGGATGGTTTTTGATGTTTAATTAGGTGTTAATTTTACTGTTTTAGGTGGGGGATGGTTTTTGATGTTTAATTAGGTGTTAATTTTACTGTTTTAGGAAGGGGATGGTTTTTGATGTTTAATTAGGTGTTAATTTTCCTGTTTTAGGTGGGGGATGGTTTTTGATGTTTAATTAGGTGTTAATTTTACTGTTTTAGGAAGGGGATGGTTTTGATGTTTAATTAGGTGTTAATTTTACTGTTTTAGGAAGGGGATGGTTTTTGATGTTTAATTAGGTGTTAATTTTACTGTTTTAGGTGGGGGATGGTTTTTGATGTTTAATTAGAGGTTAATTTAGGGATGGTTTTTGATGTTTAATTAGAGGTTAATTTAGCTGTTTTAGGTGGGGGATGGTTTTTGATGTTTAATTAGGTGTTAATTTTACTGTTTTAGGTGGGGGATGGTTTTTGATGTTTAATTAGGTGTTAATTTTACTGTTTTAGGTGGGGGATGGTTTTTGATGTTTAATAGAGGTTAATTTAGCTGTTTTAGAAAGGGGATGGTTTTTGATGTTTAATAGGTGTTAATTTACTGTTTTAGGTGGGGGATGGTTTTTGATGTTTAATTAGAGGTTAATTTTACTGTTTTAGGAAGGGGATGGTTTTGATGTTTAATTAGGTGTTAATTTTACTGTTTTAGGTGGGGGATGGTTTTTGATGTTTAATTAGGTGTTAATTTTACTGTTTTAGGAAGGGGATGGTTTTTGATGTTTAATTAGGTGTTAATTTTACTGTTTTAGGTGGGGGATGGTTTTTGATGTTTAATTAGGTGTTAATTTTACTGTTTTAGGTGGGGGATGGTTTTTGATGTTTAATTAGAGGTTAATTTAGCTGTTTTAGGTGGGGATGGTTTTTGATGTTTAATTAGGTGTTAATTTTACTGTTTTAGGTGGGGGATGGTTTTTGATGTTTAATTAGGTGTTAATTTTACTGTTTTAGGTGGGGGATGGTTTTTGATGTTTAATTAGAGGTTAATTTAGCTGTTTTAGGTGGGGGATGGTTTTTGATGTTTAATTAGGTGTTAATTTTACTGTTTTAGGTGGGGATGGTTTTTGATGTTTAATTAGGTGTTAATTTTACTGTTTTAGGTGGGGGATGGTTTTTGATGTTTAATTAGGTGTTAATTTTACTGTTTTAGGAAGGGGATGGTTTTTGATGTTTAATTAGGTGTTAATTTTACTGTTTTAGGAAGGGGATGGTTTTTGATGTTTAATTAGATGTTAATTTTCCTGTTTTAGGTGGGGGATGGTTTTTGATGTTTAATTAGATGTTAATTTTACTGTTTTAGGTGGGGGAGGTTTTTGATGTTTAATTAGGTGTTAATTTTACTGTTTTAGGTGGGGGATGGTTTTGATGTTTAATTAGGTGTTAATTTTACTGTTTTAGGAAGGGGATGTTTTTGATGTTTAATTAGGTGTTAATTTTACTGTTTTAGGAAGGGGATGGTTTTTGATGTTTAATTAGGTGTTAATTTTACTGTTTTAGGTGGGGGATGGTTTTTGATGTTTAATTAGAGGTTAATTTAGCTGTTTTAGGTGGGGGATGGTTTTGATGTTTAATTAGGTGTTAATTTTACTGTTTTAGGTGGGGGATGGTTTTTGATGTTTAATTAGGTGTTAATTTTACTGTTTTAGGTGGGGGATGGTTTTTGATGTTTAATTAGGTGTTAATTTTACTGTTTTAGGTGGGGGATGGTTTTTGATGTTTAATTAGGTGTTAATTTTACTGTTTTAGGTGGGGGATGGTTTTTGATGTTTAATTAGGTGTTAATTTTACTGTTTTAGGTGGGGGATGGTTTTTGATGTTTAATTAGGTGTTAATTTTACTGTTTTAGGTGGGGGATGGTTTTTGATGTTTAATTAGGTGTTATTTTACTGTTTTAGGAAGGGGATGGTTTTTGATGTTTAATTAGGTGTTAATTTTACTGTTTTAGGAAGGGGATGGTTTTTGATGTTTAATTAGGTGTTAATTTTACTGTTTTAGGAAGGGGATGGTTTTTGATGTTTAATTAGAGGTTAATTTAGCTGTTTTAGGTGGGGGATGGTTTTTGATGTTTAATTAGGTGTTAATTTTACTGTTTTAGGAAGGGGATGGTTTTTGATGTTTAATTAGGTGTTAATTTTACTGTTTTAGTGGGGGATGGTTTTTGATGTTTAATTAGGTGTTAATTTTACTGTTTTAGGTGGGGGATGGTTTTTGATGTTTAATTAGTGTTAATTTTACTGTTTTAGGTGGGGGATGGTTTTTGATGTTTAATTAGGTGTTAATTTTACTGTTTTAGGTGGGGGATGGTTTTTGATGTTTAATTAGGTGTTAATTTTACTGTTTTAGGTGGGGGATGGTTTTTGATGTTTAATTAGGTGTTAATTTTACTGTTTTTAGGGTGGGGGATGGTTTTTGATGTTTAATTAGGTGTTAATTTTACTGTTTTAGGTGGGGGATGGTTTTTGATGTTTAATTAGAGGTTAATTTAGCTGTTTTAGGAAGGGGATGGTTTTTGATGTTTAATTAGGTGTTAATTTTACTGTTTTAGGTGGGGGATGGTTTTTGATGTTTAATTAGGTGTTAATTTTACTGTTTTAGGTGGGGGATGGTTTTTGATGTTTAATTAGGAGTTAATTTTACTGTTTTAGGAAGGGGATGGTTTTTGATGTTTAATTAGGTGTTAATTTTACTGTTTTAGGAAGGGGATGGTTTTTGATGTTTAATTAGAGGTTAATTTAGCTGTTTTAGGTGGGGATGGTTTTTGATGTTTAATTAGGTGTTAATTTTACTGTTTTAGGAAGGGGATGGTTTTTGATGTTTAATTAGGTGTTAATTTTACTGTTTTAGGTGGGGGATGGTTTTTGATGTTTAATTAGGTGTTAATTTTACTGTTTTAGGAAGGGGATGGTTTTTGATGTTAATTAGGTGTTAATTTTACTGTTTTAGGTGGGGGATGGTTTTTGATGTTTAATTAGGTGTTAATTTAGCTGTTTTAGAAAGGGGATGGTTTTTGATGTTTAATTAGAGGTTAATTTAGCTGTTTTAGGAAGGGGATGGTTTTTGATGTTTAATTAGGTGTTAATTTTACTGTTTTAGGTGGGGGATGGTTTTTGATGTTTAATTAGAGGTTAATTTAGCTGTTTTAGGTGGGGGATGGTTTTTGATGTTTAATTAGGTGTTAATTTTACTGTTTTAGGAAGGGGATGGTTTTTGATGTTTAATTAGGTGTTAATTTTACTGTTTTAGGTGGGGGATGGTTTTTGATGTTTAATTAGGTGTTAATTTTACTGTTTTAGGTGGGGGATGGTTTTTGATGTTTAATTAGATGTTAATTTTGCTGTTTTAGGAAGGGGAATGGTTTTTGATGTTTATTTAGACGTTAATTTAGCTGTTTTAGGTGGGGGATGGTTTTTGATGTTTAATTAGGTGTTAATTTTACTGTTTTAGGTGGGGGATGGTTTTTGATGTTTAATTAGGTGTTAATTTTACTGTTTTAGGAAGGGGATGGTTTTTGATGTTTAATTAGGTGTTAATTTTACTGTTTTAGGTGGGGGATGGTTTTTGATGTTTAATTAGAGGTTAATTTAGCTGTTTTAGGAAGGGGATGGTTTTTGATGTTTAATTAGGTGTTAATTTTACTGTTTTAGGTGGGGGATGGTTTTTGATGTTTAATTAGAGGTTAATTTAGCTGTTTTAGGTGGGGGATGGTTTTTGATGTTTAATTAGGTGTTAATTTTACTGTTTTAGGAAGGGGATGGTTTTTGATGTTTAATTAGGTGTTAATTTTACTGTTTTAGAAGGGGATGGTTTTTGATGTTTATTAGGTGTTAATTTTACTGTTTTAGGTGGGGGATGGTTTTTGATGTTTAATTAGGTGTTAATTTTACTGTTTTAGGAAGGGGATGGTTTTTGATGTTTAATTAGAGGTTAATTTTACTGTTTTAGGAAGGGGATGGTTTTTGATGTTTAATTAGGTGTTAATTTTACTGTTTTAGGTGGGGGATGGTTTTGATGTTTAATTAGGTGTTAATTTTACTGTTTTAGGAAGGGGATGGTTTTTGATGTTTAATTAGGTGTTAATTTTACTGTTTTAGGAAGGGGATGGTTTTTGATGTTTAATTAGGTGTTAATTTTACTGTTTTAGGAAGGGGATGGTTTTTGATGTTTAATTAGGTGTTAATTTTACTGTTTTAGGTGGGGGATGGTTTTTGATGTTTAATTAGGTGTTAATTTTACTGTTTTAGGTGGGGGATGGTTTTTGATGTTTAATTAGGTGTTAATTTTACTGTTTTAGGTGGGGGATGGTTTTTGATGTTTAATTAGAGGTTAATTTAGCTGTTTAGAAAGGGGATGGTTTTTGATGTTTAATTAGAGGTTAATTTAGCTGTTTTAGGAAGGGGATGGTTTTTGATGTTTAATTAGGTGTTAATTTTACTGTTTTAGGAAGGGGATGGTTTTTGATGTTTAATTAGAGGTTAATTTTACTGTTTTAGGAAGGGGATGGTTTTTGATGTTTAATTAGGTGGTTATTTTACTGTTTTAGAAAGGGGATGGTTTTTGATGTTTAATTAGAGGTTAATTTAGCTGTTTTAGGTGGGGGATGGTTTTTGATGTTTAATTAGAGGTTAATTTAGCTGTTTTAGGTGGGGGATGGTTTTTGATGTTTAATTAGGTGTTAATTTTACTGTTTTAGGAAGGGGATGGTTTTTGATGTTTAATTAGGTGTTAATTTTACTGTTTTAGGAAGGGGATGGTTTTTGATGTTTAATTAGGTGTTAATTTACTGTTTTAGGAAGGGGATGGTTTTTGATGTTTAATTAGGTGTTAATTTTACTGTTTTAGGTGGGGGATGGTTTTTGATGTTTAATTAGAGGTTAATTTAGCTGTTTTAGGAAGGGGATGGTTTTTGATGTTTAATTAGGTGTTAATTTTACTGTTTTAGGTGGGGGATGGTTTTGATGTTTAATTAGGTGTTAATTTTACTGTTTTAGGTGGGGGATGGTTTTTGATGTTTAATTAGAGGTTAATTTAGCTGTTTTAGGTGGGGGATGTTTTTGATGTTTAATTAGGTGTTAATTTTACTGTTTTAGGAAGGGGGATGGTTTTTGATGTTTAATTAGGTGTTAATTTTACTGTTTTAGGAAGGGGATGGTTTTGATGTTTAATTAGGTGTTAATTTTACTGTTTTAGGAAGGGGATGGTTTTTGATGTTTAATTAGGTGTTAATTTTACTGTTTTAGGAAGGGATGGTTTTTGATGTTTAATTAGGTGTTAATTTTACTGTTTTAGGTGGGGGATGGTTTTTGATGTTTAATTAGAGGTTAATTAGCTGTTTTAGGTGGGGGATGGTTTTTGATGTTTAATTAGGTGTTAATTTTACTGTTTTAGGTGGGGGATGGTTTTTGATGTTTAATTAGGTGTTAATTTTACTGTTTTAGGTGGGGGATGGTTTTTGATGTTTAATTAGGTGTTAATTTTACTGTTTTAGGAAGGGGATGGTTTTTGATGTTTAATTAGGTGTTAATTTACTGTTTTAGGTGGGGATGGTTTTTGATGTTTAATTAGGTGTTAATTTTACTGTTTTAGGAAGGGGATGGTTTTTGATGTTTAATTAGATGTTAATTTTCCTGTTTTAGGTGGGGGATGGTTTTTGATGTTTAATTAGATGTTAATTTTGCTGTTTTAGGTGGGGGATGGTTTTTGATGTTTATTTAGACGTTAATTAGCTGTTTTAGGTGGGGGATGGTTTTTGATGTTTAATTAGATGTTAATTTTGCTGTTTTAGGTGGGGGATGGTTTTTGATGTTTAATTAGATGTTAATTTTGCTGTTTTAGGTGGGGGATGGTTTTTGATGTTTAATTAGAGGTTAATTTAGCTGTTTTAGGTGGGGATGGTTTTTGATGTTTAATTAGGTGTTAATTTTACTGTTTTAGGAAGGGGATGGTTTTTGATGTTTAATTAGGTGTTAATTTTACTGTTTTAGGTGGGGGATGGTTTTGATGTTTAATTAGAGGTTAATTTAGCTGTTTTAGGAAGGGGATGGTTTTTGATGTTTAATTAGGTGTTAATTTAGCTGTTTTAGGTGGGGGATGGTTTTTGATGTTTAATTAGGTGTTAATTTTACTGTTTTAGGAAGGGGATGGTTTTTGATGTTTAATTAGGTGTTAATTTTACTGTTTTAGGTGGGGGATGGTTTTGATGTTTAATTAGGTGTTAATTTTACTGTTTTAGGTGGGGATGGTTTTTGATGTTTAATTAGGTGTTAATTTTACTGTTTTAGGAGGGGATGGTTTTTGATGTTTAATTAGGTGTTAATTTTACTGTTTTAGGAAGGGGATGGTTTTTGATGTTTAATTAGATGTTAATTTTGCTGTTTTAGGTGGGGGATGGTTTTTGATGTTTAATTAGGGTTAATTTAGCTGTTTTAGGTGGGGGATGGTTTTTGATGTTTAATTAGAGGTTAATTTAGCTGTTTTAGGAAGGGGATGGTTTTTGATGTTAATTAGGTGTTAATTTTACTGTTTTAGGTGGGGGATGGTTTTTGATGTTTAATTAGAGGTTAATTTAGCTGTTTTAGAAGGGGGATGGTTTTTGATGTTTAATTAGGTGTTAATTTTACTGTTTTAGGTGGGGGATGGTTTTTGATGTTTAATTAGGTGTTAATTTTACTGTTTTAGGTGGGGGATGGTTTTTGATGTTTAATTAGGTGTTAATTTTACTGTTTTATCTGGGGGATGGTTTTTGATGTTTAATTAGGTGTTAATTTAGCTGTTTTAGGAAGGGGATGGTTTTTGATGTTTAATTAGAGGTTAATTTAGCTGTTTTAGGTGGGGATGGTTTTTGATGTTTAATTAGGTGTTAATTTTACTGTTTTAGGATGGGGATGGTTTTTGATGTTTAATTAGGTGTTAATTTTACTGTTTTAGGTGGGGGATGGTTTTTGATGTTTAATTAGGTGTTAATTTTACTGTTTTAGGTGGGGGATGGTTTTTGATGTTTAATTAGGTGTTAATTTTACTGTTTTAGGTGGGGATGGTTTTTGATGTTTAATTAGAGGTTAATTTTACTGTTTTAGGAAGGGGATGGTTTTTGATGTTTAATTAGGTGTTAATTTTACTGTTTTAGGAAGGGGATGGTTTTTGATGTTTAATTAGTGTTAATTTTACTGTTTTAGGAAGGGGATGGTTTTTGATGTTTAATTAGGTGTTAATTTTACTGTTTTAGGAGGGGATGGTTTTTGATGTTTAATTAGGTGTTAATTTTACTGTTTTAGGTGGGGGATGGTTTTTGATGTTTAATTAGAGGTTAATTTAGCTGTTTTAGGAAGGGGATGGTTTTTGATGTTTAATTAGGTGTTAATTTTACTGTTTTAGGTGGGGGATGGTTTTGATGTTTAATTAGGTGTTAATTTTACTGTTTTAGGTGGGGGATGGTTTTTGATGTTTAATTAGGTGTTAATTTTACTGTTTTAGGTGGGGATGGTTTTTGATGTTTAATTAGGTGTTAATTTTACTGTTTTAGGTGGGGATGGTTTTTTGATGTTTAATTAGGTGTTAATTTTACTGTTTTAGGTGGGGGATGGTTTTTGATGTTTAATTAGGTGTTAATTTTACTGTTTTAGGAAGGGGATGGTTTTTGATGTTTAATTAGAGGTTAATTTAGCTGTTTTAGGAAGGGGATGGTTTTTGATGTTTAATTAGGTGTTAATTTTACTGTTTTAGGTGGGGATGGTTTTTGATGTTTAATTAGGTGTTAATTTTACTGTTTTAGGAAGGGGATGGTTTTTGATGTTTAATTAGGTGTTAATTTTACTGTTTTAGGAAGGGGATGGTTTTGATGTTTAATTAGGTGTTAATTTTACTGTTTTAGGTGGGGGATGGTTTTTGATGTTTAATTAGAGGTTAATTTAGCTGTTTTAGGAAGGGGATGGTTTTTGATGTTTAATTAGGTGTTAATTTTACTGTTTTAGGTGGGGATGGTTTTTGATGTTTAATTAGGTGTTAATTTTACTGTTTTAGGTGGGGGATGGTTTTTGATGTTTAATTAGGTGTTAATTTTACTGTTTTAGGTGGGGATGGTTTTTGATGTTTAATTAGGTGTTAATTTTACTGTTTTAGGAAGGGGATGGTTTTTGATGTTTAATTAGGTGTTAATTTTACTGTTTTAGGAAGGGGATGGTTTTTGATGTTTAATTAGGTGTTAATTTACTGTTTTAGGTGGGGGATGGTTTTGATGTTTAATTAGGTGTTAATTTTACTGTTTTAGGTGGGGATGGTTTTTGATGTTTAATTAGGTGTTAATTTACTGTTTTAGGTGGGGGATGGTTTTTGATGTTAATTAGGTGTTAATTTTACTGTTTTAGGTGGGGGATGGTTTTTGATGTTTAATTAGGTGTTAATTTTACTGTTTTAGGAAGGGGATGGTTTTTGATGTTTAATTAGGTGTTAATTTTCCTGTTTTAGGTGGGGGATGGTTTTTGATGTTTAATTAGGTGTTAATTTTACTGTTTTAGGAAGGGATGGTTTTTGATGTTTAATTAGGTGTTAATTTTACTGTTTTAGGTGGGGATGGTTTTGATGTTTAATTAGGTGTTAATTTTACTGTTTTAGGTGGGGGATGGTTTTGATGTTTAATTAGGTGTTAATTTTACTGTTTTAGGAAGGGGATGGTTTTTGATGTTTAATTAGGTGTTAATTTTACTGTTTTAGGAGGGGGATGGTTTTTGATGTTTAATTAGGTGTTAATTTTACTGTTTTAGGAAGGGGATGGTTTTTGATGTTTAATTAGAGGTTAATTTAGCTGTTTTAGGTGGGGGATGGTTTTTGATGTTTAATTAGGTGTTAATTTTACTGTTTTAGGAAGGGGATGGTTTTTGATGTTTAATTAGGTGTTAATTTTACTGTTTTAGGTGGGGGATGGTTTTTGATGTTTAATTAGGTGTTAATTTTACTGTTTTAGGTGGGGGATGGTTTTTGATGTTTAATTAGGTGTTAATTTTACTGTTTTAGGTGGGGGATGGTTTTTGATGTTTAATTAGAGGTTAATTTAGCTGTTTTAGGTGGGGATGGTTTTTGATGTTTAATTAGGTGTTAATTTTACTGTTTTAGGAAGGGGATGGTTTTGATGTTTAATTAGGTGTTAATTTTACTGTTTTAGGAAGGGGATGGTTTTTGATGTTTAATTAGGTGTTAATTTACTGTTTTAGGTGGGGATGGTTTTTGATGTTTAATTAGATGTTAATTTACTGTTTTAGGTGGGGGATGGTTTTTGATGTTTAATAGGATGTTAATTTTGCTGTTTTAGGTGGGGATGGTTTTTGATGTTTAATTAGATGTTAATTTTGCTGTTTTAGGTGGGGGATGGTTTTTGATGTTTAATTAGAGGTTAATTTAGCTGTTTTAGGTGGGGGATGGTTTTTGATGTTTAATTAGATGTTAATTTTGCTGTTTTAGGTGGGGGATGGTTTTTGATGTTTAATTAGATGTTAATTTTGCTGTTTTAGGAAGGGGATGGTTTTTGATGTTTAATTAGGTGTTAATTTTACTGTTTTAGGTGGGGGATGGTTTTTGATGTTTAATTAGATGTTAATTTTGCTGTTTTAGGTGGGGGATGGTTTTTGATGTTTAATTAGAGGTTAATTTAGCTGTTTTAGGTGGGGGATGGTTTTTGATGTTTAATTAGGTGTTAATTTTACTGTTTTAGGAAGGGGATGGTTTTTGATGTTTAATTAGGTGTTAATTTTACTGTTTTAGGAAGGGGATGGTTTTTGATGTTTAATTAGGTGTTAATTTTACTGTTTTAGGTGGGGGATGGTTTTTGATGTTTAATTAGGTGTTAATTTTACTGTTTTAGGAAGGGGATGGTTTTTGATGTTTAATTAGATGTTAATTTTGCTGTTTTAGGTGGGGGATGGTTTTTGATGTTTAATTAGAGGTTAATTTTACTGTTTTAGGAAGGGGATGGTTTTTGATGTTTAATTAGGTGTTAATTTTACTGTTTTAGGAAGGGGATGGTTTTTGATGTTTAATTAGATGTTAATTTTCCTGTTTTAGGTGGGGGATGGTTTTTGATGTTTAATTAGGTGTTAATTTTACTGTTTTAGGAAGGGGATGGTTTTTGATGTTTAATTAGGTGTTAATTTTACTGTTTTAGGTGGGGGATGGTTTTTGATGTTTAATTAGAGGTTAATTTTACTGTTTTAGGAAGGGGATGGTTTTTGATGTTTAATTAGGTGGTTATTTTACTGTTTTAGAAAGGGGATGGTTTTTGATGTTTAATTAGAGGTTAATTTAGCTGTTTTAGGTGGGGGATGGTTTTTGATGTTTAATTAGAGGTTAATTTAGCTGTTTTAGGTGGGGGATGGTTTTTGATGTTTAATTAGGTGTTAATTTTACTGTTTTAGGAAGGGGATGGTTTTTGATGTTTAATTAGGTGTTAATTTTACTGTTTTAGGTGGGGGATGGTTTTTGATGTTTAATTAGGTGTTAATTTTACTGTTTTAGGTGGGGGATGGTTTTTGATGTTTAATTAGATGTTAATTTTGCTGTTTTAGGTGGGGGATGGTTTTTGATGTTTAATTAGAGGTTAATTTAGCTGTTTTAGGTGGGGGATGGTTTTTGATGTTTAATTAGGTGTTAATTTTACTGTTTTAGGAAGGGGATGGTTTTTGATGTTTAATTAGGTGTTAATTTTACTGTTTTAGGAAGGGGATGGTTTTTGATGTTTAATTAGGTGTTAATTTTACTGTTTTAGGTGGGGGATGGTTTTTGATGTTTAATTAGGTGTTAATTTTACTGTTTTAGGAAGGGGATGGTTTTTGATGTTTAATTAGATGTTAATTTTGCTGTTTTAGGTGGGGGATGGTTTTTGATGTTTAATTAGAGGTTAATTTTACTGTTTTAGGAAGGGGATGGTTTTTGATGTTTAATTAGGTGTTAATTTTACTGTTTTAGGAAGGGGATGGTTTTTGATGTTTAATTAGATGTTAATTTTCCTGTTTTAGGTGGGGGATGGTTTTTGATGTTTAATTAGGTGTTAATTTTACTGTTTTAGGAAGGGGATGGTTTTTGATGTTTAATTAGGTGTTAATTTTACTGTTTTAGGTGGGGGATGGTTTTTGATGTTTAATTAGAGGTTAATTTTACTGTTTTAGGAAGGGGATGGTTTTTGATGTTTAATTAGGTGGTTATTTTACTGTTTTAGAAAGGGGATGGTTTTTGATGTTTAATTAGAGGTTAATTTAGCTGTTTTAGGTGGGGGATGGTTTTTGATGTTTAATTAGAGGTTAATTTAGCTGTTTTAGGTGGGGGATGGTTTTTGATGTTTAATTAGGTGTTAATTTTACTGTTTTAGGAAGGGGATGGTTTTTGATGTTTAATTAGGTGTTAATTTTACTGTTTTAGGTGGGGGATGGTTTTTGATGTTTAATTAGGTGTTAATTTTACTGTTTTAGGAAGGGGATGGTTTTTGATGTTTAATTAGGTGTTAATTTTACTGTTTTAGGTGGGGGATGGTTTTTGATGTTTAATTAGGTGTTAATTTTACTGTTTTAGGAAGGGGATGGTTTTTGATGTTTAATTAGGTGTTAATTTTACTGTTTTAGGTGGGGGATGGTTTTTGATGTTTAATTAGGTGTTAATTTTACTGTTTTAGGTGGGGGATGGTTTTTGATGTTTAATTAGGTGTTAATTTTACTGTTTTAGGTGGGGGATGGTTTTTGATGTTTAATTAGGTGTTAATTTTACTGTTTTAGGAAGGGGATGGTTTTTGATGTTTAATTAGGTGTTAATTTTACTGTTTTAGGAAGGGGATGGTTTTTGATGTTTAATTAGGTGTTAATTTTACTGTTTTAGGAAGGGGATGGTTTTTGATGTTTAATTAGGTGTTAATTTTACTGTTTTAGGTGGGGGATGGTTTTTGATGTTTAATTAGATGTTAATTTTGCTGTTTTAGGTGGGGGATGGTTTTTGATGTTTATTTAGACGTTAATTTAGCTGTTTTAGGTGGGGGATGGTTTTTGATGTTTAATTAGATGTTAATTTTGCTGTTTTAGGTGGGGGATGGTTTTTGATGTTTAATTAGGTGTTAATTTTCCTCTTTTATCTGGGGGATGGTTTTTGATGTTTAATTAGATGTTAATTTTACTGTTTTAGGTGGGGGATGGTTTTTGATGTTTAATTAGAGGTTAATTTAGCTGTTTTAGAAAGGGGATGGTTTTTTATGTTTAATTAGGTGTTAATTTTACTGTTTTAGGAAGGGGATGGTTTTTGATGTTTAATTAGGTGTTAATTTTACTGTTTTAGGAAGGGGATGGTTTTTGATGTTTAATTAGAGGTTAATTTAGCTGTTTTAGGTGGGGGATGGTTTTTGATGTTTAATTAGGTGTTAATTTTACTGTTTTAGGAAGGGGATGGTTTTTGATGTTTAATTAGGTGTTAATTTTACTGTTTTAGGAAGGGGATGGTTTTTGATGTTTAATTAGGTGTTAATTTTACTGTTTTAGGTGGGGGATGGTTTTTGATGTTTAATTAGGTGTTAATTTTACTGTTTTAGGAAGGGGATGGTTTTTGATGTTTAATTAGAGGTTAATTTTACTGTTTTAGGAAGGGGATGGTTTTTGATGTTTAATTAGGTGGTTATTTTACTGTTTTAGAAAGGGGATGGTTTTTGATGTTTAATTAGGTGTTAATTTTACTGTTTTAGGAAGGGGATGGTTTTTGATGTTTAATTAGGTGTTAATTTTACTGTTTTAGGTGGGGGATGGTTTTTGATGTTTAATTAGAGGTTAATTTAGCTGTTTTAGAAAGGGGATGGTTTTTGATGTTTAATTAGGTGTTAATTTTACTGTTTTAGGTGGGGGATGGTTTTTGATGTTTAATTAGGTGTTAATTTTACTGTTTTAGGTGGGGGATGGTTTTTGATGTTTAATTAGATGTTAATTTTGCTGTTTTAGGTGGGGGATGGTTTTTGATGTTTAATTAGATGTTAATTTTGCTGTTTTAGGTGGGGGATGGTTTTTGATGTTTAATTAGAGGTTAATTTAGCTGTTTTAGGTGGGGGATGGTTTTTGATGTTTAATTAGGTGTTAATTTTACTGTTTTAGGAAGGGGATGGTTTTTGATGTTTAATTAGGTGTTAATTTTACTGTTTTAGGTGGGGGATGGTTTTTGATGTTTAATTAGAGGTTAATTTAGCTGTTTTAGGAAGGGGATGGTTTTTGATGTTTAATTAGGTGTTAATTTTACTGTTTTAGGAAGGGGATGGTTTTTGATGTTTAATTAGAGGTTAATTTAGCTGTTTTAGGAAGGGGATGGTTTTTGATGTTTAATTAGGTGTTAATTTTACTGTTTTAGGAAGGGGATGGTTTTTGATGTTTAATTAGAGGTTAATTTTACTGTTTTAGGAAGGGGATGGTTTTTGATGTTTAATTAGGTGGTTATTTTACTGTTTTAGAAAGGGGATGGTTTTTGATGTTTAATTAGAGGTTAATTTAGCTGTTTTAGGTGGGGGATGGTTTTTGATGTTTAATTAGAGGTTAATTTAGCTGTTTTAGGTGGGGGATGGTTTTTGATGTTTAATTAGAGGTTAATTTAGCTGTTTTAGGAAGGGGATGGTTTTTGATGTTTAATTAGGTGTTAATTTTACTGTTTTAGGTGGGGGATGGTTTTTGATGTTTAATTAGGTGTTAATTTTACTGTTTTAGGTGGGGGATGGTTTTTGATGTTTAATTAGGTGTTAATTTAGCTGTTTTAGAAAGGGGATGGTTTTTGATGTTTAATTAGAGGTTAATTTAGCTGTTTTAGGAAGGGGATGGTTTTTGATGTTTAATTAGGTGTTAATTTTACTGTTTTAGGTGGGGGATGGTTTTTGATGTTTAATTAGGTGTTAATTTTACTGTTTTAGGAAGGGGATGGTTTTTGATGTTTAATTAGATGTTAATTTTCCTGTTTTAGGTGGGGGATGGTTTTTGATGTTTAATTAGATGTTAATTTTCCTGTTTTAGGTGGGGGATGGTTTTTGATGTTTAATTAGATGTTAATTTTGCTGTTTTAGGTGGGGGATGGTTTTTGATGTTTAATTAGATGTTAATTTTGCTGTTTTAGGAAGGGGATGGTTTTTGATGTTTAATTAGAGGTTAATTTAGCTGTTTTAGGTGGGGGATGGTTTTTGATGTTTAATTAGGTGTTAATTTTACTGTTTTAGGAAGGGGATGGTTTTTGATGTTTAATTAGGTGTTAATTTTACTGTTTTAGGAAGGGGATGGTTTTTGATGTTTAATTAGGTGTTAATTTTACTGTTTTAGGTGGGGGATGGTTTTTGATGTTTAATTAGGTGTTAATTTTACTGTTTTAGGTGGGGGATGGTTTTTGATGTTTAATTAGGTGTTAATTTTACTGTTTTAGGTGGGGGATGGTTTTTGATGTTTAATTAGAGGTTAATTTAGCTGTTTTAGAAAGGGGATGGTTTTTGATGTTTAATTAGAGGTTAATTTAGCTGTTTTAGGAAGGGGATGGTTTTTGATGTTTAATTAGGTGTTAATTTTACTGTTTTAGGAAGGGGATGGTTTTTGATGTTTAATTAGAGGTTAATTTTACTGTTTTAGGAAGGGGATGGTTTTTGATGTTTAATTAGGTGGTTATTTTACTGTTTTAGAAAGGGGATGGTTTTTGATGTTTAATTAGAGGTTAATTTAGCTGTTTTAGGTGGGGGATGGTTTTTGATGTTTAATTAGAGGTTAATTTAGCTGTTTTAGGTGGGGGATGGTTTTTGATGTTTAATTAGGTGTTAATTTTACTGTTTTAGGAAGGGGATGGTTTTTGATGTTTAATTAGGTGTTAATTTTACTGTTTTAGGAAGGGGATGGTTTTTGATGTTTAATTAGGTGTTAATTTTACTGTTTTAGGAAGGGGATGGTTTTTGATGTTTAATTAGGTGTTAATTTTACTGTTTTAGGTGGGGGATGGTTTTTGATGTTTAATTAGAGGTTAATTTAGCTGTTTTAGGAAGGGGATGGTTTTTGATGTTTAATTAGGTGTTAATTTTACTGTTTTAGGTGGGGGATGGTTTTTGATGTTTAATTAGGTGTTAATTTTACTGTTTTAGGTGGGGGATGGTTTTTGATGTTTAATTAGGTGTTAATTTTACTGTTTTAGGTGGGGGATGGTTTTTGATGTTTAATTAGGTGTTAATTTTACTGTTTTATCTGGGGGATGGTTTTTGATGTTTAATTAGAGGTTAATTTAGCTGTTTTAGGTGGGGGATGGTTTTTGATGTTTAATTAGAGGTTAATTTAGCTGTTTTAGGTGGGGGATGGTTTTTGATGTTTAATTAGGTGTTAATTTTACTGTTTTAGGAAGGGGATGGTTTTTGATGTTTAATTAGGTGTTAATTTTACTGTTTTAGGAAGGGGATGGTTTTTGATGTTTAATTAGAGGTTAATTTAGCTGTTTTAGGTGGGGGATGGTTTTTGATGTTTAATTAGGTGTTAATTTTACTGTTTTAGGAAGGGGATGGTTTTTGATGTTTAATTAGGTGTTAATTTTACTGTTTTAGGAAGGGGATGGTTTTTGATGTTTAATTAGGTGTTAATTTTACTGTTTTAGGTGGGGGATGGTTTTTGATGTTTAATTAGAGGTTAATTTAGCTGTTTTAGGAAGGGGATGGTTTTTGATGTTTAATTAGGTGTTAATTTTACTGTTTTAGGTGGGGGATGGTTTTTGATGTTTAATTAGGTGTTAATTTTACTGTTTTAGGAAGGGGATGGTTTTTGATGTTTAATTAGGTGTTAATTTTACTGTTTTAGGAAGGGGATGGTTTTTGATGTTTAATTAGGTGTTAATTTTACTGTTTTAGGAAGGGGATGGTTTTTGATGTTTAATTAGATGTTAATTTTCCTGTTTTAGGTGGGGGATGGTTTTTGATGTTTAATTAGATGTTAATTTTACTGTTTTAGGTGGGGGATGGTTTTTGATGTTTAATTAGGTGTTAATTTTACTGTTTTAGGTGGGGGATGGTTTTTGATGTTTAATTAGGTGTTAATTTTACTGTTTTAGGAAGGGGATGGTTTTTGATGTTTAATTAGGTGTTAATTTTACTGTTTTAGGAAGGGGATGGTTTTTGATGTTTAATTAGGTGTTAATTTTACTGTTTTAGGTGGGGGATGGTTTTTGATGTTTAATTAGAGGTTAATTTAGCTGTTTTAGGAAGGGGATGGTTTTTGATGTTTAATTAGGTGTTAATTTTACTGTTTTAGGTGGGGGATGGTTTTTGATGTTTAATTAGGTGTTAATTTTACTGTTTTATCTGGGGGATGGTTTTTGATGTTTAATTAGGTGTTAATTTAGCTGTTTTAGAAAGGGGATGGTTTTTGATGTTTAATTAGATGTTAATTTTGCTGTTTTAGGTGGGGGATGGTTTTTGATGTTTAATTAGATGTTAATTTTGCTGTTTTAGGTGGGGGATGGTTTTTGATGTTTAATTAGAGGTTAATTTAGCTGTTTTAGGTGGGGGATGGTTTTTGATGTTTAATTAGAGGTTAATTTAGCTGTTTTAGGAAGGGGATGGTTTTTGATGTTTAATTAGGTGTTAATTTTACTGTTTTAGGTGGGGGATGGTTTTTGATGTTTAATTAGGTGTTAATTTTACTGTTTTAGGTGGGGGATGGTTTTTGATGTTTAATTAGGTGTTAATTTTACTGTTTTAGGTGGGGGATGGTTTTTGATGTTTAATTAGGTGTTAATTTTACTGTTTTATCTGGGGGATGGTTTTTGATGTTTAATTAGGTGTTAATTTAGCTGTTTTAGAAAGGGGATGGTTTTTGATGTTTAATTAGATGTTAATTTTGCTGTTTTAGGTGGGGGATGGTTTTTGATGTTTAATTAGATGTTAATTTTGCTGTTTTAGGTGGGGGATGGTTTTTGATGTTTAATTAGAGGTTAATTTAGCTGTTTTAGGTGGGGGATGGTTTTTGATGTTTAATTAGGTGTTAATTTTACTGTTTTAGGAAGGGGATGGTTTTTGATGTTTAATTAGGTGTTAATTTTACTGTTTTAGGAAGGGGATGGTTTTTGATGTTTAATTAGGTGTTAATTTTACTGTTTTAGGAAGGGGATGGTTTTTGATGTTTAATTAGGTGTTAATTTTACTGTTTTAGGAAGGGGATGGTTTTTGATGTTTAATTAGGTGTTAATTTTACTGTTTTAGGAAGGGGATGGTTTTTGATGTTTAATTAGATGTTAATTTTCCTGTTTTAGGTGGGGGATGGTTTTTGATGTTTAATTAGAGGTTAATTTAGCTGTTTTAGGAAGGGGATGGTTTTTGATGTTTAATTAGGTGTTAATTTTACTGTTTTAGGTGGGGGATGGTTTTTGATGTTTAATTAGGTGTTAATTTTACTGTTTTAGGAAGGGGATGGTTTTTGATGTTTAATTAGATGTTAATTTTCCTGTTTTAGGTGGGGGATGGTTTTTGATGTTTAATTAGAGGTTAATTTAGCTGTTTTAGGTGGGGGATGGTTTTTGATGTTTAATTAGAGGTTAATTTAGCTGTTTTAGGTGGGGGATGGTTTTTGATGTTTAATTAGAGGTTAATTTAGCTGTTTTAGGTGGGGGATGGTTTTTGATGTTTAATTAGGTGTTAATTTTACTGTTTTAGGAAGGGGATGGTTTTTGATGTTTAATTAGGTGTTAATTTTACTGTTTTAGGAAGGGGATGGTTTTTGATGTTTAATTAGAGGTTAATTTAGCTGTTTTAGGTGGGGGATGGTTTTTGATGTTTAATTAGGTGTTAATTTTACTGTTTTAGGAAGGGGATGGTTTTTGATGTTTAATTAGGTGTTAATTTTACTGTTTTAGGAAGGGGATGGTTTTTGATGTTTAATTAGGTGTTAATTTTACTGTTTTAGGTGGGGGATGGTTTTTGATGTTTAATTAGAGGTTAATTTAGCTGTTTTAGGAAGGGGATGGTTTTTGATGTTTAATTAGGTGTTAATTTTACTGTTTTAGGTGGGGGATGGTTTTTGATGTTTAATTAGGTGTTAATTTTACTGTTTTAGGAAGGGGATGGTTTTTGATGTTTAATTAGGTGTTAATTTTACTGTTTTAGGAAGGGGATGGTTTTTGATGTTTAATTAGGTGTTAATTTTACTGTTTTAGGAAGGGGATGGTTTTTGATGTTTAATTAGATGTTAATTTTCCTGTTTTAGGTGGGGGATGGTTTTTGATGTTTAATTAGATGTTAATTTTACTGTTTTAGGTGGGGGATGGTTTTTGATGTTTAATTAGGTGTTAATTTTACTGTTTTAGGTGGGGGATGGTTTTTGATGTTTAATTAGGTGTTAATTTTACTGTTTTAGGAAGGGGATGGTTTTTGATGTTTAATTAGGTGTTAATTTTACTGTTTTAGGAAGGGGATGGTTTTTGATGTTTAATTAGGTGTTAATTTTACTGTTTTAGGTGGGGGATGGTTTTTGATGTTTAATTAGAGGTTAATTTAGCTGTTTTAGGAAGGGGATGGTTTTTGATGTTTAATTAGGTGTTAATTTTACTGTTTTAGGTGGGGGATGGTTTTTGATGTTTAATTAGGTGTTAATTTTACTGTTTTATCTGGGGGATGGTTTTTGATGTTTAATTAGGTGTTAATTTAGCTGTTTTAGAAAGGGGATGGTTTTTGATGTTTAATTAGATGTTAATTTTGCTGTTTTAGGTGGGGGATGGTTTTTGATGTTTAATTAGATGTTAATTTTGCTGTTTTAGGTGGGGGATGGTTTTTGATGTTTAATTAGAGGTTAATTTAGCTGTTTTAGGTGGGGGATGGTTTTTGATGTTTAATTAGAGGTTAATTTAGCTGTTTTAGGAAGGGGATGGTTTTTGATGTTTAATTAGGTGTTAATTTTACTGTTTTAGGTGGGGGATGGTTTTTGATGTTTAATTAGGTGTTAATTTTACTGTTTTAGGTGGGGGATGGTTTTTGATGTTTAATTAGGTGTTAATTTTACTGTTTTAGGTGGGGGATGGTTTTTGATGTTTAATTAGGTGTTAATTTTACTGTTTTATCTGGGGGATGGTTTTTGATGTTTAATTAGGTGTTAATTTAGCTGTTTTAGAAAGGGGATGGTTTTTGATGTTTAATTAGATGTTAATTTTGCTGTTTTAGGTGGGGGATGGTTTTTGATGTTTAATTAGATGTTAATTTTGCTGTTTTAGGTGGGGGATGGTTTTTGATGTTTAATTAGAGGTTAATTTAGCTGTTTTAGGTGGGGGATGGTTTTTGATGTTTAATTAGGTGTTAATTTTACTGTTTTAGGAAGGGGATGGTTTTTGATGTTTAATTAGGTGTTAATTTTACTGTTTTAGGAAGGGGATGGTTTTTGATGTTTAATTAGGTGTTAATTTTACTGTTTTAGGAAGGGGATGGTTTTTGATGTTTAATTAGGTGTTAATTTTACTGTTTTAGGTGGGGGATGGTTTTTGATGTTTAATTAGGTGTTAATTTTACTGTTTTAGGTGGGGGATGGTTTTTGATGTTTAATTAGGTGTTAATTTTACTGTTTTAGGTGGGGGATGGTTTTTGATGTTTAATTAGAGGTTAATTTAGCTGTTTTAGAAAGGGGATGGTTTTTGATGTTTAATTAGAGGTTAATTTAGCTGTTTTAGGAAGGGGATGGTTTTTGATGTTTAATTAGGTGTTAATTTTACTGTTTTAGGAAGGGGATGGTTTTTGATGTTTAATTAGAGGTTAATTTTACTGTTTTAGGAAGGGGATGGTTTTTGATGTTTAATTAGGTGGTTATTTTACTGTTTTAGAAAGGGGATGGTTTTTGATGTTTAATTAGAGGTTAATTTAGCTGTTTTAGGTGGGGGATGGTTTTTGATGTTTAATTAGAGGTTAATTTAGCTGTTTTAGGTGGGGGATGGTTTTTGATGTTTAATTAGGTGTTAATTTTACTGTTTTAGGAAGGGGATGGTTTTTGATGTTTAATTAGGTGTTAATTTTACTGTTTTAGGAAGGGGATGGTTTTTGATGTTTAATTAGGTGTTAATTTTACTGTTTTAGGAAGGGGATGGTTTTTGATGTTTAATTAGGTGTTAATTTTACTGTTTTAGGTGGGGGATGGTTTTTGATGTTTAATTAGAGGTTAATTTAGCTGTTTTAGGAAGGGGATGGTTTTTGATGTTTAATTAGGTGTTAATTTTACTGTTTTAGGTGGGGGATGGTTTTTGATGTTTAATTAGGTGTTAATTTTACTGTTTTAGGTGGGGGATGGTTTTTGATGTTTAATTAGGTGTTAATTTTACTGTTTTAGGTGGGGGATGGTTTTTGATGTTTAATTAGGTGTTAATTTTACTGTTTTATCTGGGGGATGGTTTTTGATGTTTAATTAGGTGTTAATTTAGCTGTTTTAGAAAGGGGATGGTTTTTGATGTTTAATTAGATGTTAATTTTGCTGTTTTAGGTGGGGGATGGTTTTTGATGTTTAATTAGATGTTAATTTTGCTGTTTTAGGTGGGGGATGGTTTTTGATGTTTAATTAGAGGTTAATTTAGCTGTTTTAGGTGGGGGATGGTTTTTGATGTTTAATTAGGTGTTAATTTTACTGTTTTAGGAAGGGGATGGTTTTTGATGTTTAATTAGGTGTTAATTTTACTGTTTTAGGAAGGGGATGGTTTTTGATGTTTAATTAGGTGTTAATTTTACTGTTTTAGGTGGGGGATGGTTTTTGATGTTTAATTAGAGGTTAATTTAGCTGTTTTAGAAAGGGGATGGTTTTTGATGTTTAATTAGAGGTTAATTTAGCTGTTTTAGGTGGGGGATGGTTTTTGATGTTTAATTAGGTGTTAATTTTACTGTTTTAGGAAGGGGATGGTTTTTGATGTTTAATTAGGTGTTAATTTTACTGTTTTAGGAAGGGGATGGTTTTTGATGTTTAATTAGGTGTTAATTTTCCTCTTTTATCTGGGGGATGGTTTTTGATGTTTAATTAGGTGTTAATTTTACTGTTTTAGGAAGGGGATGGTTTTTGATGTTTAATTAGATGTTAATTTTCCTGTTTTAGGTGGGGGATGGTTTTTGATGTTTAATTAGATGTTAATTTTGCTGTTTTAGGTGGGGGATGGTTTTTGATGTTTAATTAGATGTTAATTTTGCTGTTTTAGGAAGGGGATGGTTTTTGATGTTTAATTAGGTGTTAATTTTACTGTTTTAGGTGGGGGATGGTTTTTGATGTTTAATTAGGTGTTAATTTTACTGTTTTAGGAAGGGGATGGTTTTTGATGTTTAATTAGGTGTTAATTTTACTGTTTTAGGAAGGGGATGGTTTTTGATGTTTAATTAGGTGTTAATTTTACTGTTTTAGGTGGGGGATGGTTTTTGATGTTTAATTAGAGGTTAATTTAGCTGTTTTAGGAAGGGGATGGTTTTTGATGTTTAATTAGGTGTTAATTTTACTGTTTTAGGTGGGGGATGGTTTTTGATGTTTAATTAGGTGTTAATTTTACTGTTTTAGGTGGGGGATGGTTTTTGATGTTTAATTAGGTGTTAATTTTACTGTTTTAGGTGGGGGATGGTTTTTGATGTTTAATTAGGTGTTAATTTTACTGTTTTAGGAAGGGGATGGTTTTTGATGTTTAATTAGGTGTTAATTTTACTGTTTTAGGAAGGGGATGGTTTTTGATGTTTAATTAGGTGTTAATTTTACTGTTTTAGGAAGGGGATGGTTTTTGATGTTTAATTAGAGGTTAATTTAGCTGTTTTAGGTGGGGGATGGTTTTTGATGTTTAATTAGGTGTTAATTTTACTGTTTTAGGAAGGGGATGGTTTTTGATGTTTAATTAGGTGTTAATTTTACTGTTTTAGGTGGGGGATGGTTTTTGATGTTTAATTAGGTGTTAATTTTACTGTTTTAGGTGGGGGATGGTTTTTGATGTTTAATTAGGTGTTAATTTTACTGTTTTAGGTGGGGGATGGTTTTTGATGTTTAATTAGGTGTTAATTTTACTGTTTTAGGTGGGGGATGGTTTTTGATGTTTAATTAGGTGTTAATTTTACTGTTTTAGGTGGGGGATGGTTTTTGATGTTTAATTAGGTGTTAATTTTACTGTTTTAGGAAGGGGATGGTTTTTGATGTTTAATTAGGTGTTAATTTTACTGTTTTAGGAAGGGGATGGTTTTTGATGTTTAATTAGGTGTTAATTTTACTGTTTTAGGTGGGGGATGGTTTTTGATGTTTAATTAGAGGTTAATTTAGCTGTTTTAGGAAGGGGATGGTTTTTGATGTTTAATTAGGTGTTAATTTTACTGTTTTAGGTGGGGGATGGTTTTTGATGTTTAATTAGGTGTTAATTTTACTGTTTTAGGAAGGGGATGGTTTTTGATGTTTAATTAGGTGTTAATTTTACTGTTTTAGGAAGGGGATGGTTTTTGATGTTTAATTAGAGGTTAATTTAGCTGTTTTAGGTGGGGGATGGTTTTTGATGTTTAATTAGGTGTTAATTTTACTGTTTTAGGAAGGGGATGGTTTTTGATGTTTAATTAGGTGTTAATTTTACTGTTTTAGGTGGGGGATGGTTTTTGATGTTTAATTAGGTGTTAATTTTACTGTTTTAGGTGGGGGATGGTTTTTGATGTTTAATTAGGTGTTAATTTTACTGTTTTAGGTGGGGGATGGTTTTTGATGTTTAATTAGGTGTTAATTTTACTGTTTTAGGTGGGGGATGGTTTTTGATGTTTAATTAGGTGTTAATTTTACTGTTTTAGGTGGGGGATGGTTTTTGATGTTTAATTAGGTGTTAATTTTACTGTTTTAGGAAGGGGATGGTTTTTGATGTTTAATTAGGTATTAATTTAGGTGTTTTAGGGAGGGGGTGTGTTTTGATGTGTAATTAGGTGTTAAATGTGGTGCTCTACGTAGGGGGTGTGTTTTGATGTCTAATTAGGTGTTAAATGTGGTGTCTAGGATGGGGGGTGTGTTTTGATGTGTAATTAGGTGTTAAATGTGGTGCTCTACGTAGGGGGTGTGTTTTGATGTGTAATTAGGTGTTAAATGTGGTGTCTAGGATGGGGGGTGTGTTTTGATGTGTAATTAGGTGTTAAATGTGGTGCTCTACGTAGGGGGTGTGTTTTGATGTGTAATTAGGTATTAATTTAGGTGTTTTAGGGAGGGGATGTTTTTCGATGTCTAATTAGGTGTTAATTTTGGTGTTTTAGGGAGGGGATGTTTTTTGATGTCTAATTAGGTGTTAATTTTGATGTTTTAGGAGGGGTGAGGTGTAGGTTAGAACACTAGTGCGCATGTATTTGTCCGTTAGTACACTAGTGTGCATTAGTTTTTATTGAAATGTTAACATTAATAACCATGTGAGGAAAACTACACTATTCAAATATTAAACTTCAAAAGTGAGAAAAAATTGAAAGTCGGTGAGATGAGATTAGAACGAGAAGGAGAACAAATTACACGATTGACCCAGAGAAATTTAATGTATATTTTCCTGTTCAACCACGGGCAATCGATATATATCCATGTATCGAAAAGTTCGATATATTGATTAAAAAATAATCTATATATTTGTCTTTTCATAATCACATCAGTAATTTTTTGTTAATCATTTTTTCCTACACTTTTGTTGTTACCTTGATTACAAATCTAAAATTTGTCGAAATCTTGATATAATTTTTTCGGGGTCGAAATCTTGATATAATTTTTTCGGGGTAGAAATCTCGATTTATTAAAAATTAAATTTTTTCGGGGTCGAAATCTTGATATAATTTTTTCGGGGTCGAAATCTTGATATAATTTTTTCGGGGTAGAAATCTCGATTTATTAAAAATTAAATTTTTTCGGGGTCGAAATCTTGATATAATTTTTTCGGGGTCGAAATCTTGATATACGTAAAATTAAATTTTTTCGGGGTCGAAATCTTGATATATTAAAAATTAAATTTTTTTCGGGGTCGAAATCTCGATATATTAAAAATTAAATTTTTTTCGGGGTCGAAATCTCGATTTATTAAAAATTAAATTTTTTCGGGGTCGAAATCTTGATATAATTTTTTCGGGGTCGAAATCTTGATATACGTAAAATACAATTTTTTCGGGGTCGAAATCTTGATATAATTTTTTCGGGGTCGAAATCTTGATATAATTTTTTCGGGGTCGAAATCTTGATATACGTAAAATTAAATTTTTTCGGGGTCGAAATCTTGATATAATTTTTTCGGGGTCGAAATCTTGATATACGTAAAATACAATTTTTTCGGGGTCGAAATCTTGATATACGTAAAATACAATTTTTTCGGGGTCGAAATCTTGATATAATTTTTTCGGGGTCGAAATCTTGATATACGTAAAATACAATTTTTTCGGGGTCGAAATCTTGATATACGTAAAATACAATTTTTTCGGGGTCGAAATCTTGATATAATTTTTTCGGGGTCGAAATCTTGATATACGTAAAATACAATTTTTTCGGGGTCGAAATCTTGATATAATTTTTTCGGGGTCGAAATCTTGATATACGTAAAATTAAATTTTTTCGGGGTCGAAATCTTGATATAATTTTTTCGGGGTCGAAATCTTGATATACGTAAAATACAATTTTTTCGGGGTCGAAATCTTGATATACATAAAATACAATTTTTTCGGGGTCGAAATCTTGATATAATTTTTTCGGGGTCGAAATCTTGATATACGTAAAATGCAATTTTTTCGGGGTCGAAATCTTGATATACGTAAAATACAATTTTTTCGGGGTCGAAATCTTGATATAATTTTTTTGGGGTCGAAATCTTGATATACGTAAAATACAATTTTTTCGGGGTCGAAATCTTGATATAATTTTTTCGGGGTCGAAATCTTGATATACGTAAAATACAATTTTTTCGGGGTCGAAATCTTGATATACGTAAAATACAATTTTTTCGGGGTCGAAATCTTGATATAATTTTTTCGGGGTCGAAATCTTGATATACGTAAAATACAATTTTTTCGGGGTCGAAATCTTGATATACGTAAAATACAATTTTTTCGGGGTCGAAATCTTGATATAATTTTTTCGGGGTCGAAATCTTGATATACGTAAAATTAAATTTTTTCGGGGTCGAAATCTTGATATAATTTTTTCGGGGTCGAAATCTTGATATACGTAAAATACAATTTTTTCGGGGTCGAAATCTTGATATACGTAAAATACAATTTTTTCGGGGTCGAAATCTTGATATACGTAAAATACAATTTTTTCGGGGTCGAAATCTTGATATACATAAAATACAATTTTTTCGGGGTCGAAATCTTGATATAATTTTTTCGGGGTCAAAATCTTGATATACGTAAAATACAATTTTTTCGGGGTCGAAATCTTGATATACGTAAAATACAATTTTTTCGGGGTCGAAATCTTGATATAATTTTTTCGGGGTCGAAATCTTGATATACGTAAAATACAATTTTTTCGGGGTCGAAATCTTGATATAATTTTTTCGGGGTCGAAATCTTGATATACGTAAAATACAATTTTTTCGGGGTCGAAATCTTGATATACGTAAAATACAATTTTTTCGGGGTCGAAATCTTGATATAATTTTTTCGGGGTCGAAATCTTGATATACGTAAAATACAATTTTTTCGGGGTCGAAATCTTGATATACGTAAAATACAATTTTTTCGGGGTCGAAATCTTGATATAATTTTTTCGGGGTCGAAATCTTGATATACGTAAAATTAAATTTTTTCGGGGTCGAAATCTTGATATAATTTTTTCGGGGTCGAAATCTTGATATACGTAAAATACAATTTTTTCGGGGTCGAAATCTTGATATACGTAAAATACAATTTTTTCGGGGTCGAAATCTTGATATACGTAAAATACAATTTTTTCGGGGTCGAAATCTTGATATACGTAAAATACAATTTTTTCGGGGTCGAAATCTTGATATAATTTTTTCGGGGTCGAAATCTTGATATACGTAAAATACAATTTTTTCGGGGTCGAAATCTTGATATACGTAAAATACAATTTTTTCGGGGTCGAAATCTTGATATACGTAAAATACAATTTTTTCGGGGTCGAAATCTTGATATAATTTTTTCGGGGTCGAAATCTTGATATACGTAAAATACAATTTTTTCGGGGTCGAAATCTTGATATACGTAAAATACAATTTTTTCGGGGTCGAAATCTTGATATAATTTTTTCGGGGTCGAAATCTTGATATACGTAAAATACAATTTTTTCGGGGTCGAAATCTTGATATAATTTTTTCGGGGTCGAAATCTTGATATACGTAAAATACAATTTTTTCGGGGTCGAAATCTTGATATACGTAAAATACAATTTTTTCGGGGTCGAAATCTTGATATAATTTTTTCGGGGTCGAAATCTTGATATACGTAAAATTAAATTTTTTCGGGGTCGAAATCTTGATATAATTTTTTCGGGGTCGAAATCTTGATATACGTAAAATACAATTTTTTCGGGGTCGAAATCTTGATATACGTAAAATACAATTTTTTCGGGGTCGAAATCTTGATATACGTAAAATACAATTTTTTCGGGGTCGAAATCTTGATATAATTTTTTCGGGGTCGAAATCTTGATATACGTAAAATACAATTTTTTCGGGGTCGAAATCTGGATATAATTTTTTCGGGGTCGAAATCTTGATATACGTAAAATACAATTTTTTCGGGGTCGAAATCTTGATATACGTAAAATACAATTTTTTCGGGGTCGAAATCTTGATATAATTTTTTCGGGGTCGAAATCTTGATATACGTAAAATACAATTTTTTCGGGGTCGAAATCTTGATATAATTTTTTCGGGGTCGAAATCTTGATATACGTAAAATACAATTTTTTCGGGGTCGAAATCTTGATATACGTAAAATACAATTTTTTCGGGGTCGAAATCTTGATATAATTTTTTCGGGGTCGAAATCTTGATATACGTAAAATACAATTTTTTCGGGGTCGAAATCTTGATATACGTAAAAAACAATTTTTTCGGGGTCGAAATCTTGATATAATTTTTTCGGGGTCGAAATCTTGATATACGTAAAATTAAATTTTTTCGGGGTCGAAATCTTGAAATAATTTTTGCGGGGTCGAAATCTTGATATACGTAAAATACAATTTTTTTGGGGTCGAAATCTTGATATAATTTTTTCGGGTTCGAAATCTTGATATACGTAAAATACAATTTTTTCGGGGTCGAAATCTTGATATACGTAAAATACAATTTTTTCGGGGTCGAAATCTTGATATAATTTTTTCGGGGTAGAAATCTCGATTTATTAAAAATTAAATTTTTTCGGGGTCGAAATCTTGATATAATTTTTTCGGGGTCGAAATCTTGATATACGTAAAATTAAATTTTTTCGGGGTCGAAATCTTGATATAATTTTTTCGGGGTCGAAATCTTGATATACGTAAAATACAATTTTTTCGGGGTCGAAATCTTGATATAATTTTTTCGGGGTCGAAATCTTGATATACGTAAAATACAATTTTTTCGGGGTCGAAATCTTGATATAATTTTTTCGGGGTCGAAATCTTGATATACGTAAAATTAAATTTTTTCGGGGTCGAAATCTTGATATAATTTTTTCGGGGTCGAAATCTTGATATACGTAAAATACAATTTTTTCGGGGTCGAAATCTTGATATACGTAAAATACAATTTTTTCGGGGTCGAAATCTTGATATAATTTTTTCGGGGTCGAAATCTTGATATACGTAAAATACAATTTTTTCGGGGTCGAAATCTTGATATACGTAAAATACAATTTTTTCGGGGTCGAAATCTTGATATAATTTTTTCGGGGTCGAAATCTTGATATACGTAAAATACAATTTTTTCGGGGTCGAAATCTTGATATAATTTTTTCGGGGTCGAAATCTTGATATACGTAAAATTAAATTTTTTCGGGGTCGAAATCTTGATATAATTTTTTCGGGGTCGAAATCTTGATATACGTAAAATACAATTTTTTCGGGGTCGAAATCTTGATATACATAAAATACAATTTTTTCGGGGTCGAAATCTTGATATAATTTTTTCGGGGTCGAAATCTTGATATACGTAAAATGCAATTTTTTCGGGGTCGAAAACTTGATATACGTAAAATACAATTTTTTCGGGGTCGAAATCTTGATATAATTTTTTCGGGGTCGAAATCTTGATATACGTAAAATACAATTTTTTCGGGGTCGAAATCTTGATATAATTTTTTCGGGGTCGAAATCTTGATATACGTAAAATACAATTTTTCGGGGTCGAAATCTTGATATACGTAAAATACAATTTTTTCGGGGTCGAAATCTTGATATAATTTTTTCGGGGTCGAAATCTTGATATACGTAAAATACAATTTTTTCGGGGTCGAAATCTTGATATAATTTTTTCGGGGTCGAAATCTTGATATACGTAAAATTAAATTTTTTCGGGGTCGAAATCTTGATATAATTTTTTCGGGGTCGAAATCTTGATATACGTAAAATACAATTTTTTCGGGGTCGAAATCTTGATATACGTAAAATACAATTTTTTCGGGGTCGAAATCTTGATATACGTAAAATACAATTTTTTCGGGGTCGAAATCTTGATATACATAAAATACAATTTTTTCGGGGTCGAAATCTTGATATAATTTTTTCGGGGTCGAAATCTTGATATACGTAAAATACAATTTTTTCGGGGTCGAAATCTTGATATACGTAAAATACAATTTTTTCGGGGTCGAAATCTTGATATAATTTTTTCGGGGTCGAAATCTTGATATACGTAAAATACAATTTTTTCGGGGTCGAAATCTTGATATAATTTTTTCGGGGTCGAAATCTTGATATACGTAAAATACAATTTTTTCGGGGTCGAAATCTTGATATACGTAAAATACAATTTTTTCGGGGTCGAAATCTTGATATAATTTTTTCGGGGTCGAAATCTTGATATACGTAAAATACAATTTTTTCGGGGTCGAAATCTTGATATACGTAAAATACAATTTTTTCGGGGTCGAAATCTTGATATAATTTTTTCGGGGTCGAAATCTTGATATACGTAAAATTAAATTTTTTCGGGGTCGAAATCTTGATATAATTTTTTCGGGGTCGAAATCTTGATATACGTAAAATACAATTTTTTCGGGGTCGAAATCTTGATATACGTAAAATACAATTTTTTCGGGGTCGAAATCTTGATATACGTAAAATACAATTTTTTCGGGGTCGAAATCTTGATATACGTAAAATACAATTTTTTCGGGGTCGAAATCTTGATATAATTTTTTCGGGGTCGAAATCTTGATATACGTAAAATACAATTTTTTCGGGGTCGAAATCTTGATATACGTAAAATACAATTTTTTCGGGGTCGAAATCTTGATATACGTAAAATACAATTTTTTCGGGGTCGAAATCTTGATATAATTTTTTCGGGGTCGAAATCTTGATATACGTAAAATACAATTTTTTCGGGGTCGAAATCTTGATATACGTAAAATACAATTTTTTCGGGGTCGAAATCTTGATATAATTTTTTCGGGGTCAAAATCTTGATATACGTAAAATACAATTTTTTCGGGGTCGAAATCTTGATATAATTTTTTCGGGGTCGAAATCTTGATATACGTAAAATACAATTTTTTCGGGGTCGAAATCTTGATATACGTAAAATACAATTTTTTCGGGGTCGAAATCTTGATATACGTAAAATACAATTTTTTCGGGGTCGAAATCTTGATATAATTTTTTCGGGGTCGAAATCTTGATATACGTAAAATTAAATTTTTTCGGGGTCGAAATCTTGATATAATTTTTTCGGGGTCGAAATCTTGATATACGTAAAATACAATTTTTTCGGGGTCGAAATCTTGATATACGTAAAATACAATTTTTTCGGGGTCGAAATCTTGATATACGTAAAATACAATTTTTTCGGGGTCGAAATCTTGATATAATTTTTTCGGGGTCGAAATCTTGATATACGTAAAATACAATTTTTTCGGGGTCGAAATCTTGATATAATTTTTTCGGGGTCGAAATCTTGATATACGTAAAATACAATTTTTTCGGGGTCGAAATCTTGATATACGTAAAATACAATTTTTTCGGGGTCGAAATCTTGATATAATTTTTTCGGGGTCGAAATCTTGATATACGTAAAATACAATTTTTTCGGGGTCGAAATCTTGATATAATTTTTTCGGGGTCGAAATCTTGATATACGTAAAATACAATTTTTTCGGGGTCGAAATCTTGATATACGTAAAATACAATTTTTTCGGGGTCGAAATCTTGATATAATTTTTTCGGGGTCGAAATCTTGATATACGTAAAATACAATTTTTTCGGGGTCGAAATCTTGATATACGTAAAAAACAATTTTTTCGGGGTCGAAATCTTGATATAATTTTTTCGGGGTCGAAATCTTGATATACGTAAAATTAAATTTTTTCGGGGTCGAAATCTTGATATAATTTTTGCGGGGTCGAAATCTTGATATACGTAAAATACAATTTTTTCGGGGTCGAAATCTTGATATAATTTTTTCGGGGTCGAAATCTTGATATACGTAAAATACAATTTTTTCGGGGTCGAAATCTTGATATAATTTTTTCGGGGTCGAAATCTTGATATACGTAAAATTAAATTTTTTCGGGGTCGAAATCTTGATATAATTTTTTCGGGGTCGAAATCTTGATATACGTAAAATACAATTTTTTCGGGGTCGAAATCTTGATATACGTAAAATACAATTTTTTCGGGGTCGAAATCTTGATATAATTTTTTCGGGGTCGAAATCTTGATATACGTAAAATACAATTTTTTCGGGGTCGAAATCTTGATATACGTAAAATACAATTTTTTCGGGGTCGAAATCTTGATATAATTTTTTCGGGGTCGAAATCTTGATATACGTAAAATACAATTTTTTCGGGGTCGAAATCTTGATATAATTTTTTCGGGGTCGAAATCTTGATATACGTAAAATTAAATTTTTTCGGGGTCGAAATCTTGATATAATTTTTTCGGGGTCGAAATCTTGATATACGTAAAATACAATTTTTTCGGGGTCGAAATCTTGATATACATAAAATACAATTTTTTCGGGGTCGAAATCTTGATATAATTTTTTCGGGGTCGAAATCTTGATATACGTAAAATACAATTTTTTCGGGGTCGAAATCTTGATATACTTAAAATACAATTTTTTCGGGGTCGAAATCTTGATATAATTTTTTCGGGGTCGAAATCTTGATATACGTAAAATACAATTTTTTCGGGGTCGAAATCTTGATATACGTAAAATACAATTTTTTCGGGGTCGAAATCTTGATATAATTTTTTCGGGGTCGAAATCTTGATATACGTAAAATACAATTTTTTCGGGGTCGAAATCTTGATATACATAAAATACAATTTTTTCGGGGTCGAAATCTTGATATAATTTTTTCGGGGTCGAAATCTTGATATACGTAAAATACAATTTTTTCGGGGTCGAAATCTTGATATAATTTTTTCGGGGTCGAAATCTTGATATACGTAAAATACAATTTTTTCGGGGTCGAAATCTTGATATAATTTTTTCGGGGTCGAAATCTTGATATACGTAAAATACAATTTTTTCGGGGTCGAAATCTTGATATACGTAAAATACAATTTTTTCGGGGTCGAAATCTTGATATAATTTTTTCGGGGTCGAAATCTTGATATACGTAAAATACAATTTTTTCGGGGTCGAAATCTTGATATACGTAAAATACAATTTTTTCGGGGTCGAAAACTTGATATAATTTTTTCGGGGTCGAAATCTTGATATACGTAAAATTAAATTTTTTCGGGGTCGAAATCTTGATATAATTTTTTCGGGGTCGAAATCTTGATATACGTAAAATACAATTTTTTCGGGGTCGAAATCTTGATATACGTAAAATACAATTTTTTCGGGGTCGAAATCTTGATATACGTAAAATACAATTTTTTCGGGGTCGAAATCTTGATATACGTAAAATACAATTTTTTCGGGGTCGAAATCTTGATATAATTTTTTCGGGGTCGAAATCTTGATATACGTAAAATACAATTTTTTCGGGGTCGAAATCTTGATATACGTAAAATACAATTTTTTCGGGGTCGAAATCTTGATATACGTAAAATACAATTTTTTCGGGGTCGAAATCTTGATATAATTTTTTCGGGGTCGAAATCTTGATATACGTAAAATACAATTTTTTCGGGGTCGAAATCTTGATATACGTAAAATACAATTTTTTCGGGGTCGAAATCTTGATATAATTTTTTCGGGGTCGAAATCTTGATATACGTAAAATACAATTTTTTCGGGGTCGAAATCTTGATATAATTTTTTCGGGGTCGAAATCTTGATATACGTAAAATACAATTTTTTCGGGGTCGAAATCTTGATATACGTAAAATACAATTTTTTCGGGGTCGAAATCTTGATATACGTAAAATACAATTTTTTCGGGGTCGAAATCTTGATATAATTTTTTCGGGGTCGAAATCTTGATATACGTAAAATTAAATTTTTTCGGGGTCGAAATCTTGATATAATTTTTTCGGGGTCGAAATCTTGATATACGTAAAATACAATTTTTTCGGGGTCGAAATCTTGATATACGTAAAATACAATTTTTTCGGGGTCGAAATCTTGATATAATTTTTTCGGGGTCGAAATCTTGATATACGTAAAATACAATTTTTTCGGGGTCGAAATCTGGATATAATTTTTTCGGGGTCGAAATCTTGATATACGTAAAATACAATTTTTTCGGGGTCGAAATCTTGATATACGTAAAATACAATTTTTTTGGGGTCGAAATGTTGATATAATTTTTTCGGGGTCGAAATCTTGATATACGTAAAATACAATTTTTTCGGGGTCGAAATCTTGATATAATTTTTTCGGGGTCGAAATCTTGATATACGTAAAATACAATTTTTTCGGGGTCGAAATCTTGATATAATTTTTTCGGGGTCGAAATCTTGATATACGTAAAATACAATTTTTTCGGGGTCGAAATCTTGATATACGTAAAATACAATTTTTTCGGGGTCGAAATCTTGATATAATTTTTTCGGGGTCGAAATCTTGATATACGTAAAATTAAATTTTTTCGGGGTCGAAATCTTGATATAATTTTTTCGGGGTCGAAATCTTGATATACGTAAAATACAATTTTTTCGGGGTCGAAATCTTGATATACGTAAAATACAATTTTTTCGGGGTCGAAATCTTGATATAATTTTTTCGGGGTCGAAATCTTGATATACGTAAAATACAATTTTTTCGGGGTCGAAATCTTGATATACGTAAAATACAATTTTTTCGGGGTCGAAATCTTGATATACGTAAAATACAATTTTTTCGGGGTCGAAATCTTGATATACGTAAAATACAATTTTTTCGGGGTCGAAATCTTGATATACGTAAAATACAATTTTTTCGGGGTCGAAATCTTGATATAATTTTTTCGGGGTCGAAATCTTGATATACGTAAAATACAATTTTTTCGGGGTCGAAATCTTGATATAATTTTTTCGGGGTCAAAATCTTGATATACGTAAAATACAATTTTTTCGGGGTCGAAATCTTGATATACGTAAAATACAATTTTTTCGGGGTCGAAATCTTGATATAATTTTTTCGGGGTCGAAATCTTGATATACGTAAAATACAATTTTTTCGGGGTCGAAATCTTGATATAATTTTTTCGGGGTCGAAATCTTGATATACGTAAAATTAAATTTTTTCGGGGTCGAAATCTTGATATAATTTTTTCGGGGTCGAAATCTTGATATACGTAAAATACAATTTTTTCGGGGTCGAAATCTTGATATACGTAAAATACAATTTTTTCGGGGTCGAAATCTTGATATACGTAAAATACAATTTTTTCGGGGTCGAAATCTTGATATACGTAAAATACAATTTTTTCGGGGTCGAAATCTTGATATAATTTTTTCGGGGTCGAAATCTTGATATACGTAAAATACAATTTTTTCGGGGTCGAAATCTTGATATACGTAAAATACAATTTTTTCGGGGTCGAAATCTTGATATACGTAAAATACAATTTTTTCGGGGTCGAAATCTTGATATAATTTTTTCGGGGTCGAAATCTTGATATACGTAAAATACAATTTTTTCGGGGTCGAAATCTTGATATACGTAAAATACAATTTTTTCGGGGTCGAAATCTTGATATAATTTTTTCGGGGTCGAAATCTTGATATACGTAAAATACAATTTTTTCGGGGTCGAAATCTTGATATAATTTTTTCGGGGTCGAAATCTTGATATACGTAAAATACAATTTTTTCGGGGTCGAAATCTTGATATACGTAAAATACAATTTTTTCGGGGTCGAAATCTTGATATACGTAAAATACAATTTTTTCGGGGTCGAAATCTTGATATACGTAAAATTAAATTTTTTCGGGGTCGAAATCTTGATATAATTTTTTCGGGGTCGAAATCTTGATATACGTAAAATACAATTTTTTCGGGGTCGAAATCTTGATATACGTAAAATACAATTTTTTCGGGGTCGAAATCTTGATATAATTTTTTCGGGGTCGAAATCTTGATATACGTAAAATACAATTTTTTCGGGGTCGAAATCTTGATATAATTTTTTCGGGGTCGAAATCTTGATATACGTAAAATACAATTTTTTCGGGGTCGAAATCTTGATATACGTAAAATACAATTTTTTCGGGGTCGAAATCTTGATATAATTTTTTCGGGGTCGAAATCTTGATATACGTAAAATACAATTTTTTCGGGGTCGAAATCTTGATATAATTTTTTCGGGGTCGAAATCTTGATATACGTAAAATACAATTTTTTCGGGGTCGAAATCTTGATATACGTAAAATACAATTTTTTCGGGGTCGAAATCTTGATATAATTTTTTCGGGGTCGAAATCTTGATATACGTAAAATACAATTTTTTCGGGGTCGAAATCTTGATATAATTTTTTCGGGGTCGAAATCTTGATATACGTAAAATACAATTTTTTCGGGGTCGAAATCTTGATATAATTTTTTCGGGGTCGAAATCTTGATATACGTAAAATACAATTTTTTCGGGGTCGAAATCTTGATATAATTTTTTCGGGGTCGAAATCTTGATATACGTAAAATACAATTTTTTCGGGGTCGAAATCTTGATATACGTAAAATACAATTTTTTCGGGGTCGAAATCTTGATATACGTAAAATACAATTTTTTCGGGGTCGAAATCTTGATATACGTAAAATTAAATTTTTTCGGGGTCGAAATCTTGATATAATTTTTTCGGGGTCGAAATCTTGATATACGTAAAATACAATTTTTTCGGGGTCGAAATCTTGATATACGTAAAATACAATTTTTTCGGGGTCGAAATCTTGATATACGTAAAATACAATTTTTTCGGGGTCGAAATCTTGATATAATTTTTTCGGGGTCGAAATCTTGATATACGTAAAATACAATTTTTTCGGGGTCGAAATCTTGATATAATTTTTTCGGGGTCGAAATCTTGATATACGTAAAATACAATTTTTTCGGGGTCGAAATCTTGATATACGTAAAATACAATTTTTTCGGGGTCGAAATCTTGATATAATTTTTTCGGGGTCGAAATCTTGATATACGTAAAATACAATTTTTTCGGGGTCGAAATCTTGATATAATTTTTTCGGGGTCGAAATCTTGATATACGTAAAATACAATTTTTTCGGGGTCGAAATCTTGATATACGTAAAATACAATTTTTTCGGGGTCGAAATCTTGATATAATTTTTTCGGGGTCGAAATCTTGATATACGTAAAATACAATTTTTTCGGGGTCGAAATCTTGATATAATTTTTTCGGGGTCGAAATCTTGATATACGTAAAATACAATTTTTTCGGGGTCGAAATCTTGATATAATTTTTTCGGGGTCGAAATCTTGATATAATTTTTTCGGGGTCGAAATCTTGATATACGTAAAATACAATTTTTTCGGGGTCGAAATCTTGATATAATTTTTTCGGGGTCGAAATCTTGATATACGTAAAATACAATTTTTTCGGGGTCGAAATCTTGATATACGTAAAATACAATTTTTTCGGGGTCGAAATCTTGATATAATTTTTTCGGGGTCGAAATCTTGATATATTAAAAATTAAATTTTTTCGGGGTCGAAATCTTGATATAATTTTTTCGGGGTCGAAATCTTGATATACGTAAAATACAATTTTTTCGGGGTCGAAATCTTGATATACGTAAAATACAATTTTTTCGGGGTCGAAATCTTGATATACGTAAAATACAATTTTTTCGGGGTCGAAATCTTGATATACGTAAAATACAATTTTTTCGGGATCGAAATCTTGATATAATTTTTTCGGGGTCGAAATCGTGATATACGTAAAATACAATTTTTTCGGGGTCGAAATCTTGATATACGTAAAATACAATTTTTTCGGGGTCGAAATCTTGATATACGTAAAATACAATTTTTTCGGGGTCGAAATCTTGATATAATTTTTTCGGGGTCGAAATCTTGATATACGTAAAATACAATTTTTTCGGGGTCGAAATCTTGATATAATTTTTTCGGGGTCGAAATCTTGATATACGTAAAATACAATTTTTTCGGGGTCGAAATCTTGATATACGTAAAATACAATTTTTTCGGGGTCGAAATCTTGATATAATTTTTTCGGGGTCGAAATCTTGATATACGTAAAATTAAATTTTTTCGGGGTCGAAATCTTGATATAATTTTTTCGGGGTCGAAATCTTGATATACGTAAAATACAATTTTTTCGGGGTCGAAATCTTGATATACGTAAAATACAATTTTTTCGGGGTCGAAATCTTGATATACGTAAAATACAATTTTTTCGGGGTCGAAATCTTGATATAATTTTTTCGGGGTCGAAATCTTGATATACGTAAAATACAATTTTTTCGGGGTCGAAATCTTGATATAATTTTTTCGGGGTCGAAATCTTGATATACGTAAAATACAATTTTTTCGGGGTCGAAATCTTGATATACGTAAAATACAATTTTTTCGGGGTCGAAATCTTGATATAATTTTTTCGGGGTCGAAATCTTGATATACGTAAAATACAATTTTTTCGGGGTCGAAATCTTGATATAATTTTTTCGGGGTCGAAATCTTGATATACGTAAAATACAATTTTTTCGGGGTCGAAATCTTGATATACGTAAAATACAATTTTTTCGGGGTCGAAATCTTGATATAATTTTTTCGGGGTCGAAATCTTGATATACGTAAAATACAATTTTTTTGGGGTCGAAATCTTGATATACGTAAAAAACAATTTTTTCGGGGTCGAAATCTTGATATAATTTTTTCGGGGTCGAAATCTTGATATACGTAAAATTAAATTTTTTCGGGGTCGAAATCTTGATATAATTTTTGCGGGGTCGAAATCTTGATATACGTAAAATACAATTTTTTCGGGGTCGAAATCTTGATATAATTTTTTCGGGGTCGAAATCTTGATATACGTAAAATACAATTTTTTCGGGGTCGAAATCTTGATATAATTTTTTCGGGGTAGAAATCTCGATTTATTAAAAATTAAATTTTTTCGGGGTCGAAATCTTGATATAATTTTTTCGGGGTCGAAATCTTGATATAATTTTTTCGGGGTCGAAATCTTGATATACGTAAAATACAATTTTTTCGGGGTCGAAATCTTGATATAATTTTTTCGGGGTCGAAATCTTGATATACGTAAAATACAATTTTTTCGGGGTCGAAATCTTGATATACGTAAAATTAAATTTTTTCGGGGTCGAAATCTTGATATACGTAAAATACAATTTTTTCGGGGTCGAAATCTTGATATACGTAAAATACAATTTTTTCGGGGTCGAAATCTTGATATAATTTTTTCGGGGTCGAAATCTTGATATACGTAAAATACAATTTTTTCGGGGTCGAAATCTTGATATACGTAAAATACAATTTTTTCGGGGTCGAAATCTTGATATAATTTTTTCGGGGTCGAAATCTTGATATACGTAAAATACAATTTTTTCGGGGTCGAAATCTTGATATAATTTTTACGGGGTCGAAATCTTGATATACGTAAAATTAAATTTTTTCGGGGTCGAAATCTTGATATAATTTTTTCGGGGTCGAAATCTTGATATACGTAAAATACAATTTTTTCGGGGTCGAAATCTTGATATACATAAAATACAATTTTTTCGGGGTCGAAATCTTGATATAATTTTTTCGGGGTCGAAATCTTGATATACGTAAAATGCAATTTTTTCGGGGTCGAAATCTTGATATACGTAAAATACAATTTTTTCGGGGTCGAAATCTTGATATACGTAAAATACAATTTTTTCGGGGTCGAAATCTTGATATAATTTTTTCGGGGTCGAAATCTTGATATACGTAAAATACAATTTTTTCGGGGTCGAAATCTTGATATACGTAAAATACAATTTTTTCGGGGTCGAAATCTTGATATAATTTTTTCGGGGTCGAAATCTTGATATACGTAAAATACAATTTTTTCGGGGTCGAAATCTTGATATAATTTTTTCGGGGTCGAAATCTTGATATACGTAAAATTAAATTTTTTCGGGGTCGAAATCTTGATATAATTTTTTCGGGGTCGAAATCTTGATATACGTAAAATACAATTTTTTCGGGGTCGAAATCTTGATATACGTAAAATACAATTTTTTCGGGGTCGAAATCTTGATATACGTAAAATACAATTTTTTCGGGGTCGAAATCTTGATATACATAAAATACAATTTTTTCGGGGTCGAAATCTTGATATAATTTTTTCGGGGTCGAAATCTTGATATACGTAAAATACAATTTTTTCGGGGTCGAAATCTTGATATACGTAAAATACAATTTTTTCGGGGTCGAAATCTTGATATAATTTTTTCGGGGTCGAAATCTTGATATACGTAAAATACAATTTTTTCGGGGTCGAAATCTTGATATAATTTTTTCGGGGTCGAAATCTTGATATACGTAAAATACAATTTTTTCGGGGTCGAAATCTTGATATACGTAAAATACAATTTTTTCGGGGTCGAAATCTTGATATAATTTTTTCGGGGTCGAAATCTTGATATACGTAAAATACAATTTTTTCGGGGTCGAAATCTTGATATACGTAAAATACAATTTTTTCGGGGTCGAAATCTTGATATAATTTTTTCGGGGTCGAAATCTTGATATACGTAAAATTAAATTTTTTCGGGGTCGAAATCTTGATATAATTTTTTCGGGGTCGAAATCTTGATATACGTAAAATACAATTTTTTCGGGGTCGAAATCTTGATATACGTAAAATACAATTTTTTCGGGGTCGAAATCTTGATATACGTAAAATACAATTTTTTCGGGGTCGAAATCTTGATATACATAAAATACAATTTTTTCGGGGTCGAAATCTTGATATAATTTTTTCGGGGTCGAAATCTTGATATACGTAAAATACAATTTTTTCGGGGTCGAAATCTTGATATACGTAAAATACAATTTTTTCGGGGTCGAAATCTTGATATAATTTTTTCGGGGTCGAAATCTTGATATACGTAAAATACAATTTTTTCGGGGTCGAAATCTTGATATAATTTTTTCGGGGTCGAAATCTTGATATACGTAAAATACAATTTTTTCGGGGTCGAAATCTTGATATACGTAAAATACAATTTTTTCGGGGTCGAAATCTTGATATAATTTTTTCGGGGTCGAAATCTTGATATACGTAAAATACAATTTTTTCGGGGTCGAAATCTTGATATACGTAAAATACAATTTTTTCGGGGTCGAAATCTTGATATAATTTTTTCGGGGTCGAAATCTTGATATACGTAAAATTAAATTTTTTCGGGGTCGAAATCTTGATATACGTAAAATACAATTTTTTCGGGGTCGAAATCTTGATATACGTAAAATACAATTTTTTCGGGGTCGAAATCTTGATATACGTAAAATACAATTTTTTCGGGGTCGAAATCTTGATATACGTAAAATACAATTTTTTCGGGGTCGAAATCTTGATATAATTTTTTCGGGGTCGAAATCTTGATATACGTAAAATACAATTTTTTCGGGGTCGAAATCTTGATATACGTAAAATACAATTTTTTCGGGGTCGAAATCTTGATATACGTAAAATACAATTTTTTCGGGGTCGAAATCTTGATATAATTTTTTCGGGGTCGAAATCTTGATATACGTAAAATACAATTTTTTCGGGGTCGAAATCTTGATATACGTAAAATACAATTTTTTCGGGGTCGAAATCTTGATATAATTTTTTCGGGGTCGAAATCTTGATATAAGTAAAATACAATTTTTTCGGGGTCGAAATCTTGATATAATTTTTTCGGGGTCGAAATCTTGATATACGTAAAATACAATTTTTTCGGGGTCGAAATCTTGATATACGTAAAATACAATTTTTTCGGGGTCGAAATCTTGATATAATTTTTTCGGGGTCGAAATCTTGATATACGTAAAATACAATTTTTTCGGGGTCGAAATCTTGATATACGTAAAATACAATTTTTTCGGGGTCGAAATCTTGATATACGTAAAATACAATTTTTTCGGGGTCGAAATCTTGATATAATTTTTTCGGGGTCGAAATCTTGATATACGTAAAATACAATTTTTTCGGGGTCGAAATCTTGATATAATTTTTTCGGGGTCGAAATCTTGATATACGTAAAATACAATTTTTTCGGGGTCGAAATCTTGATATACGTAAAATACAATTTTTTCGGGGTCGAAATCTTGATATAATTTTTTCGGGGTCGAAATCTTGATATACGTAAAATACAATTTTTTCGGGGTCGAAATCTTGATATAATTTTTTCGGGGTCGAAATCTTGATATACGTAAAATACAATTTTTTCGGGGTCGAAATCTTGATATACGTAAAATACAATTTTTTCGGGGTCGAAATCTTGATATAATTTTTTCGGGGTCGAAATCTTGATATACGTAAAATACAATTTTTTCGGGGTCGAAATCTTGATATACGTAAAAAACAATTTTTTCGGGGTCGAAATCTTGATATAATTTTTTCGGGGTCGAAATCTTGATATACGTAAAATTAAATTTTTTCGGGGTCGAAATCTTGATATAATTTTTGCGGGGTCGAAATCTTGATATACGTAAAATACAATTTTTGCGGGGTCGAAATCTTGATATAATTTTTTCGGGGTCGAAATCTTGATATACGTAAAATACAATTTTTTCGGGGTCGAAATCTTGATATAATTTTTTCGGGGTCGAAATCTTGATATACGTAAAATTAAATTTTTTCGGGGTCGAAATCTTGATATAATTTTTTCGGGGTCGAAATCTTGATATACGTAAAATACAATTTTTTCGGGGTCGAAATCTTGATATACGTAAAATACAATTTTTTCGGGGTCGAAATCTTGATATAATTTTTTCGGGGTCGAAATCTTGATATACGTAAAATACAATTTTTTCGGGGTCGAAATCTTGATATACGTAAAATACAATTTTTTCGGGGTCGAAATCTTGATATAATTTTTTCGGGGTCGAAATCTTGATATACGTAAAATACAATTTTTTCGGGGTCGAAATCTTGATATAATTTTTTCGGGGTCGAAATCTTGATATACGTAAAATTAAATTTTTTCGGGGTCGAAATCTTGATATAATTTTTTCGGGGTCGAAATCTTGATATACGTAAAATACAATTTTTTCGGGGTCGAAATCTTGATATACATAAAATACAATTTTTTCGGGGTCGAAATCTTGATATAATTTTTTCGGGGTCGAAATCTTGATATACGTAAAATACAATTTTTTCGGGGTCGAAATCTTGATATACGTAAAATACAATTTTTTCGGGGTCGAAATCTTGATATAATTTTTTCGGGGTCGAAATCTTGATATACGTAAAATACAATTTTTTCGGGGTCGAAATCTTGATATAATTTTTTCGGGGTCGAAATCTTGATATACGTAAAATACAATTTTTTCGGGGTCGAAATCTTGATATACGTAAAATACAATTTTTTCGGGGTCGAAATCTTGATATAATTTTTTCGGGGTCGAAATCTTGATATACGTAAAATACAATTTTTTCGGGGTCGAAATCTTGATATACGTAAAATACAATTTTTTCGGGGTCGAAATCTTGATATAATTTTTTCGGGGTCGAAATCTTGATATACGTAAAATACAATTTTTTCGGGGTCGAAATCTTGATATAATTTTTTCGGGGTCGAAATCTTGATATACGTAAAATACAATTTTTTCGGGGTCGAAATCTTGATATACGTAAAATACAATTTTTTCGGGGTCGAAATCTTGATATAATTTTTTCGGGGTCGAAATCTTGATATACGTAAAATACAATTTTTTCGGGGTCGAAATCTTGATATACGTAAAATACAATTTTTTCGGGGTCGAAATCTTGATATAATTTTTTCGGGGTCGAAATCTTGATATACGTAAAATTAAATTTTTTCGGGGTCGAAATCTTGATATAATTTTTTCGGGGTCGAAATCTTGATATACGTAAAATACAATTTTTTCGGGGTCGAAATCTTGATATACGTAAAATACAATTTTTTCGGGGTCGAAATCTTGATATAATTTTTTCGGGGTCGAAATCTTGATATACGTAAAATACAATTTTTTCGGGGTCGAAATCTTGATATACGTAAAATACAATTTTTTCGGGGTCGAAATCTTGATATACGTAAAATACAATTTTTTCGGGGTCGAAATCTTGATATACGTAAAATACAATTTTTTCGGGGTCGAAATCTTGATATAATTTTTTCGGGGTCGAAATCTTGATATACGTAAAATACAATTTTTTCGGGGTCGAAATCTTGATATAATTTTTTCGGGGTCAAAATCTTGATATACGTAAAATACAATTTTTTCGGGGTCGAAATCTTGATATACGTAAAATACAATTTTTTCGGGGTCGAAATCTTGATATAATTTTTTCGGGGTCGAAATCTTGATATACGTAAAATACAATTTTTTCGGGGTCGAAATCTTGATATAATTTTTTCGGGGTCGAAATCTTGATATACGTAAAATTAAATTTTTTCGGGGTCGTAATCTTGATATAATTTTTTCGGGGTCGAAATCTTGATATACGTAAAATACAATTTTTTCGGGGTCGAAATCTTGATATACGTAAAATACAATTTTTTCGGGGTCGAAATCTTGATATACGTAAAATACAATTTTTTCGGGGTCGAAATCTTGATATACGTAAAATACAATTTTTTCGGGGTCGAAATCTTGATATAATTTTTTCGGGGTCGAAATCTTGATATACGTAAAATACAATTTTTTCGGGGTCGAAATCTTGATATACGTAAAATACAATTTTTTCGGGGTCGAAATCTTGATATACGTAAAATACAATTTTTTCGGGGTCGAAATCTTGATATAATTTTTTCGGGGTCGAAATCTTGATATACGTAAAATACAATTTTTTCGGGGTCGAAATCTTGATATACGTAAAATACAATTTTTTCGGGGTCGAAATCTTGATATAATTTTTTCGGGGTCGAAATCTTGATATACGTAAAATACAATTTTTTTGGGGTCGAAATCTTGATATAATTTTTTCGGGGTCGAAATCTTGATATACGTAAAATACAATTTTTTCGGGGTCGAAATCTTGATATACGTAAAATACAATTTTTTCGGGGTCGAAATCTTGATATACGTAAAATACAATTTTTTCGGGGTCGAAATCTTGATATAATTTTTTCGGGGTCGAAATCTTGATATACGTAAAATTAAATTTTTTCGGGGTCGAAATCTTGATATAATTTTTTCGGGGTCGAAATCTTGATATACGTAAAATACAATTTTTTCGGGGTCGAAATCTTGATATACGTAAAATACAATTTTTTCGGGGTCGAAATCTTGATATAATTTTTTCGGGGTCGAAATCTTGATATACGTAAAATACAATTTTTTCGGGGTCGAAATCTTGATATAATTTTTTCGGGGTCGAAATCTTGATATACGTAAAATACAATTTTTTCGGGGTCGAAATCTTGATATACGTAAAATACAATTTTTTCGGGGTCGAAATCTTGATATAATTTTTTCGGGGTCGAAATCTTGATATACGTAAAATACAATTTTTTCGGGGTCGAAATCTTGATATAATTTTTTCGGGGTCGAAATCTTGATATACGTAAAATACAATTTTTTCGGGGTCGAAATCTTGATATACGTAAAATACAATTTTTTCGGGGTCGAAATCTTGATATAATTTTTTCGGGGTCGAAATCTTGATATACGTAAAATACAATTTTTTCGGGGTCGAAATCTTGATATAATTTTTTCGGGGTCGAAATCTTGATATACGTAAAATACAATTTTTTCGGGGTCGAAATCTTGATATAATTTTTTCGGGGTCGAAATCTTGATATACGTAAAATACAATTTTTTCGGGGTCGAAATCTTGATATAATTTTTTCGGGGTCGAAATCTTGATATACGTAAAATACAATTTTTTCGGGGTCGAAATCTTGATATACGTAAAATACAATTTTTTCGGGGTCGAAATCTTGATATAATTTTTTCGGGGTCGAAATCTTGATATACGTAAAATACAATTTTTTCGGGGTCGAAATCTTGATATACGTAAAATACAATTTTTTCGGGGTCGAAATCTTGATATAATTTTTTCGGGGTCGAAATCTTGATATACGTAAAATTAAATTTTTTCGGGGTCGAAATCTTGATATAATTTTTTCGGGGTCGAAATCTTGATATACGTAAAATACAATTTTTTCGGGGTCGAAATCTTGATATACGTAAAATACAATTTTTTCGGGGTCGAAATCTTGATATACGTAAAATACAATTTTTTCGGGGTCGAAATCTTGATATAATTTTTTCGGGGTCGAAATCTTGATATACGTAAAATACAATTTTTTCGGGGTCGAAATCTTGATATAATTTTTTCGGGGTCGAAATCTTGATATACGTAAAATACAATTTTTTCGGGGTCGAAATCTTGATATACGTAAAATACAATTTTTTCGGGGTCGAAATCTTGATATAATTTTTTCGGGGTCGAAATCTTGATATACGTAAAATACAATTTTTTCGGGGTCGAAATCTTGATATAATTTTTTCGGGGTCGAAATCTTGATATACGTAAAATACAATTTTTTCGGGGTCGAAATCTTGATATACGTAAAATACAATTTTTTCGGGGTCGAAATCTTGATATAATTTTTTCGGGGTCGAAATCTTGATATACGTAAAATACAATTTTTTCGGGGTCGAAATCTTGATATAATTTTTTCGGGGTCGAAATCTTGATATACGTAAAATACAATTTTTTCGGGGTCGAAATCTTGATATAATTTTTTCGGGGTCGAAATCTTGATATACGTAAAATACAATTTTTTCGGGGTCGAAATCTTGATATAATTTTTTCGGGGTCGAAATCTTGATATACGTAAAATACAATTTTTTCGGGGTCGAAATCTTGATATAATTTTTTCGGGGTCGAAATCTTGATATATTAAAAATTAAATTTTTTTCGGGGTCGAAATCTTGATATAATTTTTTCGGGGTCGAAATCTTGATATACGTAAAATACAATTTTTTCGGGGTCGAAATCTTGATATAATTTTTTCGGGGTCGAAATCTTGATATACGTAAAATACAATTTTTTCGGGGTCGAAATCTTGATATAATTTTTTCGGGGTCGAAATCTTGATATACGTAAAATACAATTTTTTCGGGGTCGAAATCTTGATATAATTTTTTCGGGGTCGAAATCTTGATATACGTAAAATACAATTATTTCGGGGTCGAAATCTTGATATAATTTTTTCGGGGTCGAAATCTTGATATACGTAAAATACAATTTTTTCGGGGTCGAAATCTTGATATAATTTTTTCGGGGTCGAAATCTTGATATACGTAAAATACAATTTTTTCGGGGTCGAAATCTTGATATAATTTTTTCGGGGTCGAAATCTTGATATAATTTTTTCGGGGTCGAAATCTTGATATACGTAAAATACAATTTTTTCGGGGTCGAAATCTTGATATAATTTTTTCGGGGTCGAAATCTTGATATATTAAAAATTAAATTTTTTTCGGGGTCGAAATCTTGATATAATTTTTTCGGGGTCGAAATCTTGATATACGTAAAATACAATTTTTTCGGGGTCGAAATCTTGATATACGTAAAATACAATTTTTTCGGGGTCGAAATCTTGATATAATTTTTTCGGGGTCGAAATCTTGATATACGTAAAATACAATTTTTTCGGGGTCGAAATCTTGATATACGTAAAATACAATTTTTTCGGGGTCGAAATCTTGATATAATTTTTTCGGGGTCGAAATCTTGATATACGTAAAATACAATTTTTTCGGGGTCGAAATCTTGATATAATTTTTTCGGGGTCGAAATCTTGATATACGTAAAATACAATTTTTTCGGGGTCGAAATCTTGATATACGTAAAATACAATTTTTTCGGGGTCGAAATCTTGATATAATTTTTTCGGGGTCGAAATCTTGATATATTAAAAATTAAATTTTTTTCGGGGTCGAAATCTTGATATAATTTTTTCGGGGTCGAAATCTTGATATACGTAAAATACAATTTTTTCGGGGTCGAAATCTTGATATAATTTTTTCGGGGTCGAAATCTTAATATACGTAAAATACAATTTTTTCGGGGTCGAAATCTTGATATAATTTTTTCGGGGTCGAAATCTTGATATACGTAAAATACAATTTTTTCGGGGTCGAAATCTTGATATAATTTTTTCGGGGTCGAAATCTTGATATACGTAAAATACAATTTTTTCGGGGTCGAAATCTTGATATAATTTTTTCGGGGTCGAAATCTTGATATACGTAAAATACAATTTTTTCGGGGTCGAAATCTTGATATAATTTTTTCGGGGTCGAAATCTTGATATACGTAAAATACAATTTTTTCGGGGTCGAAATCTTGATATAATTTTTTCGGGGTCGAAATCTTGATATATTAAAAATTAAATTTTTTTCGGGGTCGAAATCTTGATATAATTTTTTCGGGGTCGAAATCTTGATATACGTAAAATACAATTTTTTCGGGGTCGAAATCTTGATATAATTTTTTCGGGGTCGAAATCTTGATATACGTAAAATACAATTTTTTCGGGGTCGAAATCTTGATATACGTAAAATACAATTTTTTCGGGGTCGAAATCTTGATATAATTTTTTCGGGGTCGAAATCTTGATATACGTAAAATACAATTTTTTCGGGGTCGAAATCTTGATATACGTAAAATACAATTTTTTCGGGGTCGAAATCTTGATATAATTTTTTCGGGGTCGAAATCTTGATATACGTAAAATACAATTTTTTCGGGGTCGAAATCTTGATATAATTTTTTCGGGGTCGAAATCTTGATATACGTAAAATACAATTTTTTCGGGGTCGAAATCTTGATATACGTAAAATACAATTTTTTCGGGGTCGAAATCTTGATATAATTTTTTCGGGGTCGAAATCTTGATATATTAAAAATTAAATTTTTTTCGGGGTCGAAATCTTGATATAATTTTTTCGGGGTCGAAATCTTGATATACGTAAAATACAATTTTTTCGGGGTCGAAATCTTGATATAATTTTTTCGGGGTCGAAATCTTGATATACGTAAAATACAATTTTTTCGGGGTCGAAATCTTGATATAATTTTTTCGGGGTCGAAATCTTGATATACGTAAAATACAATTTTTTCGGGGTCGAAATCTTGATATAATTTTTTCGGGGTCGAAATCTTGATATACGTAAAATACAATTTTTTCGGGGTCGAAATCTTGATATACGTAAAATACAATTTTTTCGGGGTCGAAATCTTGATATAATTTTTTCGGGGTCGAAATCTTGATATACGTAAAATACAATTTTTTCGGGGTCGAAATCTTGATATAATTTTTTCGGGGTCGAAATCTTGATATACGTAAAATACAATTTTTTCGGGGTCGAAATCTTGATATAATTTTTTCGGGGTCGAAATCTTGATATACGTAAAATACAATTTTTTCGGGGTCGAAATCTTGATATAATTTTTTCGGGGTCGAAATCTTGATATACGTAAAATACAATTTTTTCGGGGTCGAAATCTTGATATACGTAAAATACAATTTTTTCTGGGTCGAAATCTTGATATAATTTTTTCGGGGTCGAAATCTTGATATATTAAAAATTAAATTTTTTTCGGGGTCGAAATCTTGATATAATTTTTTCGGGGTCGAAATCTTGATATAAGTAAAATACAATTTTTTCGGGGTCGAAATCTTGATATAATTTTTTCGGGGTCGAAATCTTGATATACGTAAAATACAATTTTTTCGGGGTCGAAATCTTGATATAATTTTTTCGGGGTCGAAATCTTGATATACGTAAAATACAATTTTTTCGGGGTCGAAATCTTGATATAATTTTTTCGGGGTCGAAATCTTGATATAATTTTTTCGGGGTCGAAATCTTGATATACGTAAAATACAATTTTTTCGGGGTCGAAATCTTGATATAATTTTTTCGGGGTCGAAATCTTGATATACATAAAATACAATTTTTTCGGGGTCGAAATCTTGATATAATTTTTTCGGGGTCGAAATCTTGATATACGTAAAATACAAATTTTTCGGGGTCGAAATCTTGATATACGTAAAATACAATTTTTTCGGGGTCGAAATCTTGATATATTAAAAATTAAATTTTTTTCGGGGTCGAAATCTTGATATAATTTTTTCGGGGTCGAAATCTTGATATACGTAAAATACAATTTTTTCGGGGTCGAAATCTTGATATAATTTTTTCGGGGTCGAAATCTTGATATACGTAAAATACAATTTTTTCGGGGTCGAAATCTTGATATAATTTTTTCGGGGGTCGAAATCTTCTTTTCATGATGTTATCGTTTTTCTTTAATAACTCGAAAAGTATTATAGATAGAAAAAAATGGTAAAGGACAAAATTGTTCAAAAAAAAAAAATAAATCAAAAACTTGCCTTGCGCGGTATGTACAATTGATTGGTTTCAAGATAATAATAAAAACAAATTTAAAAACGCATTTTCTCGAAAACGGCTCGATAGATACACGGAAAAATTTGATATGTTATGTAGGACAATGTCCTCTATCAACTCCAATTGGTTTCATTTTAATAGCTCACGGACCCCACGACATTACGATGTTTAATTAGGTGTTAATTTTACTGTTTTAGGTGGGGGATGGTTTTTGATGTTTAATTAGGTGTTAATTTTACTGTTTTAGGTGGGGGATGGTTTTTGATGTTTAATTAGGTGTTAATTTTACTGTTTTAGGTGGGGGATGGTTTTTGATGTTTAATTAGGTGTTAATTTTACTGTTTTAGGAAGGGGATGGTTTTTGATGTTTAATTAGGTGTTAATTTTACTGTTTTAGGAAGGGGATGGTTTTTGATGTTTAATTAGGTGTTAATTTTACTGTTTTAGGAAGGGGATGGTTTTTGATGTTTAATTAGAGGTTAATTTAGCTGTTTTAGGTGGGGGATGGTTTTTGATGTTTAATTAGGTGTTAATTTTACTGTTTTAGGAAGGGGATGGTTTTTGATGTTTAATTAGGTGTTAATTTTACTGTTTTAGGTGGGGGATGGTTTTTGATGTTTAATTAGGTGTTAATTTTACTGTTTTAGGTGGGGGATGGTTTTTGATGTTTAATTAGGTGTTAATTTTACTGTTTTAGGTGGGGGATGGTTTTTGATGTTTAATTAGGTGTTAATTTTACTGTTTTAGGTGGGGGATGGTTTTTGATGTTTAATTAGGTGTTAATTTTACTGTTTTAGGTGGGGGATGGTTTTTGATGTTTAATTAGGTGTTAATTTTACTGTTTTAGGTGGGGGATGGTTTTTGATGTTTAATTAGGTGTTAATTTTACTGTTTTAGGTGGGGGATGGTTTTTGATGTTTAATTAGAGGTTAATTTAGCTGTTTTAGGAAGGGGATGGTTTTTGATGTTTAATTAGGTGTTAATTTTACTGTTTTAGGTGGGGGATGGTTTTTGATGTTTAATTAGGTGTTAATTTTACTGTTTTAGGAAGGGGATGGTTTTTGATGTTTAATTAGGTGTTAATTTTACTGTTTTAGGAAGGGGATGGTTTTTGATGTTTAATTAGGTGTTAATTTTACTGTTTTAGGTGGGGGATGGTTTTTGATGTTTAATTAGGTGTTAATTTTACTGTTTTAGGTGGGGGATGGTTTTTGATGTTTAATTAGGTGTTAATTTTACTGTTTTAGGTGGGGGATGGTTTTTGATGTTTAATTAGAGGTTAATTTAGCTGTTTTAGAAAGGGGATGGTTTTTGATGTTTAATTAGGTGTTAATTTTACTGTTTTAGGTGGGGGATGGTTTTTGATGTTTAATTAGGTGTTAATTTTACTGTTTTAGGTGGGGGATGGTTTTTGATGTTTAATTAGGTGTTAATTTTACTGTTTTAGGTGGGGGATGGTTTTTGATGTTTAATTAGGTGTTAATTTTACTGTTTTAGGAAGGGGATGGTTTTTGATGTTTAATTAGAGGTTAATTTAGCTGTTTTAGGTGGGGGATGGTTTTTGATGTTTAATTAGGTGTTAATTTTACTGTTTTAGGAAGGGGATGGTTTTTGATGTTTAATTAGGTGTTAATTTTACTGTTTTAGGTGGGGGATGGTTTTTGATGTTTAATTAGGTGTTAATTTTACTGTTTTAGGTGGGGGATGGTTTTTGATGTTTAATTAGGTGTTAATTTTACTGTTTTAGGTGGGGGATGGTTTTTGATGTTTAATTAGGTGTTAATTTTACTGTTTTAGGTGGGGGATGGTTTTTGATGTTTAATTAGGTGTTAATTTTACTGTTTTAGGAAGGGGATGGTTTTTGATGTTTAATTAGGTGTTAATTTTACTGTTTTAGGAAGGGGATGGTTTTTGATGTTTAATTAGGTGTTAATTTTACTGTTTTAGGTGGGGGATGGTTTTTGATGTTTAATTAGAGGTTAATTTAGCTGTTTTAGGAAGGGGATGGTTTTTGATGTTTAATTAGGTGTTAATTTTACTGTTTTAGGTGGGGGATGGTTTTTGATGTTTAATTAGGTGTTAATTTTACTGTTTTAGGAAGGGGATGGTTTTTGATGTTTAATTAGGTGTTAATTTTACTGTTTTAGGAAGGGGATGGTTTTTGATGTTTAATTAGAGGTTAATTTAGCTGTTTTAGGTGGGGGATGGTTTTTGATGTTTAATTAGGTGTTAATTTTACTGTTTTAGGAAGGGGATGGTTTTTGATGTTTAATTAGGTGTTAATTTTACTGTTTTAGGTGGGGGATGGTTTTTGATGTTTAATTAGGTGTTAATTTTACTGTTTTAGGTGGGGGATGGTTTTTGATGTTTAATTAGGTGTTAATTTTACTGTTTTAGGTGGGGGATGGTTTTTGATGTTTAATTAGGTGTTAATTTTACTGTTTTAGGTGGGGGATGGTTTTTGATGTTTAATTAGGTGTTAATTTTACTGTTTTAGGTGGGGGATGGTTTTTGATGTTTAATTAGGTGTTAATTTTACTGTTTTAGGAAGGGGATGGTTTTTGATGTTTAATTAGGTATTAATTTAGGTGTTTTAGGGAGGGGGTGTGTTTTGATGTGTAATTAGGTGTTAAATGTGGTGCTCTACGTAGGGGGTGTGTTTTGATGTCTAATTAGGTGTTAAATGTGGTGTCTAGGATGGGGGGTGTGTTTTGATGTGTAATTAGGTGTTAAATGTGGTGCTCTACGTAGGGGGTGTGTTTTGATGTGTAATTAGGTGTTAAATGTGGTGTCTAGGATGGGGGGTGTGTTTTGATGTGTAATTAGGTGTTAAATGTGGTGCTCTACGTAGGGGGTGTGTTTTGATGTGTAATTAGGTATTAATTTAGGTGTTTTAGGGAGGGGATGTTTTTCGATGTCTAATTAGGTGTTAATTTTGGTGTTTTAGGGAGGGGATGTTTTTTGATGTCTAATTAGGTGTTAATTTTGATGTTTTAGGAGGGGTGAGGTGTAGGTTAGAACACTAGTGCGCATGTATTTGTCCGTTAGTACACTAGTGTGCATTAGTTTTTATTGAAATGTTAACATTAATAACCATGTGAGGAAAACTACACTATTCAAATATTAAACTTCAAAAGTGAGAAAAAATTGAAAGTCGGTGAGATGAGATTAGAACGAGAAGGAGAACAAATTACACGATTGACCCAGAGAAATTTAATGTATATTTTCCTGTTCAACCACGGGCAATCGATATATATCCATGTATCGAAAAGTTCGATATATTGATTAAAAAATAATCTATATATTTGTCTTTTCATAATCACATCAGTAATTTTTTGTTAATCATTTTTTCCTACACTTTTGTTGTTACCTTGATTACAAATCTAAAATTTGTCGAAATCTTGATATAATTTTTTCGGGGTCGAAATCTTGATATAATTTTTTCGGGGTAGAAATCTCGATTTATTAAAAATTAAATTTTTTCGGGGTCGAAATCTTGATATAATTTTTTCGGGGTCGAAATCTTGATATAATTTTTTCGGGGTAGAAATCTCGATTTATTAAAAATTAAATTTTTTCGGGGTCGAAATCTTGATATAATTTTTTCGGGGTCGAAATCTTGATATACGTAAAATTAAATTTTTTCGGGGTCGAAATCTTGATATATTAAAAATTAAATTTTTTTCGGGGTCGAAATCTCGATATATTAAAAATTAAATTTTTTTCGGGGTCGAAATCTCGATTTATTAAAAATTAAATTTTTTCGGGGTCGAAATCTTGATATAATTTTTTCGGGGTCGAAATCTTGATATACGTAAAATACAATTTTTTCGGGGTCGAAATCTTGATATAATTTTTTCGGGGTCGAAATCTTGATATAATTTTTTCGGGGTCGAAATCTTGATATACGTAAAATTAAATTTTTTCGGGGTCGAAATCTTGATATAATTTTTTCGGGGTCGAAATCTTGATATACGTAAAATACAATTTTTTCGGGGTCGAAATCTTGATATACGTAAAATACAATTTTTTCGGGGTCGAAATCTTGATATAATTTTTTCGGGGTCGAAATCTTGATATACGTAAAATACAATTTTTTCGGGGTCGAAATCTTGATATACGTAAAATACAATTTTTTCGGGGTCGAAATCTTGATATAATTTTTTCGGGGTCGAAATCTTGATATACGTAAAATACAATTTTTTCGGGGTCGAAATCTTGATATAATTTTTTCGGGGTCGAAATCTTGATATACGTAAAATTAAATTTTTTCGGGGTCGAAATCTTGATATAATTTTTTCGGGGTCGAAATCTTGATATACGTAAAATACAATTTTTTCGGGGTCGAAATCTTGATATACATAAAATACAATTTTTTCGGGGTCGAAATCTTGATATAATTTTTTCGGGGTCGAAATCTTGATATACGTAAAATGCAATTTTTTCGGGGTCGAAATCTTGATATACGTAAAATACAATTTTTTCGGGGTCGAAATCTTGATATAATTTTTTTGGGGTCGAAATCTTGATATACGTAAAATACAATTTTTTCGGGGTCGAAATCTTGATATAATTTTTTCGGGGTCGAAATCTTGATATACGTAAAATACAATTTTTTCGGGGTCGAAATCTTGATATACGTAAAATACAATTTTTTCGGGGTCGAAATCTTGATATAATTTTTTCGGGGTCGAAATCTTGATATACGTAAAATACAATTTTTTCGGGGTCGAAATCTTGATATACGTAAAATACAATTTTTTCGGGGTCGAAATCTTGATATAATTTTTTCGGGGTCGAAATCTTGATATACGTAAAATTAAATTTTTTCGGGGTCGAAATCTTGATATAATTTTTTCGGGGTCGAAATCTTGATATACGTAAAATACAATTTTTTCGGGGTCGAAATCTTGATATACGTAAAATACAATTTTTTCGGGGTCGAAATCTTGATATACGTAAAATACAATTTTTTCGGGGTCGAAATCTTGATATACATAAAATACAATTTTTTCGGGGTCGAAATCTTGATATAATTTTTTCGGGGTCAAAATCTTGATATACGTAAAATACAATTTTTTCGGGGTCGAAATCTTGATATACGTAAAATACAATTTTTTCGGGGTCGAAATCTTGATATAATTTTTTCGGGGTCGAAATCTTGATATACGTAAAATACAATTTTTTCGGGGTCGAAATCTTGATATAATTTTTTCGGGGTCGAAATCTTGATATACGTAAAATACAATTTTTTCGGGGTCGAAATCTTGATATACGTAAAATACAATTTTTTCGGGGTCGAAATCTTGATATAATTTTTTCGGGGTCGAAATCTTGATATACGTAAAATACAATTTTTTCGGGGTCGAAATCTTGATATACGTAAAATACAATTTTTTCGGGGTCGAAATCTTGATATAATTTTTTCGGGGTCGAAATCTTGATATACGTAAAATTAAATTTTTTCGGGGTCGAAATCTTGATATAATTTTTTCGGGGTCGAAATCTTGATATACGTAAAATACAATTTTTTCGGGGTCGAAATCTTGATATACGTAAAATACAATTTTTTCGGGGTCGAAATCTTGATATACGTAAAATACAATTTTTTCGGGGTCGAAATCTTGATATACGTAAAATACAATTTTTTCGGGGTCGAAATCTTGATATAATTTTTTCGGGGTCGAAATCTTGATATACGTAAAATACAATTTTTTCGGGGTCGAAATCTTGATATACGTAAAATACAATTTTTTCGGGGTCGAAATCTTGATATACGTAAAATACAATTTTTTCGGGGTCGAAATCTTGATATAATTTTTTCGGGGTCGAAATCTTGATATACGTAAAATACAATTTTTTCGGGGTCGAAATCTTGATATACGTAAAATACAATTTTTTCGGGGTCGAAATCTTGATATAATTTTTTCGGGGTCGAAATCTTGATATACGTAAAATACAATTTTTTCGGGGTCGAAATCTTGATATAATTTTTTCGGGGTCGAAATCTTGATATACGTAAAATACAATTTTTTCGGGGTCGAAATCTTGATATACGTAAAATACAATTTTTTCGGGGTCGAAATCTTGATATAATTTTTTCGGGGTCGAAATCTTGATATACGTAAAATTAAATTTTTTCGGGGTCGAAATCTTGATATAATTTTTTCGGGGTCGAAATCTTGATATACGTAAAATACAATTTTTTCGGGGTCGAAATCTTGATATACGTAAAATACAATTTTTTCGGGGTCGAAATCTTGATATACGTAAAATACAATTTTTTCGGGGTCGAAATCTTGATATAATTTTTTCGGGGTCGAAATCTTGATATACGTAAAATACAATTTTTTCGGGGTCGAAATCTGGATATAATTTTTTCGGGGTCGAAATCTTGATATACGTAAAATACAATTTTTTCGGGGTCGAAATCTTGATATACGTAAAATACAATTTTTTCGGGGTCGAAATCTTGATATAATTTTTTCGGGGTCGAAATCTTGATATACGTAAAATACAATTTTTTCGGGGTCGAAATCTTGATATAATTTTTTCGGGGTCGAAATCTTGATATACGTAAAATACAATTTTTTCGGGGTCGAAATCTTGATATAATTTTTTCGGGGTCGAAATCTTGATATACGTAAAATACAATTTTTTCGGGGTCGAAATCTTGATATACGTAAAAAACAATTTTTTCGGGGTCGAAATCTTGATATAATTTTTTCGGGGTCGAAATCTTGATATACGTAAAATTAAATTTTTTCGGGGTCGAAATCTTGAAATAATTTTTGCGGGGTCGAAATCTTGATATACGTAAAATACAATTTTTTTGGGGTCGAAATCTTGATATAATTTTTTCGGGTTCGAAATCTTGATATACGTAAAATACAATTTTTTCGGGGTCGAAATCTTGATATACGTAAAATACAATTTTTTCGGGGTCGAAATCTTGATATAATTTTTTCGGGGTAGAAATCTCGATTTATTAAAAATTAAATTTTTTCGGGGTCGAAATCTTGATATAATTTTTTCGGGGTCGAAATCTTGATATACGTAAAATTAAATTTTTTCGGGGTCGAAATCTTGATATAATTTTTTCGGGGTCGAAATCTTGATATACGTAAAATACAATTTTTTCGGGGTCGAAATCTTGATATAATTTTTTCGGGGTCGAAATCTTGATATACGTAAAATACAATTTTTTCGGGGTCGAAATCTTGATATAATTTTTTCGGGGTCGAAATCTTGATATACGTAAAATTAAATTTTTTCGGGGTCGAAATCTTGATATAATTTTTTCGGGGTCGAAATCTTGATATACGTAAAATACAATTTTTTCGGGGTCGAAATCTTGATATACGTAAAATACAATTTTTTCGGGGTCGAAATCTTGATATAATTTTTTCGGGGTCGAAATCTTGATATACGTAAAATACAATTTTTTCGGGGTCGAAATCTTGATATACGTAAAATACAATTTTTTCGGGGTCGAAATCTTGATATAATTTTTTCGGGGTCGAAATCTTGATATACGTAAAATACAATTTTTTCGGGGTCGAAATCTTGATATAATTTTTTCGGGGTCGAAATCTTGATATACGTAAAATTAAATTTTTTCGGGGTCGAAATCTTGATATAATTTTTTCGGGGTCGAAATCTTGATATACGTAAAATACAATTTTTTCGGGGTCGAAATCTTGATATACATAAAATACAATTTTTTCGGGGTCGAAATCTTGATATAATTTTTTCGGGGTCGAAATCTTGATATACGTAAAATGCAATTTTTTCGGGGTCGAAAACTTGATATACGTAAAATACAATTTTTTCGGGGTCGAAATCTTGATATAATTTTTTCGGGGTCGAAATCTTGATATACGTAAAATACAATTTTTTCGGGGTCGAAATCTTGATATAATTTTTTCGGGGTCGAAATCTTGATATACGTAAAATACAATTTTTCGGGGTCGAAATCTTGATATACGTAAAATACAATTTTTTCGGGGTCGAAATCTTGATATAATTTTTTCGGGGTCGAAATCTTGATATACGTAAAATACAATTTTTTCGGGGTCGAAATCTTGATATAATTTTTTCGGGGTCGAAATCTTGATATACGTAAAATTAAATTTTTTCGGGGTCGAAATCTTGATATAATTTTTTCGGGGTCGAAATCTTGATATACGTAAAATACAATTTTTTCGGGGTCGAAATCTTGATATACGTAAAATACAATTTTTTCGGGGTCGAAATCTTGATATACGTAAAATACAATTTTTTCGGGGTCGAAATCTTGATATACATAAAATACAATTTTTTCGGGGTCGAAATCTTGATATAATTTTTTCGGGGTCGAAATCTTGATATACGTAAAATACAATTTTTTCGGGGTCGAAATCTTGATATACGTAAAATACAATTTTTTCGGGGTCGAAATCTTGATATAATTTTTTCGGGGTCGAAATCTTGATATACGTAAAATACAATTTTTTCGGGGTCGAAATCTTGATATAATTTTTTCGGGGTCGAAATCTTGATATACGTAAAATACAATTTTTTCGGGGTCGAAATCTTGATATACGTAAAATACAATTTTTTCGGGGTCGAAATCTTGATATAATTTTTTCGGGGTCGAAATCTTGATATACGTAAAATACAATTTTTTCGGGGTCGAAATCTTGATATACGTAAAATACAATTTTTTCGGGGTCGAAATCTTGATATAATTTTTTCGGGGTCGAAATCTTGATATACGTAAAATTAAATTTTTTCGGGGTCGAAATCTTGATATAATTTTTTCGGGGTCGAAATCTTGATATACGTAAAATACAATTTTTTCGGGGTCGAAATCTTGATATACGTAAAATACAATTTTTTCGGGGTCGAAATCTTGATATACGTAAAATACAATTTTTTCGGGGTCGAAATCTTGATATACGTAAAATACAATTTTTTCGGGGTCGAAATCTTGATATAATTTTTTCGGGGTCGAAATCTTGATATACGTAAAATACAATTTTTTCGGGGTCGAAATCTTGATATACGTAAAATACAATTTTTTCGGGGTCGAAATCTTGATATACGTAAAATACAATTTTTTCGGGGTCGAAATCTTGATATAATTTTTTCGGGGTCGAAATCTTGATATACGTAAAATACAATTTTTTCGGGGTCGAAATCTTGATATACGTAAAATACAATTTTTTCGGGGTCGAAATCTTGATATAATTTTTTCGGGGTCGAAATCTTGATATACGTAAAATACAATTTTTTCGGGGTCGAAATCTTGATATAATTTTTTCGGGGTCGAAATCTTGATATACGTAAAATACAATTTTTTCGGGGTCGAAATCTTGATATACGTAAAATACAATTTTTTCGGGGTCGAAATCTTGATATACGTAAAATACAATTTTTTCGGGGTCGAAATCTTGATATAATTTTTTCGGGGTCGAAATCTTGATATACGTAAAATTAAATTTTTTCGGGGTCGAAATCTTGATATAATTTTTTCGGGGTCGAAATCTTGATATACGTAAAATACAATTTTTTCGGGGTCGAAATCTTGATATACGTAAAATACAATTTTTTCGGGGTCGAAATCTTGATATACGTAAAATACAATTTTTTCGGGGTCGAAATCTTGATATAATTTTTTCGGGGTCGAAATCTTGATATACGTAAAATACAATTTTTTCGGGGTCGAAATCTTGATATAATTTTTTCGGGGTCGAAATCTTGATATACGTAAAATACAATTTTTTCGGGGTCGAAATCTTGATATACGTAAAATACAATTTTTTCGGGGTCGAAATCTTGATATAATTTTTTCGGGGTCGAAATCTTGATATACGTAAAATACAATTTTTTCGGGGTCGAAATCTTGATATAATTTTTTCGGGGTCGAAATCTTGATATACGTAAAATACAATTTTTTCGGGGTCGAAATCTTGATATACGTAAAATACAATTTTTTCGGGGTCGAAATCTTGATATAATTTTTTCGGGGTCGAAATCTTGATATACGTAAAATACAATTTTTTCGGGGTCGAAATCTTGATATACGTAAAAAACAATTTTTTCGGGGTCGAAATCTTGATATAATTTTTTCGGGGTCGAAATCTTGATATACGTAAAATTAAATTTTTTCGGGGTCGAAATCTTGATATAATTTTTGCGGGGTCGAAATCTTGATATACGTAAAATACAATTTTTTCGGGGTCGAAATCTTGATATAATTTTTTCGGGGTCGAAATCTTGATATACGTAAAATACAATTTTTTCGGGGTCGAAATCTTGATATAATTTTTTCGGGGTCGAAATCTTGATATACGTAAAATTAAATTTTTTCGGGGTCGAAATCTTGATATAATTTTTTCGGGGTCGAAATCTTGATATACGTAAAATACAATTTTTTCGGGGTCGAAATCTTGATATACGTAAAATACAATTTTTTCGGGGTCGAAATCTTGATATAATTTTTTCGGGGTCGAAATCTTGATATACGGAAAATACAATTTTTTCGGGGTCGAAATCTTGATATACGTAAAATACAATTTTTTCGGGGTCGAAATCTTGATATAATTTTTTCGGGGTCGAAATCTTGATATACGTAAAATACAATTTTTTCGGGGTCGAAATCTTGATATAATTTTTTCGGGGTCGAAATCTTGATATACGTAAAATTAAATTTTTTCGGGGTCGAAATCTTGATATAATTTTTTCGGGGTCGAAATCTTGATATACGTAAAATACAATTTTTTCGGGGTCGAAATCTTGATATACATAAAATACAATTTTTTCGGGGTCGAAATCTTGATATAATTTTTTCGGGGTCGAAATCTTGATATACGTAAAATACAATTTTTTCGGGGTCGAAATCTTGATATACTTAAAATACAATTTTTTCGGGGTCGAAATCTTGATATAATTTTTTCGGGGTCGAAATCTTGATATACGTAAAATACAATTTTTTCGGGGTCGAAATCTTGATATACGTAAAATACAATTTTTTCGGGGTCGAAATCTTGATATAATTTTTTCGGGGTCGAAATCTTGATATACGTAAAATACAATTTTTTCGGGGTCGAAATCTTGATATACGTAAAATACAATTTTTTCGGGGTCGAAATCTTGATATAATTTTTTCGGGGTCGAAATCTTGATATACGTAAAATACAATTTTTTCGGGGTCGAAATCTTGATATAATTTTTTCGGGGTCGAAATCTTGATATACGTAAAATACAATTTTTTCGGGGTCGAAATCTTGATATAATTTTTTCGGGGTCGAAATCTTGATATACGTAAAATACAATTTTTTCGGGGTCGAAATCTTGATATACGTAAAATACAATTTTTTCGGGGTCGAAATCTTGATATAATTTTTTCGGGGTCGAAATCTTGATATACGTAAAATACAATTTTTTCGGGGTCGAAATCTTGATATACGTAAAATACAATTTTTTCGGGGTCGAAAACTTGATATAATTTTTTCGGGGTCGAAATCTTGATATACGTAAAATTAAATTTTTTCGGGGTCGAAATCTTGATATAATTTTTTCGGGGTCGAAATCTTGATATACGTAAAATACAATTTTTTCGGGGTCGAAATCTTGATATACGTAAAATACAATTTTTTCGGGGTCGAAATCTTGATATACGTAAAATACAATTTTTTCGGGGTCGAAATCTTGATATACGTAAAATACAATTTTTTCGGGGTCGAAATCTTGATATAATTTTTTCGGGGTCGAAATCTTGATATACGTAAAATACAATTTTTTCGGGGTCGAAATCTTGATATACGTAAAATACAATTTTTTCGGGGTCGAAATCTTGATATACGTAAAATACAATTTTTTCGGGGTCGAAATCTTGATATAATTTTTTCGGGGTCGAAATCTTGATATACGTAAAATACAATTTTTTCGGGGTCGAAATCTTGATATACGTAAAATACAATTTTTTCGGGGTCGAAATCTTGATATAATTTTTTCGGGGTCGAAATCTTGATATACGTAAAATACAATTTTTTCGGGGTCGAAATCTTGATATAATTTTTTCGGGGTCGAAATCTTGATATACGTAAAATACAATTTTTTCGGGGTCGAAATCTTGATATACGTAAAATACAATTTTTTCGGGGTCGAAATCTTGATATACGTAAAATACAATTTTTTCGGGGTCGAAATCTTGATATAATTTTTTCGGGGTCGAAATCTTGATATACGTAAAATTAAATTTTTTCGGGGTCGAAATCTTGATATAATTTTTTCGGGGTCGAAATCTTGATATACGTAAAATACAATTTTTTCGGGGTCGAAATCTTGATATACGTAAAATACAATTTTTTCGGGGTCGAAATCTTGATATAATTTTTTCGGGGTCGAAATCTTGATATACGTAAAATACAATTTTTTCGGGGTCGAAATCTGGATATAATTTTTTCGGGGTCGAAATCTTGATATACGTAAAATACAATTTTTTCGGGGTCGAAATCTTGATATACGTAAAATACAATTTTTTTGGGGTCGAAATGTTGATATAATTTTTTCGGGGTCGAAATCTTGATATACGTAAAATACAATTTTTTCGGGGTCGAAATCTTGATATAATTTTTTCGGGGTCGAAATCTTGATATACGTAAAATACAATTTTTTCGGGGTCGAAATCTTGATATAATTTTTTCGGGGTCGAAATCTTGATATACGTAAAATACAATTTTTTCGGGGTCGAAATCTTGATATACGTAAAATACAATTTTTTCGGGGTCGAAATCTTGATATAATTTTTTCGGGGTCGAAATCTTGATATACGTAAAATTAAATTTTTTCGGGGTCGAAATCTTGATATAATTTTTTCGGGGTCGAAATCTTGATATACGTAAAATACAATTTTTTCGGGGTCGAAATCTTGATATACGTAAAATACAATTTTTTCGGGGTCGAAATCTTGATATAATTTTTTCGGGGTCGAAATCTTGATATACGTAAAATACAATTTTTTCGGGGTCGAAATCTTGATATACGTAAAATACAATTTTTTCGGGGTCGAAATCTTGATATACGTAAAATACAATTTTTTCGGGGTCGAAATCTTGATATACGTAAAATACAATTTTTTCGGGGTCGAAATCTTGATATACGTAAAATACAATTTTTTCGGGGTCGAAATCTTGATATAATTTTTTCGGGGTCGAAATCTTGATATACGTAAAATACAATTTTTTCGGGGTCGAAATCTTGATATAATTTTTTCGGGGTCAAAATCTTGATATACGTAAAATACAATTTTTTCGGGGTCGAAATCTTGATATACGTAAAATACAATTTTTTCGGGGTCGAAATCTTGATATAATTTTTTCGGGGTCGAAATCTTGATATACGTAAAATACAATTTTTTCGGGGTCGAAATCTTGATATAATTTTTTCGGGGTCGAAATCTTGATATACGTAAAATTAAATTTTTTCGGGGTCGAAATCTTGATATAATTTTTTCGGGGTCGAAATCTTGATATACGTAAAATACAATTTTTTCGGGGTCGAAATCTTGATATACGTAAAATACAATTTTTTCGGGGTCGAAATCTTGATATACGTAAAATACAATTTTTTCGGGGTCGAAATCTTGATATACGTAAAATACAATTTTTTCGGGGTCGAAATCTTGATATAATTTTTTCGGGGTCGAAATCTTGATATACGTAAAATACAATTTTTTCGGGGTCGAAATCTTGATATACGTAAAATACAATTTTTTCGGGGTCGAAATCTTGATATACGTAAAATACAATTTTTTCGGGGTCGAAATCTTGATATAATTTTTTCGGGGTCGAAATCTTGATATACGTAAAATACAATTTTTTCGGGGTCGAAATCTTGATATACGTAAAATACAATTTTTTCGGGGTCGAAATCTTGATATAATTTTTTCGGGGTCGAAATCTTGATATACGTAAAATACAATTTTTTCGGGGTCGAAATCTTGATATAATTTTTTCGGGGTCGAAATCTTGATATACGTAAAATACAATTTTTTCGGGGTCGAAATCTTGATATACGTAAAATACAATTTTTTCGGGGTCGAAATCTTGATATACGTAAAATACAATTTTTTCGGGGTCGAAATCTTGATATACGTAAAATTAAATTTTTTCGGGGTCGAAATCTTGATATAATTTTTTCGGGGTCGAAATCTTGATATACGTAAAATACAATTTTTTCGGGGTCGAAATCTTGATATACGTAAAATACAATTTTTTCGGGGTCGAAATCTTGATATAATTTTTTCGGGGTCGAAATCTTGATATACGTAAAATACAATTTTTTCGGGGTCGAAATCTTGATATAATTTTTTCGGGGTCGAAATCTTGATATACGTAAAATACAATTTTTTCGGGGTCGAAATCTTGATATACGTAAAATACAATTTTTTCGGGGTCGAAATCTTGATATAATTTTTTCGGGGTCGAAATCTTGATATACGTAAAATACAATTTTTTCGGGGTCGAAATCTTGATATAATTTTTTCGGGGTCGAAATCTTGATATACGTAAAATACAATTTTTTCGGGGTCGAAATCTTGATATACGTAAAATACAATTTTTTCGGGGTCGAAATCTTGATATAATTTTTTCGGGGTCGAAATCTTGATATACGTAAAATACAATTTTTTCGGGGTCGAAATCTTGATATAATTTTTTCGGGGTCGAAATCTTGATATACGTAAAATACAATTTTTTCGGGGTCGAAATCTTGATATAATTTTTTCGGGGTCGAAATCTTGATATACGTAAAATACAATTTTTTCGGGGTCGAAATCTTGATATAATTTTTTCGGGGTCGAAATCTTGATATACGTAAAATACAATTTTTTCGGGGTCGAAATCTTGATATACGTAAAATACAATTTTTTCGGGGTCGAAATCTTGATATACGTAAAATACAATTTTTTCGGGGTCGAAATCTTGATATACGTAAAATTAAATTTTTTCGGGGTCGAAATCTTGATATAATTTTTTCGGGGTCGAAATCTTGATATACGTAAAATACAATTTTTTCGGGGTCGAAATCTTGATATACGTAAAATACAATTTTTTCGGGGTCGAAATCTTGATATACGTAAAATACAATTTTTTCGGGGTCGAAATCTTGATATAATTTTTTCGGGGTCGAAATCTTGATATACGTAAAATACAATTTTTTCGGGGTCGAAATCTTGATATAATTTTTTCGGGGTCGAAATCTTGATATACGTAAAATACAATTTTTTCGGGGTCGAAATCTTGATATACGTAAAATACAATTTTTTCGGGGTCGAAATCTTGATATAATTTTTTCGGGGTCGAAATCTTGATATACGTAAAATACAATTTTTTCGGGGTCGAAATCTTGATATAATTTTTTCGGGGTCGAAATCTTGATATACGTAAAATACAATTTTTTCGGGGTCGAAATCTTGATATACGTAAAATACAATTTTTTCGGGGTCGAAATCTTGATATAATTTTTTCGGGGTCGAAATCTTGATATACGTAAAATACAATTTTTTCGGGGTCGAAATCTTGATATAATTTTTTCGGGGTCGAAATCTTGATATACGTAAAATACAATTTTTTCGGGGTCGAAATCTTGATATAATTTTTTCGGGGTCGAAATCTTGATATAATTTTTTCGGGGTCGAAATCTTGATATACGTAAAATACAATTTTTTCGGGGTCGAAATCTTGATATAATTTTTTCGGGGTCGAAATCTTGATATACGTAAAATACAATTTTTTCGGGGTCGAAATCTTGATATACGTAAAATACAATTTTTTCGGGGTCGAAATCTTGATATAATTTTTTCGGGGTCGAAATCTTGATATATTAAAAATTAAATTTTTTCGGGGTCGAAATCTTGATATAATTTTTTCGGGGTCGAAATCTTGATATACGTAAAATACAATTTTTTCGGGGTCGAAATCTTGATATACGTAAAATACAATTTTTTCGGGGTCGAAATCTTGATATACGTAAAATACAATTTTTTCGGGGTCGAAATCTTGATATACGTAAAATACAATTTTTTCGGGGTCGAAATCTTGATATAATTTTTTCGGGGTCGAAATCGTGATATACGTAAAATACAATTTTTTCGGGGTCGAAATCTTGATATACGTAAAATACAATTTTTTCGGGGTCGAAATCTTGATATACGTAAAATACAATTTTTTCGGGGTCGAAATCTTGATATAATTTTTTCGGGGTCGAAATCTTGATATACGTAAAATACAATTTTTTCGGGGTCGAAATCTTGATATAATTTTTTCGGGGTCGAAATCTTGATATACGTAAAATACAATTTTTTCGGGGTCGAAATCTTGATATACGTAAAATACAATTTTTTCGGGGTCGAAATCTTGATATAATTTTTTCGGGGTCGAAATCTTGATATACGTAAAATTAAATTTTTTCGGGGTCGAAATCTTGATATAATTTTTTCGGGGTCGAAATCTTGATATACGTAAAATACAATTTTTTCGGGGTCGAAATCTTGATATACGTAAAATACAATTTTTTCGGGGTCGAAATCTTGATATACGTAAAATACAATTTTTTCGGGGTCGAAATCTTGATATAATTTTTTCGGGGTCGAAATCTTGATATACGTAAAATACAATTTTTTCGGGGTCGAAATCTTGATATAATTTTTTCGGGGTCGAAATCTTGATATACGTAAAATACAATTTTTTCGGGGTCGAAATCTTGATATACGTAAAATACAATTTTTTCGGGGTCGAAATCTTGATATAATTTTTTCGGGGTCGAAATCTTGATATACGTAAAATACAATTTTTTCGGGGTCGAAATCTTGATATAATTTTTTCGGGGTCGAAATCTTGATATACGTAAAATACAATTTTTTCGGGGTCGAAATCTTGATATACGTAAAATACAATTTTTTCGGGGTCGAAATCTTGATATAATTTTTTCGGGGTCGAAATCTTGATATACGTAAAATACAATTTTTTTGGGGTCGAAATCTTGATATACGTAAAAAACAATTTTTTCGGGGTCGAAATCTTGATATAATTTTTTCGGGGTCGAAATCTTGATATACGTAAAATTAAATTTTTTCGGGGTCGAAATCTTGATATAATTTTTGCGGGGTCGAAATCTTGATATACGTAAAATACAATTTTTTCGGGGTCGAAATCTTGATATAATTTTTTCGGGGTCGAAATCTTGATATACGTAAAATACAATTTTTTCGGGGTCGAAATCTTGATATAATTTTTTCGGGGTAGAAATCTCGATTTATTAAAAATTAAATTTTTTCGGGGTCGAAATCTTGATATAATTTTTTCGGGGTCGAAATCTTGATATAATTTTTTCGGGGTCGAAATCTTGATATACGTAAAATACAATTTTTTCGGGGTCGAAATCTTGATATAATTTTTTCGGGGTCGAAATCTTGATATACGTAAAATACAATTTTTTCGGGGTCGAAATCTTGATATACGTAAAATTAAATTTTTTCGGGGTCGAAATCTTGATATACGTAAAATACAATTTTTTCGGGGTCGAAATCTTGATATACGTAAAATACAATTTTTTCGGGGTCGAAATCTTGATATAATTTTTTCGGGGTCGAAATCTTGATATACGTAAAATACAATTTTTTCGGGGTCGAAATCTTGATATACGTAAAATACAATTTTTTCGGGGTCGAAATCTTGATATAATTTTTTCGGGGTCGAAATCTTGATATACGTAAAATACAATTTTTTCGGGGTCGAAATCTTGATATAATTTTTACGGGGTCGAAATCTTGATATACGTAAAATTAAATTTTTTCGGGGTCGAAATCTTGATATAATTTTTTCGGGGTCGAAATCTTGATATACGTAAAATACAATTTTTTCGGGGTCGAAATCTTGATATACATAAAATACAATTTTTTCGGGGTCGAAATCTTGATATAATTTTTTCGGGGTCGAAATCTTGATATACGTAAAATGCAATTTTTTCGGGGTCGAAATCTTGATATACGTAAAATACAATTTTTTCGGGGTCGAAATCTTGATATACGTAAAATACAATTTTTTCGGGGTCGAAATCTTGATATAATTTTTTCGGGGTCGAAATCTTGATATACGTAAAATACAATTTTTTCGGGGTCGAAATCTTGATATACGTAAAATACAATTTTTTCGGGGTCGAAATCTTGATATAATTTTTTCGGGGTCGAAATCTTGATATACGTAAAATACAATTTTTTCGGGGTCGAAATCTTGATATAATTTTTTCGGGGTCGAAATCTTGATATACGTAAAATTAAATTTTTTCGGGGTCGAAATCTTGATATAATTTTTTCGGGGTCGAAATCTTGATATACGTAAAATACAATTTTTTCGGGGTCGAAATCTTGATATACGTAAAATACAATTTTTTCGGGGTCGAAATCTTGATATACGTAAAATACAATTTTTTCGGGGTCGAAATCTTGATATACATAAAATACAATTTTTTCGGGGTCGAAATCTTGATATAATTTTTTCGGGGTCGAAATCTTGATATACGTAAAATACAATTTTTTCGGGGTCGAAATCTTGATATACGTAAAATACAATTTTTTCGGGGTCGAAATCTTGATATAATTTTTTCGGGGTCGAAATCTTGATATACGTAAAATACAATTTTTTCGGGGTCGAAATCTTGATATAATTTTTTCGGGGTCGAAATCTTGATATACGTAAAATACAATTTTTTCGGGGTCGAAATCTTGATATACGTAAAATACAATTTTTTCGGGGTCGAAATCTTGATATAATTTTTTCGGGGTCGAAATCTTGATATACGTAAAATACAATTTTTTCGGGGTCGAAATCTTGATATACGTAAAATACAATTTTTTCGGGGTCGAAATCTTGATATAATTTTTTCGGGGTCGAAATCTTGATATACGTAAAATTAAATTTTTTCGGGGTCGAAATCTTGATATAATTTTTTCGGGGTCGAAATCTTGATATACGTAAAATACAATTTTTTCGGGGTCGAAATCTTGATATACGTAAAATACAATTTTTTCGGGGTCGAAATCTTGATATACGTAAAATACAATTTTTTCGGGGTCGAAATCTTGATATACATAAAATACAATTTTTTCGGGGTCGAAATCTTGATATAATTTTTTCGGGGTCGAAATCTTGATATACGTAAAATACAATTTTTTCGGGGTCGAAATCTTGATATACGTAAAATACAATTTTTTCGGGGTCGAAATCTTGATATAATTTTTTCGGGGTCGAAATCTTGATATACGTAAAATACAATTTTTTCGGGGTCGAAATCTTGATATAATTTTTTCGGGGTCGAAATCTTGATATACGTAAAATACAATTTTTTCGGGGTCGAAATCTTGATATACGTAAAATACAATTTTTTCGGGGTCGAAATCTTGATATAATTTTTTCGGGGTCGAAATCTTGATATACGTAAAATACAATTTTTTCGGGGTCGAAATCTTGATATACGTAAAATACAATTTTTTCGGGGTCGAAATCTTGATATAATTTTTTCGGGGTCGAAATCTTGATATACGTAAAATTAAATTTTTTCGGGGTCGAAATCTTGATATACGTAAAATACAATTTTTTCGGGGTCGAAATCTTGATATACGTAAAATACAATTTTTTCGGGGTCGAAATCTTGATATACGTAAAATACAATTTTTTCGGGGTCGAAATCTTGATATACGTAAAATACAATTTTTTCGGGGTCGAAATCTTGATATAATTTTTTCGGGGTCGAAATCTTGATATACGTAAAATACAATTTTTTCGGGGTCGAAATCTTGATATACGTAAAATACAATTTTTTCGGGGTCGAAATCTTGATATACGTAAAATACAATTTTTTCGGGGTCGAAATCTTGATATAATTTTTTCGGGGTCGAAATCTTGATATACGTAAAATACAATTTTTTCGGGGTCGAAATCTTGATATACGTAAAATACAATTTTTTCGGGGTCGAAATCTTGATATAATTTTTTCGGGGTCGAAATCTTGATATAAGTAAAATACAATTTTTTCGGGGTCGAAATCTTGATATAATTTTTTCGGGGTCGAAATCTTGATATACGTAAAATACAATTTTTTCGGGGTCGAAATCTTGATATACGTAAAATACAATTTTTTCGGGGTCGAAATCTTGATATACGTAAAATACAATTTTTTCGGGGTCGAAATCTTGATATAATTTTTTCGGGGTCGAAATCTTGATATACGTAAAATACAATTTTTTCGGGGTCGAAATCTTGATATACGTAAAATACAATTTTTTCGGGGTCGAAATCTTGATATACGTAAAATACAATTTTTTCGGGGTCGAAATCTTGATATAATTTTTTCGGGGTCGAAATCTTGATATACGTAAAATACAATTTTTTCGGGGTCGAAATCTTGATATAATTTTTTCGGGGTCGAAATCTTGATATACGTAAAATACAATTTTTTCGGGGTCGAAATCTTGATATACGTAAAATACAATTTTTTCGGGGTCGAAATCTTGATATAATTTTTTCGGGGTCGAAATCTTGATATACGTAAAATACAATTTTTTCGGGGTCGAAATCTTGATATAATTTTTTCGGGGTCGAAATCTTGATATACGTAAAATACAATTTTTTCGGGGTCGAAATCTTGATATACGTAAAATACAATTTTTTCGGGGTCGAAATCTTGATATAATTTTTTCGGGGTCGAAATCTTGATATACGTAAAATACAATTTTTTCGGGGTCGAAATCTTGATATACGTAAAAAACAATTTTTTCGGGGTCGAAATCTTGATATAATTTTTTCGGGGTCGAAATCTTGATATACGTAAAATTAAATTTTTTCGGGGTCGAAATCTTGATATAATTTTTGCGGGGTCGAAATCTTGATATACGTAAAATACAATTTTTGCGGGGTCGAAATCTTGATATAATTTTTTCGGGGTCGAAATCTTGATATACGTAAAATACAATTTTTTCGGGGTCGAAATCTTGATATAATTTTTTCGGGGTCGAAATCTTGATATACGTAAAATTAAATTTTTTCGGGGTCGAAATCTTGATATAATTTTTTCGGGGTCGAAATCTTGATATACGTAAAATACAATTTTTTCGGGGTCGAAATCTTGATATACGTAAAATACAATTTTTTCGGGGTCGAAATCTTGATATAATTTTTTCGGGGTCGAAATCTTGATATACGTAAAATACAATTTTTTCGGGGTCGAAATCTTGATATACGTAAAATACAATTTTTTCGGGGTCGAAATCTTGATATAATTTTTTCGGGGTCGAAATCTTGATATACGTAAAATACAATTTTTTCGGGGTCGAAATCTTGATATAATTTTTTCGGGGTCGAAATCTTGATATACGTAAAATTAAATTTTTTCGGGGTCGAAATCTTGATATAATTTTTTCGGGGTCGAAATCTTGATATACGTAAAATACAATTTTTTCGGGGTCGAAATCTTGATATACATAAAATACAATTTTTTCGGGGTCGAAATCTTGATATAATTTTTTCGGGGTCGAAATCTTGATATACGTAAAATACAATTTTTTCGGGGTCGAAATCTTGATATACGTAAAATACAATTTTTTCGGGGTCGAAATCTTGATATAATTTTTTCGGGGTCGAAATCTTGATATACGTAAAATACAATTTTTTCGGGGTCGAAATCTTGATATACGTAAAATACAATTTTTTCGGGGTCGAAATCTTGATATACGTAAAATACAATTTTTTCGGGGTCGAAATCTTGATATAATTTTTTCGGGGTCGAAATCTTGATATACGTAAAATACAATTTTTTCGGGGTCGAAATCTTGATATACGTAAAATACAATTTTTTCGGGGTCGAAATCTTGATATAATTTTTTCGGGGTCGAAATCTTGATATACGTAAAATACAATTTTTTCGGGGTCGAAATCTTGATATAATTTTTTCGGGGTCGAAATCTTGATATACGTAAAATACAATTTTTTCGGGGTCGAAATCTTGATATACGTAAAATACAATTTTTTCGGGGTCGAAATCTTGATATAATTTTTTCGGGGTCGAAATCTTGATATACGTAAAATTAAATTTTTTCGGGGTCGAAATCTTGATATAATTTTTTCGGGGTCGAAATCTTGATATACGTAAAATACAATTTTTTCGGGGTCGAAATCTTGATATACGTAAAATACAATTTTTTCGGGGTCGAAATCTTGATATAATTTTTTCGGGGTCGAAATCTTGATATACGTAAAATACAATTTTTTCGGGGTCGAAATCTTGATATACGTAAAATACAATTTTTTCGGGGTCGAAATCTTGATATACGTAAAATACAATTTTTTCGGGGTCGAAATCTTGATATACGTAAAATACAATTTTTTCGGGGTCGAAATCTTGATATAATTTTTTCGGGGTCGAAATCTTGATATACGTAAAATACAATTTTTTCGGGGTCGAAATCTTGATATAATTTTTTCGGGGTCAAAATCTTGATATACGTAAAATACAATTTTTTCGGGGTCGAAATCTTGATATACGTAAAATACAATTTTTTCGGGGTCGAAATCTTGATATAATTTTTTCGGGGTCGAAATCTTGATATACGTAAAATACAATTTTTTCGGGGTCGAAATCTTGATATAATTTTTTCGGGGTCGAAATCTTGATATACGTAAAATTAAATTTTTTCGGGGTCGTAATCTTGATATAATTTTTTCGGGGTCGAAATCTTGATATACGTAAAATACAATTTTTTCGGGGTCGAAATCTTGATATACGTAAAATACAATTTTTTCGGGGTCGAAATCTTGATATACGTAAAATACAATTTTTTCGGGGTCGAAATCTTGATATACGTAAAATACAATTTTTTCGGGGTCGAAATCTTGATATAATTTTTTCGGGGTCGAAATCTTGATATACGTAAAATACAATTTTTTCGGGGTCGAAATCTTGATATACGTAAAATACAATTTTTTCGGGGTCGAAATCTTGATATACGTAAAATACAATTTTTTCGGGGTCGAAATCTTGATATAATTTTTTCGGGGTCGAAATCTTGATATACGTAAAATACAATTTTTTCGGGGTCGAAATCTTGATATACGTAAAATACAATTTTTTCGGGGTCGAAATCTTGATATAATTTTTTCGGGGTCGAAATCTTGATATACGTAAAATACAATTTTTTTGGGGTCGAAATCTTGATATAATTTTTTCGGGGTCGAAATCTTGATATACGTAAAATACAATTTTTTCGGGGTCGAAATCTTGATATACGTAAAATACAATTTTTTCGGGGTCGAAATCTTGATATACGTAAAATACAATTTTTTCGGGGTCGAAATCTTGATATAATTTTTTCGGGGTCGAAATCTTGATATACGTAAAATTAAATTTTTTCGGGGTCGAAATCTTGATATAATTTTTTCGGGGTCGAAATCTTGATATACGTAAAATACAATTTTTTCGGGGTCGAAATCTTGATATACGTAAAATACAATTTTTTCGGGGTCGAAATCTTGATATAATTTTTTCGGGGTCGAAATCTTGATATACGTAAAATACAATTTTTTCGGGGTCGAAATCTTGATATAATTTTTTCGGGGTCGAAATCTTGATATACGTAAAATACAATTTTTTCGGGGTCGAAATCTTGATATACGTAAAATACAATTTTTTCGGGGTCGAAATCTTGATATAATTTTTTCGGGGTCGAAATCTTGATATACGTAAAATACAATTTTTTCGGGGTCGAAATCTTGATATAATTTTTTCGGGGTCGAAATCTTGATATACGTAAAATACAATTTTTTCGGGGTCGAAATCTTGATATACGTAAAATACAATTTTTTCGGGGTCGAAATCTTGATATAATTTTTTCGGGGTCGAAATCTTGATATACGTAAAATACAATTTTTTCGGGGTCGAAATCTTGATATAATTTTTTCGGGGTCGAAATCTTGATATACGTAAAATACAATTTTTTCGGGGTCGAAATCTTGATATAATTTTTTCGGGGTCGAAATCTTGATATACGTAAAATACAATTTTTTCGGGGTCGAAATCTTGATATAATTTTTTCGGGGTCGAAATCTTGATATACGTAAAATACAATTTTTTCGGGGTCGAAATCTTGATATACGTAAAATACAATTTTTTCGGGGTCGAAATCTTGATATAATTTTTTCGGGGTCGAAATCTTGATATACGTAAAATACAATTTTTTCGGGGTCGAAATCTTGATATACGTAAAATACAATTTTTTCGGGGTCGAAATCTTGATATAATTTTTTCGGGGTCGAAATCTTGATATACGTAAAATTAAATTTTTTCGGGGTCGAAATCTTGATATAATTTTTTCGGGGTCGAAATCTTGATATACGTAAAATACAATTTTTTCGGGGTCGAAATCTTGATATACGTAAAATACAATTTTTTCGGGGTCGAAATCTTGATATACGTAAAATACAATTTTTTCGGGGTCGAAATCTTGATATAATTTTTTCGGGGTCGAAATCTTGATATACGTAAAATACAATTTTTTCGGGGTCGAAATCTTGATATAATTTTTTCGGGGTCGAAATCTTGATATACGTAAAATACAATTTTTTCGGGGTCGAAATCTTGATATACGTAAAATACAATTTTTTCGGGGTCGAAATCTTGATATAATTTTTTCGGGGTCGAAATCTTGATATACGTAAAATACAATTTTTTCGGGGTCGAAATCTTGATATAATTTTTTCGGGGTCGAAATCTTGATATACGTAAAATACAATTTTTTCGGGGTCGAAATCTTGATATACGTAAAATACAATTTTTTCGGGGTCGAAATCTTGATATAATTTTTTCGGGGTCGAAATCTTGATATACGTAAAATACAATTTTTTCGGGGTCGAAATCTTGATATAATTTTTTCGGGGTCGAAATCTTGATATACGTAAAATACAATTTTTTCGGGGTCGAAATCTTGATATAATTTTTTCGGGGTCGAAATCTTGATATACGTAAAATACAATTTTTTCGGGGTCGAAATCTTGATATAATTTTTTCGGGGTCGAAATCTTGATATACGTAAAATACAATTTTTTCGGGGTCGAAATCTTGATATAATTTTTTCGGGGTCGAAATCTTGATATATTAAAAATTAAATTTTTTTCGGGGTCGAAATCTTGATATAATTTTTTCGGGGTCGAAATCTTGATATACGTAAAATACAATTTTTTCGGGGTCGAAATCTTGATATAATTTTTTCGGGGTCGAAATCTTGATATACGTAAAATACAATTTTTTCGGGGTCGAAATCTTGATATAATTTTTTCGGGGTCGAAATCTTGATATACGTAAAATACAATTTTTTCGGGGTCGAAATCTTGATATAATTTTTTCGGGGTCGAAATCTTGATATACGTAAAATACAATTATTTCGGGGTCGAAATCTTGATATAATTTTTTCGGGGTCGAAATCTTGATATACGTAAAATACAATTTTTTCGGGGTCGAAATCTTGATATAATTTTTTCGGGGTCGAAATCTTGATATACGTAAAATACAATTTTTTCGGGGTCGAAATCTTGATATAATTTTTTCGGGGTCGAAATCTTGATATAATTTTTTCGGGGTCGAAATCTTGATATACGTAAAATACAATTTTTTCGGGGTCGAAATCTTGATATAATTTTTTCGGGGTCGAAATCTTGATATATTAAAAATTAAATTTTTTTCGGGGTCGAAATCTTGATATAATTTTTTCGGGGTCGAAATCTTGATATACGTAAAATACAATTTTTTCGGGGTCGAAATCTTGATATACGTAAAATACAATTTTTTCGGGGTCGAAATCTTGATATAATTTTTTCGGGGTCGAAATCTTGATATACGTAAAATACAATTTTTTCGGGGTCGAAATCTTGATATACGTAAAATACAATTTTTTCGGGGTCGAAATCTTGATATAATTTTTTCGGGGTCGAAATCTTGATATACGTAAAATACAATTTTTTCGGGGTCGAAATCTTGATATAATTTTTTCGGGGTCGAAATCTTGATATACGTAAAATACAATTTTTTCGGGGTCGAAATCTTGATATACGTAAAATACAATTTTTTCGGGGTCGAAATCTTGATATAATTTTTTCGGGGTCGAAATCTTGATATATTAAAAATTAAATTTTTTTCGGGGTCGAAATCTTGATATAATTTTTTCGGGGTCGAAATCTTGATATACGTAAAATACAATTTTTTCGGGGTCGAAATCTTGATATAATTTTTTCGGGGTCGAAATCTTGATATACGTAAAATACAATTTTTTCGGGGTCGAAATCTTGATATAATTTTTTCGGGGTCGAAATCTTGATATACGTAAAATACAATTTTTTCGGGGTCGAAATCTTGATATAATTTTTTCGGGGTCGAAATCTTGATATACGTAAAATACAATTTTTTCGGGGTCGAAATCTTGATATAATTTTTTCGGGGTCGAAATCTTGATATACGTAAAATACAATTTTTTCGGGGTCGAAATCTTGATATAATTTTTTCGGGGTCGAAATCTTGATATACGTAAAATACAATTTTTTCGGGGTCGAAATCTTGATATAATTTTTTCGGGGTCGAAATCTTGATATATTAAAAATTAAATTTTTTTCGGGGTCGAAATCTTGATATAATTTTTTCGGGGTCGAAATCTTGATATACGTAAAATACAATTTTTTCGGGGTCGAAATCTTGATATAATTTTTTCGGGGTCGAAATCTTGATATACGTAAAATACAATTTTTTCGGGGTCGAAATCTTGATATACGTAAAATACAATTTTTTCGGGGTCGAAATCTTGATATAATTTTTTCGGGGTCGAAATCTTGATATACGTAAAATACAATTTTTTCGGGGTCGAAATCTTGATATACGTAAAATACAATTTTTTCGGGGTCGAAATCTTGATATAATTTTTTCGGGGTCGAAATCTTGATATACGTAAAATACAATTTTTTCGGGGTCGAAATCTTGATATAATTTTTTCGGGGTCGAAATCTTGATATACGTAAAATACAATTTTTTCGGGGTCGAAATCTTGATATACGTAAAATACAATTTTTTCGGGGTCGAAATCTTGATATAATTTTTTCGGGGTCGAAATCTTGATATATTAAAAATTAAATTTTTTTCGGGGTCGAAATCTTGATATAATTTTTTCGGGGTCGAAATCTTGATATACGTAAAATACAATTTTTTCGGGGTCGAAATCTTGATATAATTTTTTCGGGGTCGAAATCTTGATATACGTAAAATACAATTTTTTCGGGGTCGAAATCTTGATATAATTTTTTCGGGGTCGAAATCTTGATATACGTAAAATACAATTTTTTCGGGGTCGAAATCTTGATATAATTTTTTCGGGGTCGAAATCTTGATATACGTAAAATACAATTTTTTCGGGGTCGAAATCTTGATATACGTAAAATACAATTTTTTCGGGGTCGAAATCTTGATATAATTTTTTCGGGGTCGAAATCTTGATATACGTAAAATACAATTTTTTCGGGGTCGAAATCTTGATATAATTTTTTCGGGGTCGAAATCTTGATATACGTAAAATACAATTTTTTCGGGGTCGAAATCTTGATATAATTTTTTCGGGGTCGAAATCTTGATATACGTAAAATACAATTTTTTCGGGGTCGAAATCTTGATATAATTTTTTCGGGGTCGAAATCTTGATATACGTAAAATACAATTTTTTCGGGGTCGAAATCTTGATATACGTAAAATACAATTTTTTCTGGGTCGAAATCTTGATATAATTTTTTCGGGGTCGAAATCTTGATATATTAAAAATTAAATTTTTTTCGGGGTCGAAATCTTGATATAATTTTTTCGGGGTCGAAATCTTGATATAAGTAAAATACAATTTTTTCGGGGTCGAAATCTTGATATAATTTTTTCGGGGTCGAAATCTTGATATACGTAAAATACAATTTTTTCGGGGTCGAAATCTTGATATAATTTTTTCGGGGTCGAAATCTTGATATACGTAAAATACAATTTTTTCGGGGTCGAAATCTTGATATAATTTTTTCGGGGTCGAAATCTTGATATAATTTTTTCGGGGTCGAAATCTTGATATACGTAAAATACAATTTTTTCGGGGTCGAAATCTTGATATAATTTTTTCGGGGTCGAAATCTTGATATACATAAAATACAATTTTTTCGGGGTCGAAATCTTGATATAATTTTTTCGGGGTCGAAATCTTGATATACGTAAAATACAAATTTTTCGGGGTCGAAATCTTGATATACGTAAAATACAATTTTTTCGGGGTCGAAATCTTGATATATTAAAAATTAAATTTTTTTCGGGGTCGAAATCTTGATATAATTTTTTCGGGGTCGAAATCTTGATATACGTAAAATACAATTTTTTCGGGGTCGAAATCTTGATATAATTTTTTCGGGGTCGAAATCTTGATATACGTAAAATACAATTTTTTCGGGGTCGAAATCTTGATATAATTTTTTCGGGGGTCGAAATCTTCTTTTCATGATGTTATCGTTTTTCTTTAATAACTCGAAAAGTATTATAGATAGAAAAAAATGGTAAAGGACAAAATTGTTCAAAAAAAAAAAATAAATCAAAAACTTGCCTTGCGCGGTATGTACAATTGATTGGTTTCAAGATAATAATAAAAACAAATTTAAAAACGCATTTTCTCGAAAACGGCTCGATAGATACACGGAAAAATTTGATATGTTATGTAGGACAATGTCCTCTATCAACTCCAATTGGTTTCATTTTAATAGCTCACGGACCCCACGACATTACGGGGTGTGTTTTGATGTGTAATTAGGTGTTAAATGTGGTGTCTAGGATGGGGGGTGTGTTTTGATGTGTAATTAGGTGTTAAATGTGGTGCTCTACGTAGGGGGTGTGTTTTGATGTGTAATTAGGTATTAATTTAGGTGTTTTAGGGAGGGGATGTTTTTCGATGTCTAATTAGGTGTTAAATGTGGTGTCTAGGATGGGGGGTGTGTTTTGATGTGTAATTAGGTGTTAAATGTGGTGCTCTACGTAGGGGGTGTGTTTTGATGTGTAATTAGGTGTTAAATGTGGTGTCTAGGATGGGGGGTGTGTTTTGATGTGTAATTAGGTGTTAAATGTGGTGCTCTACGTTGGGGGTGTGTTTTGATGTGTAATTAGGTATTAATTTAGGTGTTTTAGGGAGGGGATGTTTTTCGATGTCTAATTAGGTGTTAAATGTGGTGTCTAGGATAGGGGGTGTGTTTTGATGTGTAATTAGGTGTTAAATGTGGTGCTCTACGTAGGGGGTGTGTTTTGATGTGTAATTAGGTGTTAAATGTGGTGTCTAGGATGGGGGGTGTGTTTTGATGTGTAATTAGGTGTTAAATGTGGTGCTCTACGTAGGGGGTGTGTTTTGATGTGTAATTAGGTATTAATTTAGGTGTTTTAGGGAGGGGATGTTTTTCGATGTCTAATTAGGTGTTAAATGTGGTGTCTAGGATGGGGGGTGTGTTTTGATGTGTAATTAGGTGTTAAATGTGGTGCTCTACGTAGGGGGTGTGTTTTGATGTGTAATTAGGTGTTAAATGTGGTGTCTAGGATGGGGGGTGTGTTTTGATGTGTAATTAGGTGTTAAATGTGGTGCTCTACGTAGGGGGTGTGTTTTGATGTGTAATTAGGTGTTAAATGTGGTGCTCTACGTAGGGGGTGTGTTTTGATGTGTAATTAGGTATTAATTTAGGTGTTTTAGGGAGGGGATGTTTTTCGATGTCTAATTAGGTGTTAAATGTGGTGTCTAGGATGGGGGGTGTGTTTTGATGTGTAATTAGGTGTTAAATGTGGTGCTCTACGTAGGGGGTGTGTTTTGATGTGTAATTAGGTGTTAAATGTGGTGTCTAGGATGGGGGGTGTGTTTTGATGTGTAATTAGGTGTTAAATGTGGTGCTCTACGTAGGGGGTGTGTTTTGATGTGTAATTAGGTGTTAAATGTGGTGCTCTACGTAGGGGGTGTGTTTTGATGTGTAATTAGGTATTAATTTAGGTGTTTTAGGGAGGGGATGTTTTTCGATGTCTAATTAGGTGTTAAATGTGGTGTCTAGGATGGGGGGTGTGTTTTGATGTGTAATTAGGTGTTAAATGTGGTGCTCTACGTAGGGGATGGTTTTTGATGTGTAATTAGGTATTAATTTAGGTGTTTTAGGGAGGGGATGTTTTTCGATGTCTAATTAGGTGTTAAATGTGGTGTCTAGGATGGGGGGTGTGTTTTGATGTGTAATTAGGTGTTAAATGTGGTGCTCTACGTAGGGGGTGTGTTTTGATGTGTAATTAGGTGTTAAATGTGGTGTCTAGGATGGGGGGTGTGTTTTGATGTGTAATTAGGTGTTAAATGTGGTGCTCTACGTAGGGGGTGTGTTTTGATGTGTAATTAGGTATTAATTTAGGTGTTTTAGGGAGGGGATGTTTTTCGATGTCTAATTAGGTGTTAAATGTGGTGTCTAGGATGGGGGGTGTGTTTTGATGTGTAATTAGGTGTTAAATGTGGTGCTCTACGTAGGGGGTGTGTTTTGATGTGTAATTAGGTGTTAAATGTGGTGTCTAGGATGGGGGGTGTGTTTTGATGTGTAATTAGGTGTTAAATGTGGTGCTCTACGTAGGGGGTGTGTTTTGATGTGTAATTAGGTATTAATTTAGGTGTTTTAGGGAGGGGATGTTTTTCGATGTGTAATTAGGTGTTAAATGTGGTGTCTAGGATGGGGGGTGTGTTTTGATGTGTAATTAGGTGTTAAATGTGGTGCTCTACGTAGGGGGTGTGTTTTGATGTGTAATTAGGTATTAATTTAGGTGTTTTAGGGAGGGGATGTTTTTCGATGTCTAATTAGGTGTTAAATGTGGTGTCTAGGATGGGGGGTGTGTTTTGATGTGTAATTAGGTGTTAAATGTGGTGCTCTACGTTGGGGGTGTGTTTTGATGTGTAATTAGGTATTAATTTAGGTGTTTTAGGGAGGGGATGTTTTTCGATGTCTAATTAGGTGTTAAATGTGGTGTCTAGGATGGGGGGTGTGTTTTGATGTGTAATTAGGTGTTAAATGTGGTGCTCTACGTAGGGGGTGTGTTTTGATGTGTAATTAGGTGTTAAATGTGGTGTCTAGGATGGGGGGTGTGTTTTGATGTGTAATTAGGTGTTAAATGTGGTGCTCTACGTAGGGGATGGTTTTTGATGTGTAATTAGGTATTAATTTAGGTGTTTTAGGGAGGGGATGTTTTTCGATGTCTAATTAGGTGTTAAATGTGGTGTCTAGGATGGGGGGTGTGTTTTGATGTGTAATTAGGTGTTAAATGTGGTGCTCTACGTAGGGGGTGTGTTTTGATGTGTAATTAGGTGTTAAATGTGGTGTCTAGGATGGGGGGTGTGTTTTGATGTGTAATTAGGTGTTAAATGTGGTGCTCTACGTAGGGGGTGTGTTTTGATGTGTAATTAGGTGTTAAATGTGGTGTCTAGGATGGGGGGTGTGTTTTGATGTGTAATTAGGTGTTAAATGTGGTGCTCTACGTAGGGGGTGTGTTTTGATGTGTAATTAGGTATTAATTTAGGTGTTTTAGGGAGGGGATGTTTTTCGATGTCTAATTAGGTGTTAAATGTGGTGTCTAGGATGGGGGGTGTGTTTTGATGTGTAATTAGGTGTTAAATGTGGTGCTCTACGTAGGGGATGGTTTTTGATGTGTAATTAGGTATTAATTTAGGTGTTTTAGGGAGGGGATGTTTTTCGATGTCTAATTAGGTGTTAAATGTGGTGTCTAGGATGGGGGGTGTGTTTTGATGTGTAATTAGGTGTTAAATGTGGTGTCTAGGATGGGGGGTGTGTTTTGATGTGTAATTAGGTGTTAAATGTGGTGTCTAGGATGGGGGGTGTGTTTTGATGTGTAATTAGGTGTTAAATGTGGTGCTCTACGTAGGGGGTGTGTTTTGATGTGTAATTAGGTATTAATTTAGGTGTTTTAGGGAGGGGATGTTTTTCGATGTCTAATTAGGTGTTAAATGTGGTGTCTAGGATGGGGGGTGTGTTTTGATGTGTAATTAGGTGTTAAATGTGGTGCTCTACGTAGGGGGTGTGTTTTGATGTGTAATTAGGTGTTAAATGTGGTGTCTAGGATGGGGGGTGTGTTTTGATGTGTAATTAGGTGTTAAATGTGGTGCTCTACGTAGGGGATGTTTTTCGATGTCTAATTAGGTGTTAAATGTGGTGTCTAGGATGGGGGGTGTGTTTTGATGTGTAATTAGGTGTTAAATGTGGTGCTCTACGTAGGGGGTGTGTTTTGATGTGTAATTAGGTGTTAAATGTGGTGTCTAGGATGTGGGGTGTGTTTTGATGTGTAATTAGGTGTTAAATGTGGTGCTCTACGTAGGGGGTGTGTTTTGATGTGTAATTAGGTGTTAAATGTGGTGCTCTACGTAGGGGGTGTGTTTTGATGTGTAATTAGGTGTTAAATGTGGTGCTCTACGTAGGGGGTGTGTTTTGATGTGTAATTAGGTGTTAAATGTGGTGTCTAGGATGGGGGGTGTGTTTTGATGTGTAATTAGGTGTTAAATGTGGTGCTCTACGTTGGGGGTGTGTTTTGATGTGTAATTAGGTATTAATTTAGGTGTTTTAGGGAGGGGATGTTTTTCGATGTCTAATTAGGTGTTAAATGTGGTGTCTAGGATGGGGGGTGTGTTTTGATGTGTAATTAGGTGTTAAATGTGGTGCTCTACGTAGGGGGTGTGTTTTGATGTGTAATTAGGTATTAATTTAGGTGTTTTAGGGAGGGGATGTTTTTCGATGTCTAATTAGGTGTTAAATGTGGTGTCTAGGATGGGGGGTGTGTTTTGATGTGTAATTAGGTGTTAAATGTGGTGCTCTACGTAGGGGGTGTGTTTTGATGTGTAATTAGGTGTTAAATGTGGTGTCTAGGATGGGGGGTGTGTTTTGATGTGTAATTAGGTGTTAAATGTGGTGCTCTACGTAGGGGGTGTGTTTTGATGTGTAATTAGGTATTAATTTAGGTGTTTTAGGGAGGGGATGTTTTTCGATGTCTAATTAGGTGTTAAATGTGGTGTCTAGGATGGGGGGTGTGTTTTGATGTGTAATTAGGTGTTAAATGTGGTGCTCTACGTAGGGGGTGTGTTTTGATGTGTAATTAGGTGTTAAATGTGGTGTCTAGGATGGGGGGTGTGTTTTGATGTGTAATTAGGTGTTAAATGTGGTGCTCTACGTAGGGGGTGTGTTTTGATGTGTAATTAGGTATTAATTTAGGTGTTTTAGGGAGGGGATGTTTTTCGATGTCTAATTAGGTGTTAAATGTGGTGTCTAGGATGGGGGGTGTGTTTTGATGTGTAATTAGGTGTTAAATGTGGTGCTCTACGTAGGGGGTGTGTTTTGACGTGTAATTAGGTGTTAAATGTGGTGTCTAGGATGGGGGGTGTGTTTTGATGTGTAATTAGGTGTTAAATGTGGTGCTCTACGTAGGGGGTGTGTTTTGATGTGTAATTAGGTGTTAAATGTGGTGTCTAGGATGGGGGGTGTGTTTTGATGTGTAATTAGGTGTTAAATGTGGTGTCTAGGATGGGGGGTGTGTTTTGATGTCTAATTAGGTGTTAAATGTGGTGTCTAGGATAGGGGGTGTGTTTTGATGTGTAATTAGGTGTTAAATGTGGTGCTCTACGTAGGGGGTGTGTTTTGATGTGTAATTAGGTGTTAAATGTGGTGTCTAGGATGGGGGGTGTGTTTTGATGTGTAATTAGGTGTTAAATGTGGTGCTCTACGTAGGGGGTGTGTTTTGATGTGTAATTAGGTATTAATTTAGGTGTTTTAGGGAGGGGATGTTTTTCGATGTCTAATTAGGTGTTAAATGTGGTGTCTAGGATGGGGGGTGTGTTTTGATGTGTAATTAGGTGTTAAATGTGGTGCTCTACGTTGGGGGTGTGTTTTGATGTGTAATTAGGTATTAATTTAGGTGTTTTAGGGAGGGGATGTTTTTCGATGTCTAATTAGGTGTTAAATGTGGTGTCTAGGATGGGGGGTGTGTTTTGATGTGTAATTAGGTGTTAAATGTGGTGCTCTACGTAGGGGGTGTGTTTTGACGTGTAATTAGGTGTTAAATGTGGTGTCTAGGATGGGGGGTGTGTTTTGATGTGTAATTAGGTGTTAAATGTGGTGCTCTACGTAGGGGGTGTGTTTTGATGTGTAATTAGGTGTTAAATGTGGTGTCTAGGATGGGGGGTGTGTTTTGATGTGTAATTAGGTGTTAAATGTGGTGCTCTACGTAGGGGATGGTTTTGATGTGTAATTAGGTATTAATTTAGGTGTTTTAGGGAGGGGATGTTTTTCGATGTCTAATTAGGTGTTAAATGTGGTGTCTAGGATGGGGGGTGTGTTTTGATGTGTAATTAGGTGTTAAATGTGGTGCTCTACGTAGGGGGTGTGTTTTGATGTGTAATTAGGTGTTAAATGTGGTGTCTAGGATGGGGGGTGTGTTTTGATGTGTAATTAGGTGTTAAATGTGGTGCTCTACGTAGGGGGTGTGTTTTGATGTGTAATTAGGTGTTAAATGTGGTGTCTAGGATGGGGGGTGTGTTTTGATGTGTAATTAGGTGTTAAATGTGGTGCTCTACGTAGGGGGTGTGTTTTGATGTGTAATTAGGTATTAATTTAGGTGTTTTAGGGAGGGGATGTTTTTCGATGTCTAATTAGGTGTTAAATGTGGTGTCTAGGATGGGGGGTGTGTTTTGATGTGTAATTAGGTGTTAAATGTGGTGCTCTACGTAGGGGGTGTGTTTTGATGTGTAATTAGGTGTTAAATGTGGTGTCTAGGATGGGGGGTGTGTTTTGATGTGTAATTAGGTGTTAAATGTGGTGCTCTACGTAGGGGGTGTGTTTTGATGTGTAATTAGGTGTTAAATGTGGTGTCTAGGATGGGGGGTGTGTTTTGATGTGTAATTAGGTGTTAAATGTGGTGCTCTACGTAGGGGGTGTGTTTTGATGTGTAATTAGGTATTAATTTAGGTGTTTTAGGGAGGGGATGTTTTTCGATGTCTAATTAGGTGTTAAATGTGGTGTCTAGGATGGGGGGTGTGTTTTGATGTGTAATTAGGTGTTAAATGTGGTGCTCTACGTAGGGGGTGTGTTTTGATGTGTAATTAGGTGTTAAATGTGGTGTCTAGGATGGGGGGTGTGTTTTGATGTGTAATTAGGTGTTAAATGTGGTGCTCTACGTTGGGGGTGTGTTTTGATGTGTAATTAGGTATTAATTTAGGTGTTTTAGGGAGGGGATGTTTTTCGATGTCTAATTAGGTGTTAAATGTGGTGTCTAGGATGGGGGGTGTGTTTTGATGTGTAATTAGGTGTTAAATGTGGTGCTCTACGTAGGGGGTGTGTTTTGATGTGTAATTAGGTGTTAAATGTGGTGTCTAGGATGGGGGGTGTGTTTTGATGTGTAATTAGGTGTTAAATGTGGTGCTCTACGTAGGGGGTGTGTTTTGATGTGTAATTAGGTATTAATTTAGGTGTTTTAGGGAGGGGATGTTTTTCGATGTCTAATTAGGTGTTAAATGTGGTGTCTAGGATGGGGGGTGTGTTTTGATGTGTAATTAGGTGTTAAATGTGGTGCTCTACGTAGGGGGTGTGTTTTGACGTGTAATTAGGTGTTAAATGTGGTGTCTAGGATGGGGGGTGTGTTTTGATGTGTAATTAGGTGTTAAATGTGGTGCTCTACGTAGGGGGTGTGTTTTGATGTGTAATTAGGTATTAATTTAGGTGTTTTAGGGAGGGGATGTTTTTCGATGTCTAATTAGGTGTTAAATGTGGTGTCTAGGATGGGGGGTGTGTTTTGATGTGTAATTAGGTGTTAAATGTGGTGCTCTACGTAGGGGGTGTGTTTTGATGTGTAATTAGGTATTAATTTAGGTGTTTTAGGAGGGGATGTTTTTCGATGTCTAATTAGGTGTTAAATGTGGTGTCTAGGATGGGGGGTGTGTTTTGATGTGTAATTAGGTGTTAAATGTGGTGCTCTACGTAGGGGGTGTGTTTTGATGTGTAATTAGGTGTTAAATGTGGTGTCTAGGATGGGGGGTGTGTTTTGATGTGTAATTAGGTGTTAAATGTGGTGCTCTACGTAGGGGGTGTGTTTTGATGTGTAATTAGGTGTTAAATGTGGTGTCTAGGATGGGGGGTGTGTTTTGATGTGTAATTAGGTGTTAAATGTGGTGCTCTACGTAGGGGGTGTGTTTTGATGTGTAATTAGGTATTAATTTAGGTGTTTTAGGGAGGGGATGTTTTTCGATGTGTAATTAGGTGTTAAATGTGGTGTCTAGGATGGGGGGTGTGTTTTGATGTGTAATTAGGTGTTAAATGTGGTGCTCTACGTAGGGGGTGTGTTTTGATGTGTAATTAGGTATTAATTTAGGTGTTTTAGGGAGGGGATGTTTTTCGATGTCTAATTAGGTGTTAAATGTGGTGTCTAGGATGGGGGGTGTGTTTTGATGTGTAATTAGGTGTTAAATGTGGTGCTCTACGTTGGGGGTGTGTTTTGATGTGTAATTAGGTATTAATTTAGGTGTTTTAGGGAGGGGATGTTTTTCGATGTCTAATTAGGTGTTAAATGTGGTGTCTAGGATGGGGGGTGTGTTTTGATGTGTAATTAGGTGTTAAATGTGGTGCTCTACGTAGGGGGTGTGTTTTGATGTGTAATTAGGTATTAATTTAGGTGTTTTAGGGAGGGGATGTTTTTCGATGTCTAATTAGGTGTTAAATGTGGTGTCTAGGATGGGGGGTGTGTTTTGATGTGTAATTAGGTGTTAAATGTGGTGCTCTACGTAGGGGGTGTGTTTGATGTGTAATTAGGTGTTAAATGTGGTGTCTAGGATGGGGGTGTGTTTTGATGTCTAATTAGGTGTTAAATGTGGTGTCTAGGATGGGGGGTGTGTTTTGATGTGTAATTAGGTGTTAAATGTGGTGCTCTACGTAGGGGGTGTGTTTTGATGTGTAATTAGGTGTTAAATGTGGTGTCTAGGATGGGGGTGTGTTTTGATGTGTAATTAGGTGTTAAATGTGGTGCTCTACGTAGGGGGTGTGTTTTGATGTGTAATTAGGTGTTAAATGTGGTGTCTAGGATGGGGGGTGTGTTTTGATGTCTAATTAGGTGTTAAATGTGGTGTCTAGGATAGGGGGTGTGTTTTGATGTGTAATTAGGTGTTAAATGTGGTGCTCTACGTAGGGGGTGTGTTTTGATGTGTAATTAGGTGTTAAATGTGGTGTCTAGGATGGGGGGTGTGTTTTGATGTGTAATTAGGTGTTAAATGTGGTGCTCTACGTAGGGGGTGTGTTTTGATGTGTAATTAGGTATTAATTTAGGTGTTTTAGGGAGGGGATGTTTTTCGATGTCTAATTAGGTGTTAAATGTGGTGTCTAGGATGGGGGGTGTGTTTTGATGTGTAATTAGGTGTTAAATGTGGTGCTCTACGTAGGGGGTGTGTTTTGATGTGTAATTAGGTGTTAAATGTGGTGTCTAGGATGGGGGGTGTGTTTTGATGTGTAATTAGGTGTTAAATGTGGTGCTCTACGTAGGGGGTGTGTTTTGATGTGTAATTAGGTATTAATTTAGGTGTTTTAGGGAGGGGATGTTTTTCGATGTGTAATTAGGTGTTAAATGTGGTGTCTAGGATGGGGGGTGTGTTTTGATGTGTAATTAGGTGTTAAATGTGGTGCTCTACGTAGGGGGTGTGTTTTGATGTGTAATTAGGTATTAATTTAGGTGTTTTAGGGAGGGGATGTTTTTCGATGTCTAATTAGGTGTTAAATGTGGTGTCTAGGATGGGGGGTGTGTTTTGATGTGTAATTAGGTGTTAAATGTGGTGTCTAGGATGGGGGGTGTGTTTTGATGTGTAATTAGGTGTTAAATGTGGTGCTCTACGTAGGGGATGGTTTTTGATGTGTAATTAGGTATTAATTTAGGTGTTTTAGGGAGGGGATGTTTTTCGATGTCTAATTAGGTGTTAAATGTGGTGTCTAGGATGGGGGGTGTGTTTTGATGTGTAATTAGGTGTTAAATGTGGTGCTCTACGTAGGGGGTGTGTTTTGATGTGTAATTAGGTGTTAAATGTGGTGTCTAGGATGGGGGGTGTGTTTTGATGTGTAATTAGGTGTTAAATGTGGTGCTCTACGTAGGGGGTGTGTTTTGATGTGTAATTAGGTATTAATTTAGGTGTTTTAGGGAGGGGATGTTTTTCGATGTCTAATTAGGTGTTAAATGTGGTGTCTAGGATGGGGGGTGTGTTTTGATGTGTAATTAGGTGTTAAATGTGGTGCTCTACGTAGGGGTGGTTTTTGATGTGTAATTAGGTATTAATTTAGGTGTTTTAGGGAGGGGATGTTTTTCGATGTCTAATTAGGTGTTAAATGTGGTGTCTAGGATGGGGGTGTGTTTTGATGTGTAATTAGGTGTTAAATGTGGTGCTCTACGTAGGGGGTGTGTTTTGATGTGTAATTAGGTGTTAAATGTGGTGTCTAGGATGGGGGGTGTGTTTTGATGTGTAATTAGGTGTTAAATGTGGTGCTCTACGTAGGGGGTGTGTTTTGATGTGTAATTAGGTATTAATTTAGGTGTTTTAGGGAGGGGATGTTTTTCGATGTCTAATTAGGTGTTAAATGTGGTGTCTAGGATGGGGGGTGTGTTTTGATGTGTAATTAGGTGTTAAATGTGGTGCTCTACGTAGGGGTGTGTTTTGATGTGTAATTAGGTGTTAAATGTGGTGTCTAGGATGGGGGGTGTGTTTTGATGTGTAATTAGGTGTTAAATGTGGTGCTCTACGTTGGGGGTGTGTTTTGATGTGTAATTAGGTATTAATTTAGGTGTTTTAGGGAGGGGATGTTTTTCGATGTCTAATTAGGTGTTAAATGTGGTGTCTAGGATGGGGGGTGTGTTTTGATGTGTAATTAGGTGTTAAATGTGGTGCTCTACGTAGGGGGTGTGTTTTGATGTGTAATTAGGTGTTAAATGTGGTGTCTAGGATGGGGGGTGTGTTTTCGATGTCTAATTAGGTGTTAAATGTGGTGTCTAGGATGGGGGGTGTGTTTTGATGTGTAATTAGGTGTTAAATGTGGTGCTCTACGTAGGGGGTGTGTTTTGATGTGTAATTAGGTATTAATTTAGGTGTTTTAGGGAGGGGATGTTTTTCGATGTCTAATTAGGTGTTAAATGTGGTGTCTAGGATGGGGGGTGTGTTTGATGTGTAATTAGGTGTTAAATGTGGTGCTCTACGTAGGGGGTGTGTTTTGATGTGTAATTAGGTATTAATTTAGGTGTTTTAGGGAGGGGATGTTTTTCGATGTCTAATTAGGTGTTAAATGTGGTGTCTAGGATGGGGGTGTGTTTGATGTGTATTAGGTGTTAAATGTGGTGCTCTACGTAGGGGGTGTGTTTTGATGTGTAATTAGGTGTTAAATGTGGTGTCTAGGATGGGGGGTGTGTTTTGATGTGTAATTAGGTGTTAAATGTGGTGCTCTACGTAGGGGGTGTGTTTTGATGTGTAATTAGGTATTAATTTAGGTGTTTTAGGGAGGGGATGTTTTTCGATGTCTAATTAGGTGTTAAATGTGGTGTCTAGGATGGGGGGTGTGTTTTGATGTGTAATTAGGTGTTAAATGTGGTGCTCTACGTAGGGGGTGTGTTTTGATGTGTAATTAGGTATTAATTTAGGTGTTTTAGGGAGGGGATGTTTTTCGATGTCTAATTAGGTGTTAAATGTGGTGTCTAGGATGGGGGGTGTGTTTTGATGTGTAATTAGGTGTTAAATGTGGTGCTCTACGTAGGGGGTGTGTTTTGATGTGTAATTAGGTATTAATTTAGGTGTTTTAGGGAGGGATGTTTTTCGATGTCTAATTAGGTGTTAAATGTGGTGTCTAGGATGGGGGGTGTGTTTTGATGTGTAATTAGGTGTTAAATGTGGTGCTCTACGTAGGGGGTGTGTTTTGATGTGTAATTAGGTATTAATTTAGGTGTTTTAGGGAGGGGATGTTTTTCGATGTCTAATTAGGTGTTAAATGTGGTGTCTAGGATGGGGGGTGTGTTTTGATGTGTAATTAGGTGTTAAATGTGGTGCTCTACGTAGGGGGGTGTGTTTTGATGTGTAATTAGGTGTTAAATGTGGTGTCTAGGATGGGGGGTGTGTTTTGATGTGTAATTAGGTGTTAAATGTGGTGCTCTACGTAGGGGGTGTGTTTTGATGTGTAATTAGGTGTTAAATGTGGTGTCTAGGATGGGGGGTGTGTTTTGATGTGTAATTAGGTGTTAAATGTGGTGCTCTACGTAGGGGGTGTGTTTTGATGTGTAATTAGGTATTAATTAGGTGTTTTAGGGAGGGGATGTTTTTCGATGTCTAATTAGGTGTTAAATGTGGTGTCTAGGATGGGGGGTGTGTTTTGATGTGTAATTAGGTGTTAAATGTGGTGCTCTACGTAGGGGGTGTGTTTTGATGTGTAATTAGGTGTTAAATGTGGTGCTCTACGTAGGGGGTGTGTTTTGATGTGTAATTAGGTGTTAAATGTGGTGCTCTACGTAGGGGGTGTGTTTTGATGTGTAATTAGGTGTTAAATGTGGTGTCTAGGATGGGGGTGTGTTTTGATGTGTAATTAGGTGTTAAATGTGGTGCTCTACGTTGGGGGTGTGTTTTGATGTGTAATTAGGTATTAATTTAGGTGTTTTAGGGAGGGGATGTTTTTCGATGTCTAATTAGGTGTTAAATGTGGTGTCTAGGATGGGGGTGTGTTTTGATGTGTAATTAGGTGTTAAATGTGGTGCTCTACGTAGGGGGTGTGTTTTGATGTGTAATTAGGTGTTAAATGTGGTGTCTAGGATGGGGGGTGTGTTTTGATGTGTAATTAGGTGTTAAATGTGGTGCTCTACGTTGGGGGGTGTGTTTTGATGTGTAATTAGGTATTAATTTAGGTGTTTTAGGGAGGGGATGTTTTTCGATGTCTAATTAGGTGTTAAATGTGGTGTCTAGGATGGGGGGTGTGTTTTGATGTGTAATTAGGTGTTAAATGTGGTGCTCTACGTAGGGGGTGTGTTTTGATGTGTAATTAGGTGTTAAATGTGGTGTCTAGGATGGGGGGTGTGTTTTGATGTGTAATTAGGTGTTAAATGTGGTGCTCTACGTTGGGGGTGTGTTTTGATGTGTAATTAGGTATTAATTTAGGTGTTTTAGGGAGGGGATGTTTTTCGATGTCTAATTAGGTGTTAAATGTGGTGTCTAGGATGGGGGGTGTGTTTTGATGTGTAATTAGGTGTTAAATGTGGTGCTCTACGTAGGGGGTGTGTTTTGATGTGTAATTAGGTGTTAAATGTGGTGTCTAGGATGGGGGTGTGTTTTGATGTGTAATTAGGTGTTAAATGTGGTGCTCTACGTAGGGGGTGTGTTTTGATGTGTAATTAGGTGTTAAATGTGGTGTCTAGGATGGGGGGTGTGTTTTGATGTGTAATTAGGTGTTAAATGTGGTGCTCTACGTAGGGGGTGTGTTTTGATGTGTAATTAGGTGTTAAATGTGGTGTCTAGGATGGGGGTGTGTTTTGATGTGTAATTAGGTGTTAAATGTGGTGCTCTACGTAGGGGGTGTGTTTTGATGTGTAATTAGGTATTAATTTAGGTGTTTTAGGGAGGGGATGTTTTTCGATGTCTAATTAGGTGTTAAATGTGGTGTCTAGGATGGGGGGTGTGTTTTGATGTGTAATTAGGTGTTAAATGTGGTGCTCTACGTAGGGGATGTGTTTTGATGTGTAATTAGGTATTAATTTAGGTGTTTTAGGGAGGGGATGTTTTTCGATGTCTAATTAGGTGTTAAATGTGGTGTCTAGGATGGGGGGTGTGTTTTGATGTGTAATTAGGTGTTAAATGTGGTGCTCTACGTTGGGGGTGTGTTTTGATGTGTAATTAGGTATTAATTTAGGTGTTTTAGGAGGGGATGTTTTTCGATGTCTAATTAGGTGTTAAATGTGGTGTCTAGGATGGGGGGTGTGTTTTGATGTGTAATTAGGTGTTAAATGTGGTGCTCTACGTAGGGGGTGTGTTTTGATGTGTAATTAGGTGTTAAATGTGGTGTCTAGGATGGGGGGTGTGTTTTGATGTCTAATTAGGTGTTAAATGTGGTGTCTAGGATGGGGGGTGTGTTTTGATGTGTAATTAGGTGTTAAATGTGGTGCTCTACGTAGGGGGTGTGTTTTGATGTGTAATTAGGTGTTAAATGTGGTGTCTAGGATGGGGGTGTGTTTTGATGTGTAATTAGGTGTTAAATGTGGTGCTCTACGTAGGGGGTGTGTTTTGATGTGTAATTAGGTATTAATTTAGGTGTTTTAGGGAGGGGATGTTTTTCGATGTCTAATTAGGTGTTAAATGTGGTGTCTAGGATGGGGGGTGTGTTTTGATGTGTAATTAGGTGTTAAATGTGGTGCTCTACGTAGGGGGTGTGTTTTGATGTGTAATTAGGTATTAATTTAGGTGTTTAGGGAGGGGATGTTTTTCGATGTCTAATTAGGTGTTAAATGTGGTGTCTAGGATGGGGGGTGTGTTTTGATGTGTAATTAGGTGTTAAATGTGGTGCTCTACGTAGGGGGTGTGTTTTGATGTGTAATTAGGTGTTAAATGTGGTGTCTAGGATGGGGGGTGTGTTTTGATGTCTAATTAGGTGTTAAATGTGGTGTCTAGGATGGGGGGTGTGTTTTGATGTGTAATTAGGTGTTAAATGTGGTGCTCTACGTAGGGGGTGTGTTTTGATGTGTAATTAGGTGTTAAATGTGGTGTCTAGGATGGGGGGTGTGTTTTGATGTGTAATTAGGTGTTAAATGTGGTGCTCTACGTTGGGGGTGTGTTTTGATGTGTAATTAGGTATTAATTTAGGTGTTTTAGGGAGGGATGTTTTTCGATGTCTAATTAGGTGTTAAATGTGGTGTCTAGGATAGGGGGTGTGTTTTGATGTGTAATTAGGTGTTAAATGTGGTGCTCTACGTAGGGGGTGTGTTTTGATGTGTAATTAGGTGTTAAATGTGGTGTCTAGGATGGGGGGTGTGTTTTGATGTGTAATTAGGTGTTAAATGTGGTGTCTAGGATGGGGGGTGTGTTTTGATGTGTAATTAGGTGTTAAATGTGGTGCTCTACGTAGGGGGTGTGTTTTGATGTGTAATTAGGTGTTAAATGTGGTGTCTAGGATGGGGGGTGTGTTTTGATGTGTAATTAGGTGTTAAATGTGGTGCTCTACGTAGGGGGTGTGTTTTGATGTGTAATTAGGTATTAATTTAGGTGTTTTAGGGAGGGGATGTTTTTCGATGTGCTAATTAGGTGTTAAATGTGGTGTCTAGGATGGGGGGTGTGTTTTGATGTGTAATTAGGTGTTAAATGTGGTGCTCTACGTTGGGGGTGTGTTTTGATGTGTAATTAGGTATTAATTTAGGTGTTTTAGGGAGGGGATGTTTTTCGATGTCTAATTAGGTGTTAAATGTGGTGTCTAGGATGGGGGGTGTGTTTTGATGTGTAATTAGGTGTTAAATGTGGTGCTCTACGGTGGGGGGTGTGTTTTGATGTGTAATTAGGTGTTAAATGTGGTGCTCTACGTAGGGGGTGTGTTTTGATGTGTAATTAGGTATTAATTTAGGTGTTTTAGGGAGGGGATGTTTTTCGATGTCTAATTAGGTGTTAAATGTGGTGTCTAGGATGGGGGGTGTGTTTTGATGTGTAATTAGGTGTTAAATGTGGTGCTCTACGTTGGGGGTGTGTTTTGATGTGTAATTAGGTATTAATTTAGGTGTTTTAGGGAGGGGATGTTTTTCGATGTCTAATTAGGTGTTAAATGTGGTGTCTAGGATGGGGGTGTTTTTTGATGTGTAATTAGGTGTTAAATGTGGTGCTCTACGTAGGGGGTGTGTTTTGATGTGTAATTAGGTGTTAAATGTGGTGCTCTACGTAGGGGGTGTGTTTTGATGTGTAATTAGGTATTAATTTAGGTGTTTTAGGGAGGGGATGTTTTTCGATGTCTAATTAGGTGTTAAATGTGGTGTCTAGGATGGGGGTGTGTTTTGATGTGTAATTAGGTGTTAAATGTGGTGCTCTACGTAGGGGGTGTGTTTTGATGTGTAATTAGGTATTAATTTAGGTGTTTTAGGAGGGGATGTTTTTCGATGTCTAATTAGGTGTTAAATGTGGTGTCTAGGATAGGGGGTGTGTTTTGATGTGTAATTAGGTGTTAAATGTGGTGCTCTACGTAGGGGGTGTGTTTTGATGTGTAATTAGGTGTTAAATGTGGTGTCTAGGATGGGGGGTGTGTTTTGATGTGTAATTAGGTGTTAAATGTGGTGCTCTACGTAGGGGGTGTGTTTTTGATGTGTAATTAGGTATTAATTTAGGTGTTTTAGGGAGGGGATGTTTTTCGATGTCTAATTAGGTGTTAAATGTGGTGTCTAGGATGGGGGTGTGTTTTGATGTGTAATTAGGTGTTAAATGTGGTGCTCTACGTAGGGGGTGTGTTTTGATGTGTAATTAGGTGTTAAATGTGGTGTCTAGGATGGGGGTGTGTTTTGATGTGTAATTAGGTGTTAAATGTGGTGCTCTAGGAGGGGGTGTGTTTTGATGTGTAATTAGGTGATTAATTTAGGTGTTTTAGGGAGGGGATGTTTTTCGATGTGTAATTAGGTGTTAAATGTGGTGTCTAGGATGGGGGGTGTGTTTTG
>JAZKLR010000703.1:0-406334 GCA_037103525.1 Ganaspis brasiliensis
TATTTCATCACTTTTTTCTGTGAAAACCACTTTAAAATGTTAATTACTGATTGTAAACGCACAATTATAATAAAAATCAAAATAATAACTATCATTTTGACAGCTGTAAATATTATCCGGGTTGTGCAGAGATGGGTAAATGTAGAAAACTCGAGGTTTTCTACGTATAGTACATGGTTTTCTACATTATGTAAAAGACGTATTATTCTGACTTACAATAAGATAACGAACATACACATATACGCAAAATGAGAATTTTGCTAGTGCATTTTGGAACTATCCATCTCTGCTTTCGATTAAACGCTTTCGTTTCACATGGGACTGCAGCCTAAGGCCTGCATCCCATGACTCCGTTTTGCGTTGCATTATAACAAGAGAAAAAAAGACCAAGTATCTCTGCACAACCCGGATAATATTTACAGCTGTCAAAATGATAGTTATTTTTTCGATTTTTATTATAATTGTGCGTTTACAATCAGTAATTAACATTTTAAAGTGGTTTTCACAGAAAAAAGTGATGAAATATGCTTTATTCATAATGGTAAAAAAATTGAAGTTTTTTACAAAAATATAAAAAACCGGTGAACTTTTTTAACCTCCTCCACCTGATTATTTGTTTTGGTGCTAAAATACACCACTTAGGCTTGGTCCCGATTAAAAAACTTCAAAATTCGGAAAAGTAAGAATTGAATAGAATTTACCGTGATTTTCACCAAAAAATGGTCTAAACAAGATTTATCCGTATAGCTAAAAAAATGAAATTTTTTCTAAACTTTTTCCACCTCCCCCACCGGATTATTTGTTTTGGTGTTAAAATACACAGCCAGCTGTGACCGATCCATAATGTACACTTCCTAGTTTCCTACATAAAGGCCTAAGCAGATAGAAATAGTGTACGGAACCAAAGCATGAGACAGAAAAGGACAGAAACAGTCTCTGTCCTTTATTATCTCATGCCCTGCTCCCGTAACCGTATTCATTGTGCTTTGGGCTTAAGTTACGTGAATATGTAACATATCTGTCAATACACGTAAAAAACGTTTAAAAAGTTTGCTTTAGTACATACTGGAAGATATCAACTTTTTAATGTAAAAATCTTCCATTTTCATAGTGTTGTTCAGTTTTTTGTATTTTTCTCGAAATGCTTCCACTTTTTTTAAAAAATGTATAGGACATAAAAAGTGTACATTAATAAGATCTACAACTTTTCTTTGAAGTCCTTTAAGGTTTTTTTATTATTTATCGAGATAATCGCGAAAAACGATAATTTTCAAATAATTTCCCATCCCTGGCTTCCGGCAGTAAACTTTTTCAGGCTCCCCCACCTAATTATTTGTTTTGGTGCTAAAATACACCACTTAGGGCGCAATTACATGCTGCGTCGAACGTTGCGTTTTTGCGTTGAATGGTGAGAGGGACAAAGATGTGACTATATTTCTGTCTTCCACTCTCTTACTATTCAACGCAAAAACGCAGCGTTCGACGCAGACATGTAATTGCGCCCTTAGAGTTGGATCCGATTAAAAAACTTTAAAATTCGGAAAAGTAACGATTCTGCAATATTACCAAAAATATGTTTAAAAGTTTCTAGATTAATGATACGCAAAAATAATTATGATAAAATACATTTTACTGGGTCAAAATCAAATTTTTCTGTTTTTTCCCATGCATTGTTTTGAAATCCGGCACGCTGAACAGCCAGCGCCGCGGTCGGTTCTCAGGCGAATTTATTTGCATGTAAAAAGGCTAGAGTGTCAAGCACAAAGCACAACGAATACGGTTACGGGAGCAGGGCATGAGATAATTAAGGACAGAGACTGTTTCTGTCCTTTTCTGTCTCATGCTCTGGTCCCGTAACCGTATATCTATCTGCTTAGGCCTTAATACACGGTTTTCTATATTTTGTAAAATACGTATTATACATCGAAAAAACCCAACTCCCTCTTATTTTCGTAATTTTCATGTTTAATACGTACGAATTATACTGTAGAAAACCATGTACACGCCTGCACATAAATGCTGAACTTCCGGTTTATTGTTGTCTATTGTTTGAACAATAAACCAGAAGAACAGCATTTATGTGCTGGGGTGTATTAGAGTTCCTATAAAGAGAGTTAGGATATGTGCTCCCTTCCACTAGCCTGTTGACAAACCGGAGACGGAAGTGACGATGAAGTAATTTGTGTGATTGGTTGAAAAGGGTGGGCGAAATTCAAAAATGTTTGTTAAGAAAGCATTTTAAAATCAGCGTGCTCTTTTCAGCCAATGAAAAAACTTTCAATACACTTCCGTCTCCGGTTACGCTGAGCCAATCAAAAGCCACTTCACGAATGTCCCCTCACGCGCTATCCTCAAAATCAGGCGACTAGTACTTTTCCGCTTTCACGCTGTCATGGGACGGGACCATAACTCTCTTTATAACAACCAGGGATGTGGATGTATAATACATGATGTATTATACATGGTTTTCTACACGTATAAAGGTACGCTCCCAGCTCGACGTCGGCCTGCCTGCGCGTGCAACCGATACGAGAGAGAAAAAGATAGAACTATATTTCCGTCTTCTTTTCTCTCATGTCGGTTGCACGCGCAAGCAGGCAGACGCCGAGCTGGGAGCGTACCTTAATACTATGTTTTATACATCAACAGTTTTCTACACACTTCGTGTATAGCCTAAAGCACAACGAATCGTAATCGCTAATCCTTAATCGTAATAATGAGAGAAAGCAGGACAGAGATATATGTCTGTCCTACTTCCTCTCATTCTTACGATTAAGGATTAGCGATTACGATTCATTGTGCGTTAGGCTTATTATACATCTTGACTTACGACATGCAGGATTTTCAAATTTTGTGATAAATAAATTTTTAATAGCGATAAGTTATACATAAATGTTATAAAATATAACAATTTATTTGTTATTAAAGTTAATTAACCAGTGGCAACAAACATTTCAATGTTGAATGGTTGATAATAATTTTTTAGGAGCAACATAACCAACAAAATAAAGAGTTTTTTGTATGCGAAATTAAATATTAAAATATGAATTAACGCATCATTTATTTAATAATATGAATAAGAAAAGATTAGTCGCGTACAATATTGAAAAATTTAAATATATCTATTTGATTAAAATTATTTTTAAATGTGTTCGAAATTGCCATGTATAAAACTAGGTTTTCTGCAATTTTCTGCGTATAATACGTTTTCTACGTAGTATACCTAGAAAACCTTGAAGAAAGCACTTTTACCCATCCCTGATAACAACTCTAGGGTGTATAATACATCACGTATAATACGCACCCATCCCTGAACATACGTCGAAAACTTCGAGTTACGTAACTGCAACACTCTGCGTGGATTAGTTTACCTTCTGAACCCTGGGGAGTGTGCAATTTTACGTAAAGAGCGTATATTAATGTAAAGAAAAGTAACTATGCGTTAGGATATGAAATGTGAAATCCGTGTTTCCAGTTGAGTAGACCCCGTTTGTGATCGGTTTACTGCGCAGTCGCATAAAGATCTTTTCTGGTTAGAGTATCCATTTTGATCACATGTGAGTATCTTAAGTTCTCAATTTTAGTGTAAATTAATAGTATTAATCGCTTGAACGTGACAAAAATATTTTTAATTTCACCATTAAAGTTTGACTGGTTTGTATTTCTTAATAAAGTGCTCACTTCTCTTTTTCTAAAATGCACGATTTTACGACTTTGATACAAGACTGATGACAACGGACCGCTGGCAATGTGGCCAACGCTCTTTCGCGCCATCTTCGCCCTTACTTTCTCCAAATTATTTCCTCAAATTCGATAAAATAGAACAACTTTTTTAATCTCTAGCCGGTTTTTTGTTCTACCGTCAGACATGTTTTTCAGCTAGACAAACCTTTGTTGATTTAGCTGATAGATCGTCTCTTTGCCTTTCATATTCTTTGGTTAGCTCCGTTAACTTGCGTATTTTCCACCTTAGTACACCAATTTCAACCGCTACTCAGACATTTTAAAGCAATTGTTTTCTTTTTTTCTTTAACTGTAACCAATAACTTTTCAGCAATTTCATCTCACTTTTCTCTCTTCATTATATCATAATACAGTGTCGTGCTCCAAAATTTTTAGCTTCTTGCCACATGGTCATTCGCCCCGGTGTATTTGCAATTTGCTTCATCACTTTTCACACTCACATACTTGCAACGTAAAGATACATACATAAAGAAAACAATTTTTCCAATTAATTCTTTTCATCAGTTTTTTTTATCTATAATCAATAGCGTTTAACCAAACAGTTTCAGCTTCTCTGCTGACAAAAAATTTTATTTCATAAAAATGCTCAAGCTTGACAGACTGTAGAAAACTATCGTGAGTTTTTACTCGTATTTCTCGCGCATTGTATATTAATTCAGTGTATTTTTTCTTTTATTGCTAATTACTTATCAATGAATCTTTGTTGTACACATAATTGATTTTATTTAGTAAACACTTTTGTTTTTACTTTTGGTAACATATGGGTAGTTTTGACGGTTGCTTGTATATGTATACTCACCTATACCTTTTTCAATCGCATGCCGTTAAAATGCTTAGTTTTTAATAATAATTAAATATTTTAATAATACTCAATTTACTTTATAAATACATCCTTTGAGAATTTCTCTTGAAGATAAAATATTCTCACAATGTTGATATAAAAATTTGTGATATTATTTTGAAAAGTTTTCTTTTAATTTTTACCCATTGTTTTGAAAATGGGAATTTGTTTTACGATTTTTTTTTTAAGTTTAGGTAGGGAAAGTTTTTGAAAAGTTAAGTTTGATAAATAACAGTAATTTTGTAATTTGCAGCACTTATTCAATCCAAGATGGGAGACGTGATGGAAGAAACTCATTTCGAGTCTGGAGACTCTGGAGCCTCCACGACGTATCCCATGCAGTGTTCTGCACTTCGCAAAAATGGTTTTGTCATGTTAAAATCTAGACCTTGTAAGATTGTGGAGATGTCCACATCCAAAACTGGTAAACACGGTCACGCCAAGGTCCATCTTGTAGGCATCGATATATTTAATTCAAAAAAATACGAGGATATTTGCCCTTCTACACACAATATGGATGTGCCATTTGTTAAAAGAGAAGACTATCAGGTAAAACGTCAACATTTTTAATTTATTAATTATTACTTTTTATTACTTAATCATTGTTTTTGGTCATTTACAACTATACATTTTTTTAATGCAAATGAGATTAATAAATTACTCTCAACCGGGGCTATTTTGTGCACAAAACCGCTCTTGTTTCACTCTATGCTTTATTAAAATTCAGAATTTGAAAAAATAAAGAATTTAACTATTCAGTTATGTTGTAGACATCCTTCTAAGTAAAAAAGTTTTTTATCTTTTTTACTGTATGAAGTATTTTTTCTAGATATTCTAGAGTTCACTTCTTGAGTTATTTTAAGAGAAAAAGTTTCAAAATTAACTTGAAAAGCATGTAATTATTAAAGTTGCTTTTTTGAGGTTTTTATGGCACCACGTGTAAAATTTAAATTTTATGCTTACAGGCCTCATACTCATGCCACTATTGCCACTTTTTGACACTTTTTTCAGCTAATGCCACTATTTAGCTACTATTTTGAAAAAAATGCCATTAATGACACTTTTTTTTTAAAAAGGCCACTAAAGACATTATTTTCAACTCAGATGTTTAATAAGTCTCTAAGTATTTGCCTGCTCTCCTTTTCTTTATTAGAATTCAATTATAAAAAATGCATTTAATTGGTTGAAATTATAAAATTACAAAAAATTATTTTCATCGAGACGGAAGAAAATGACCGAAAGACTGAGGCAGAAGTCAAAAAAGAGGAAACGTATTGTGGTATATTGTAGGATTTGTTTCTGAACTTTGGGAGGAAATCCATTTTACTATTCTGGAAATTTTCTAATCTTTAGGACTAATTTCCGATTTTTTTTTGGAATAAGTCCATTTTTTTGAACTACGGAAATATTTTCATATAGAGTTAGGATTCAAATATTTTACTTTTGGGGAAAAATCCTTCGCATTTAGACGATTTCCAATTTTTTGAAAAAAAAATTCCAATGGTTTGATAAAAATATTTTTTCTTAAAACATTGGAATTTTTTCCACCAATTCCTGGGATTTACTTACGAATTTTCGGAAAAAATCCACTATGTACGGAAATTTGTCCAATCTTTAAGAATAATTTCCAATTTTTTTTTAAACGGAATTTTTCCAAACTTTACGAAATAAATCCACTAGTTGGGAAGATTTTCAAATTTTCGGGGAAAAAGTTGAAAATAAAGATTCTAAGACTTAAAATAAACCTTAAAATATGGGGCAAAATTCCTGAACTGTCCAGGTCAAAAAATAAAATTTATTCAAACTTTGCTAAAATGTTTCCATTGTTAGTGGAAGTGTGAATACCAAATATTTTCAAATTCCATGAAATAGTTTTTGAGTTACACAGTTTTAAAATTTTGAATTTTTAAAAATGTAGTTTTTTAAATTAATTATATTTCTAAGTATATTGCATAAAAGTTAACATATATATATATAATAATTCTAAATTATTTTTTACTAACTGCAAAACAAATTTTTGAAAAATAATTGCTTTTAAAGAATGGACAAAGAAACCCACTAAATCCTGGTTTTTAGTTTTTACACTTTTTTCTTAAAATATGCAATAAAAAGTTAGCGCATCACGTATACACTATCACAACTAAATTGCCAACAAGTATTTTTAATTACTTTTAGAAACACTTAAACTTGCCGAAATCTAAACAGAATTTTGAGAACTTTGAATATTTTTAGCTTGATTTGCACGACTTTACGATTTTTTTCTGATTTCTGATATAAAGAATTAATTAATTTTATTTAGCATTCTCTTTAGTTTAGATATCATAAAATATTTATACCAAGTAGCAAACTTAAACAAATGAATATAATTTTATTCATTAAAAACCTCGCATGCACAAATTAGCCCCATGGCGCACAAAATAAGCCCACTTGATGGTAATGGTTATTTAATTACAATAAAATGAATGTTTTAGATTAAAAAAAAAAAAATTAACAGGTCGGCAGAACATTGCCACCCCTGCATAATCCTGTAGTACGGGCTACAGGGTACCTGGTAGCAGGTTTTCACATCCCATGCAAAAAAAAGTTCAAGAATTAGACAAATAAGTAAATGCAAACAAAAATATTTGAAAAAAGCACGAATTTTCCAATTTTATATTTAAAAAAAGGAAATCATTACAAATTTTAATTATTATTACAAACTTTGCTTAATTTAATTTTTATTCTTTAAATGTTCAATCAATCAAAATTTAAATTTTTCCAAACTTAAAATACTTCCAAGGAAATGTTGACTCAAATTTATTATAACTGTAAGTATTTTAAATTTTTTTATTTTCAAAGTCTTATGATTTAGATTTAATTTTTTCTAAATACCTAATTATTTTAATCTTTTACATTTGCAAGTTAAAATTTTTAGACTTCATTTTATTTATACCTACGATTTTAAATTATTTTAAACTTTTAATTATTTAATTTTTAATTATTATAAACTTGATATATTTTCAAAATCTAACAATGCTTATTTAAATTATTTTAAACATTAACCATTATATAAAAAGTTCTAATGTATTGGCCAATAAAAATTTGAATGAGTTCTTATTTGCATAAAAGAAAGTTTTGATTAGAGGATGCAGTAATTTATTTTATCATGATAAAATAATGATTCGTTTAATTAAAAAAAGTATACATTAAAACTTTTATTTAACATTTGAAATTTAAATTTAGTTGAAACTTCAATCAATTTACGTAGTTGTTTCAACAATCGAAATCATAGAGAACGTAATAAACCTTTCAGCAAAAAAAGTTTAATGTTCAATACGTACATTTCTATAAAATATATAATTAATTTACGGCCTATCTTCTGAGATATGCTTATTTAAAAGTCACTATTGTTACGCAGGTAAAGGTTAAAAGACATCTTTTTGGTGTTAATTTTTTTTTAATATCCAATAGATAAATCATACGCATCAAGTTGAAAAATTAGATTTAAATAACTAAAATTTTGTAGATTACATAAATTTTAATTTTAACTTATTTCACCGCAAGAAAAGAAAGTAAAATTAAATAAATAATTAAATTTTTCAAGTTTCGTTTTTGTTTTATCGAAAGTTTGTACATATGGCAACATCGCTTTTTTAATGATTCAGAAATTATTTTTAAATTTTCATTTTTAACCTCTTTGTTTGACATTTGTAAACATTTAATGTTTACTATTAATACATATAAAACAATTGAGGGTCCGGATTGCGTAAGGTGTTACGCGTGACTTTCGTTGGCCCCTCTTTCAGTGAGTTCCCGCTGAATGCGGGGCCTACGTTAGTCACGCGTAACACCTTATGGAATCCGGCCCCTCAATTGAATGTAATTTTGAAGTTAACCTCTTTAAAAAAGCAACGTTGCCACGATAAACTATATGAAGATTACATCAGTAATCAAATGAGGTTTATTTTTCACACTTATTTTTATTTAATTAGTTTTTCATATCGAAAGTTTATCATTCAAGTTAAAAAGATGTTTTTAATATTTATTGACTAAATCTAAATGTAGTTTAGATCTCCATTAGTAAACAATTATTTTTAAATTTTAAAGATCTCAATTTCCAATGATCTAAATATCAGTAAATTTAAACTTCTACTTAAGAACATTTTAAGTTGAGAATATTTTTTTTTTTTTTAATCAAGTCTATTTTTTATGGAAAAGGTATTGTATCGACAAATATTTTTTTAACCGAAAGGGGAGATCCTCACAAACAATGTCTAAATGGGTAAAATAATTAAAATAATTTTTTTATTAGTTATAAACAATTAAATTTTTATAATTGGCATTTTAAATTCAAATGAAAATATTTATGTATAAAAAATATTTGTATAAATAAAAACATTTTCTCTTTTAAAAAGCAAAGTAGTTGTAAAATAATTAGTTAATAATAATTTTATAACAATCTTGGTTAACAAATGTATATCTTTTCTAATTTTGATGATAAAAATGTCATTTTTGCTCCGTTGACGTACTTATGAATTAAAATTAACAAAATTATATTTCGAACAAAAAATTTGTATTACAATTAATAGTAAACAAAATTCTGAAAATAAAATATGATAAAAAAATAAATATACCAATTTTACAGGAGGTTGAAGTTTCCAAAGTGTTTCATCACTAAAACCAATCTTTTTAAAAATAATTAACAAATATTTAAAACATTCCTTATTAATGCGTTTTGCAGAAGATTTAAATGTTGAAAATTTGATTAATAATTTGCATTAATATAAATAGAAAATATAAATTTTTATTTTTTAAGGTGTTTAAGGATTGTCAGTGGCAAGATGCGCGGTAAGGGGATTGTTTCCTAATCCCCGTGTATTAGCTCCATTATCACGCAGGATTTCAACTTGAAGAAAGTAAAATATTTATTTGTCAAACTTGCTGAAAAATATTAATATATAATATTTATCGATTGATTTATTTGAAAAATTTGGAAAAATACATAATGCATATTTTATTTTTATTTAAATGTTACAAATTTTGCTAAATAAGCTTCCTGCAAAAATTAGTAGAAATTATGTTAGCAATATCCACTTTAGATTTGTTGTGCGCAGACTTAGTGTTTATGTAATCCTAACCTCAAATTTTGTGTATTTCTTGAAATCAAAGAGTCTTGAAGTTTTGAAATATAAAAGTGACTTTAATATTATAAAGGTAAAGATGTACAACTTGTTTTATTAACAAAAACAATTAAATTTTTTAGTGTAGAAGAAAAATTTATGGCTTTTGTATTGCTACATTTGAATTAAGTGTAATGTTACCGCGCAAGTGCTAGTTACAAGGTTATCATTCATTTTTGGTGAAAAACAACTTTGATAATTATTTATTCAGTAAATCCATGGTCAGTTTTTTCTAAACTTTTTTAATTAAAATTTGACGACATTTTCTTCCTAATATCTAAATTTCAGAATTTAAGCTCATTTCCATCACATTTTTTTCGAAGATTAAGTGAGTTTCCATAAGGACCTGTGTTAAATTGCACATTTATTTTAATTTTTTAAACAAAAACTACGTGGTGAAAAATTTTGAAAAAAATCAAGGCTTCCTGAATTGATTTGCGGAACAATATGTCAAAATTTCAGACTTCTAGCTCATTTCCTTCAATTGCCTGTGACAATCCTTAAAAAAAGTAGAATGCCTAGAATTCTAAGATCTAAACTAATTAGATCCGATCTACGTTTTTAATAAAGTTAAGCGTTTGTTACTTAATTATTTATGCAATAAATATAATATAATTTTGTTAATTGAATTGGTTAATGTTTTTTATATATTTTTTATTTATTGATGTTTATATATCATAAGTTCATGAAGTTCATGTACATAATTAAAATTACAAATATATAGAGATTTAATTGTTCATAATTAATTTGAGAAATCATTTCAATTAGTTTTCATTTTCAGACCTTGTTTATGTGATTCCCCTTTAATTAATGAAATTTTTTTGGTAAAATTGCACTGAGAAAATGAGAAATGACTGAGTACTGTCCGGACAGGAATGGTTCCTGTCCAAATAAAAAATTTTAATTAGACAGCACTCATTGCTTTCTAGACATGAACCATTCCTGTCTGGAAAGGACTCAGTAATATCTTGGACATTAATGAAATGGACAGTAGTGAACCCTGTCCAGACAGGAGTGGTTCATGTCCAGACCTGAATGATAACTCTCCGATGGTGAAATTAAAAGAAGGTTAATTTGTAAAATGTAATAGACGTCATTCAAAATAATTGTTTATAAGTAGCATAATAGAAGGTTTTAATAGTGTTAATAGAAAGAGATATTCAAGAATAGATACAACAAAGTAAAGAACAGTCGTGTAAATCTTATTTTATATCCGGAAAAACTGTTTACATGGTCTTTTATTTATATTACAAAGTAAGGTTTTTTTAAAAAAAACATTCATTTTTAAAATAAAAGTTTACAACATTTCTTTGGACACACTAAGGGACTGAAGATTTTAATGTTTATAAAAATCTTTGAAATTTTAATGCGTAATGTTACAGGTTAGGGGAAAACGCAGTTTTTCCTAATATTTCATATGCTTCATATGAATTTTCTAAATATCACACTGAACGCTAGAAAGGTTATATTGATGTCTGAAATGTTGTTTACGATTTTTAGTATGTTTCTTAGAAAAGTTAATAAAAGAGATTGCTCACAAAAAATAGTCTTTGAAGGTTTATTATTTTTGTAAATTTTGAATAAAACATTTGAAATATTTAGAAAAGTACGTTTTTTTCTAACCTGTAATTAATAAAATTTCAACTTTGTTTTTATAAAGATTCAAACCTTCAATCCCTCCGTGCAGTTTTGTCCAAATATAAAAAAAAAGTTATACGTGTGTTCTTTATCTTTTTGTGTGTATTCTCAAATATCTGTAAAGGTTAAAAAGGATGAAAGAGATCCCATTTGAATTTCTATGTGAATTGTTTCATTACTAAATTCGGATTTCATCTTATATCATTTTGATGGTAAGATTACTAACATTCTATTAATTTCACTGTACTTTCTATTGACTTCTATTGACAACCTTTTATTATGCTACTTATATACAATTATTTTGAATAACGTTTATCACATTTTACAAATTAACCTTCTTTTAATTTCACCATCGGAGAGTTATCATTCAGGTCTGGACATGAACCACTCCTGTCTGAACAGGGTTCACTACTGTCCATTTCATTAATGTCCAAGACATTACTGAGTCCTTTCCAGACAGGAATGGTTCATGTCTAGAAAGCAATGAGTGCTGTCTAATTAAAATTTTTTATTTGGACAGGAACCATTCCTGTCTGGACAGTACTCAGTCATTTCTCATTTTCTCAGTGTGCATTTTCGTAAAAATTATATTCGAATTAACAAAAATTAGAGAGTATTGTGCTTGTTAACAAAATTTGTTTAAAAAATACGGAGTGTCTAAATCGCCCGTTTACGGGCGAAATAAGAGCGATGAATTAGTTCGCCCGCTAGAGATTTATAGAGAGGGAGAAAACGGGCAAAATAAGAGAAAGGAATTATTTCGCCCGTTAAAGAAAAAAGAATTACTAAATATGTGTTTTAAGACTTGTATACACTGAATATTAGAACATTTCACAAAAAATCCAGACACATAACCTCCATTTCTGAAGTTTAACCAGAGTTTAACAAAAACAAAAATGTATCACGATAATAATTTCCTAAATAAGCGGGAATCTTTGAAAAATCTAATAAACTACTTTGAATATTACATTCGTTAATTTGTATGTACATTTTCTATAAAATTTACATAATTTGCATTATGAAAATGTATATCTTTTTAAACAAGATAATTTAAACATTATGAAGATAAAAGCTTGATCTGTCAAGAAAAGTTGCCTCCTAAAGAAATACAATTTAATTGTTACTAGCAAAACAAACTTTGCATTGCTGTTGGTCATTTAAAACTATAAATTTTTACAAATTCAAATAATGAAAATGACGAAATTGAAGAATATATCTGAAAAATGACAAAAATAGAAAACAAAATTAAAAGAATGACTACTTACTTAACCAATTATAGAAAAATAGTTTAGAAAATTAAACGGTAAATATTAAATTTAAACAAAATAGTTGAAAAATTGTAGGAATAACTGTTTGAAATAATTGCAAAATAAACAACTGGATTGAAAATCGAAAAAAATAATTGAAATTAAAGAAAATAATAAAAATTTGAGGAAATAAATTGAAAATTTAAGCATTACATTGAAATTTGAAAAAATAACTTATAATTGAAAAAACAAAAATTACAAAAGCGACGAACATAATTTACAATTGAAAACAAAATTTAAAAAATGGCTACATTAATACAAAACCGAACAAATTAATTTAAAAAATCAAGTAATAATTACAAAATTTTAAGATAATAATTGAACATTGCGGAAAATATTAAATAACTGAAGAAAATAATTAAAAATTCACTAGAATGAGGCAATTAAAAAACAAAATTAAAATAACTAAACAAGAAATACTAATAACAATATTTTAAATATAATATTTAAAAATCAATTAATATAAATAAAATAAATATTTATTTAGGAAATAATTTATAATATTTTAGAATTAAAAAGAATTGCAAAAAATAATTGAAATTAAACAAAATAATTGCAAATTTTGCAAAATTAATTGAAAAAAAAACGATATCAATTAAAAATTGGGGAAAGTAATTTAAACAATCATAAAAATATTTTAAACATAAAGAAAATAATTTAAATTTGAGAAAAATACTTAAGAATCTTAAAAGTATTTTTAAACAAAATTAAATAATTGAAAATTGAAAAAACATGGTTAAAAATTAAGATAAATAAATTAAAATTAAAAAAACTAATTAAAATTTGAGAAAATAATTAAACAAATTACATAAAATATTTTAAATAAAGGAAAGTTAAACAAAATTTGGGAAAAATACTTAAAACTTTCAGAAGTTCATTGAAGTAAAAGAAAATAATTAAAAATTAGAGAAAATAAATGAAAAAAGATAAACATAATTAAAAATTGAAGAAAACAAGTTTTAATTAAAGAGAAATAAGTAAAAACTTTTTGGCAATTATTAAAAAGAACGAGAAAAAAAACGAAAATAATTGAAAATTGAAGAAAATAATATAAAAAAACAATATGAATAATTAAATAATTGAAAAGTCAGATAATTAGTTAACAATGTTTGAAATTATGAAACAAATGTAAAGAATTGAAAATTGAAGGAAATAAATTTGGAAAATAATTGAAAAATGTTTTTAAATTTTAAAACTTGACGAAAATAATTAAAACATGATACAAACAATGATAAGTTGTAAAAAATAAATGACATTTAAGTGTGATAATTGAAAAAACTACAGAATTTTTTTTAAATAAAGAAAAAATAATTGACATTTGAAAAAAATGCAGATTTTAGAAATCAATTAAAAAAAAGAAAATAACTAAAAATTGGAGAAAAGAATTGAAGAAATAAGCTAAAAGTAATTGAAATTTACGATAATTAATAAACAAATTTTGAAATTATGAAAACAAATAAAAATATTTTAAAATTCTTAAAAATCTTAGAAAATAAGAAAATGAGAATAACTAAAAATTGGAAAAAAGACTAAAAGAATGCTAAAAATAATTGAAATTTATGATAATTAATAAAAAGTTTTTAAAATTATGAAAACAAATAAAAATAATTAAAAATTGAAGAAAATAATAGAAATTTGAGAAAATTACTTGAAAAAATTTTAGAAAGTAATTTTATAAAATGAGAAAAACTAAAAATTGAAGAAAAGTTTGGAAGAAAGCTAAAAAAAATTGTTTACGATAATTAATAAACAAAATTTGAAATTCTGATAACAAATGAAAATAATTAGAAATTGAAGAAAATATTTGAATTTTCCGAAAAATACTTAAAAATCTTAGAAAATAATTTTAGAAAATGAGAATAATAATTAACAATCGAGAAAAATAATTGAAACATGATAAAATTAATTCAAAATTGAAAAAAATAATTAAAATATGCTTATAATAATTTAAGATTGAGAAAGAAAATTAAATTATGATGAAAATAATTTGAATATAAAAAATTGAAAACATTCAATAAAAGTTGAGAGTAATAACGAAATAACGAAAATTAATTAAAATAATTGCAATATCGGATAAATAATTGAAATTTTTATAAGTAATGACAAAATAATGAATATAATTATAAATTGATGAAAATCAAGAAAAATTGCAAAATTTATTTTTAAGAAAAAGAAAATAATTAAAAAATCGTGATATAATAGAAAATTGATGACAATAATCTAAATTTGAGATAATAACTGAAAATTTAGGAAATTAATTGCATGTGTATTGTGTATATATTTTAAACTTCTTCAAAAACCATAATAAATTTTTAAAGTATTTTTCGAAACTTTTTTTTTTACCCAAATGACAATTAAAAACCAGCACAACAAAATAAAATAACAGGGACTAACTTCACTTCAGTTTTTAAAACTTGGACATTTTCTTGCTCATAAAATTTTTATAAAATTTAAATATTAATTTTTTGGGATGTTTTAGGAATAGAGATTATAACAATTTTAGAAATTATGCTTATAATATTGATAATAATTGTCAACAGAATATATAAAATTTTTCAAAGTATAAATTTGTTGTTATTATAATATATAAAAATTGAATTATCCAAGTATATCTTGTACTCATGGTGTTCGCGGTGCCTGAGAATTAGGGCAGCGCCTTGCGGTTTTTTAAAAAAATTGTATAACTTCGTTGGTTATGACTCAAAAAAATTCAAACTTTCCACAAATCTTTCTTCATTTGTGAGGAACAAATCTCTCGCTGGAAGTTTGCTGAAATCCAAATAGACGAATACTTGTAAGTGCTAAACCTAAGAAAACCAGCATTATTGTTGTCTTTACTTTACAATTAAATAATTGCTTACAAAATATATTTTTTTACTTTTTTAACGTTTTAACAGCATCGCGTGGATTTATTCTACATGGATACCAAGTTTCAAGTTATTTTACTGAAAAACGTCCAACTTATGGCAGTTTACATTTTAAAAAGTAATTAAAGTATGCAGAAAAAAATTGTTAGTTTTTTCAATATAGTATTAAAAATAATTGTTTTATTGAAAAACTGATGGTAGTTAAAGATTGTGTGTTTAATTCTCTACAAAACAGTGTTTTTAAAAAATTGAAATATTTAATTTGAAATTTTTCCCCTCTTGGACAATAGTTCTACGCGTTTTCGAGCGTCGAACGAGTTATTGCAGGGGGACGCTCAATTTCCGATGGTAGTGTAACAAAAATCCCTTGGAATACGTTTAAAAAGTCCAAAAATGTATTTACATAAAAATATCTCATTAAAAATTATGAACTTATGTTTTTGAATATTATCATTTAAAAAAAAAAACCCCGTATGGGGGTTGTTTTCGACTTTAAGGGATGAAGTAGAAAAATCTATTTGGATACATTTCAAAAGCTAAAATTTTTTTTAAAAATATCTCGTAATTAATTGTGAAATTATCATGTATTTTAATAAAGTAATTTTTAAGGTGCCAACATAGGGGTTGTTTTTTATTTTAAGGGTTGAAACTCAAAAAAAAAAATTAATTTTTGAAGTTATATTTTTACAGTCAACCTTCCATTCCGCGGACTTCTAATCGGCGGTAACTCAGTAGGGAAGCGTAGAACGGTCTATATCGGTGAGAGTTATGACTGTGCGTACCATTCAATTCAGGGCCACTAATAGCATTTTGATGACCTCTTTCGCGGATACGTCAAATTGCTTTCCGCGGAATGGAAGGTTGACTGTATTTAACTTGAGTCGTCATTACGTAAATTATTTCAATTAATTCAATAAATAGTAAATAAATGTTTTAAAAAATCTGTATTTTTTAGCAATGGGACAACATTTTTCAAATGTCCTAGTCTAAAATAAAAAGTTGTGGGATGGACTTCATACTTTAGTAAATTGTTGTCCTATATGAAGGTAACAAACCCCTAAAACAATAATTAATTTTTAAAAAATTTGTAGAAGTGTTGAATTTTTGATGTTTTAGTTGATATTGTCATTTTCACAATCGCATAGCTTTAACAAAACTTTATGGATTTTAATTTTTATATAGGGAGTTTTAAAGCATTTTTAATGCTCTTTTTTATGGTTATAAAAATTAATTTGAAAATAAATTTTATTAGCCCTTTTTTTATTTTTGACCCAATTGGAAGAAATTTATTGTTTTCATGTTATTTTCATTGGAAAGCTGAGATTTTCGCACTGTTGCATTCACTGAGTGGCACATGTCTACAGTGGAATTTTTTAGTAGTTCAAAAATGACCATAATCTACAGTTTTCATTGTATTTTAATGTTTTTTTTTACTGTTGAAATAAGTAACGAATTGGTATTTTTTGGAAAAAAATTAGGCTTTTTTTATTTTTATCTACTCCACGTAAATCAAAATCAGATGAAGTAAATAGAGTAAGACTTCCAAACCAATAATAACGCTTATTGTTATGTTTATTTAATCTGCTATTAACAATATTTAACTTTGCTCCTTTTTCTATAAAGCAAAGATTTTTCTAACTTCTATATTTAAATTAAGGATTATTTATTTATTTATGACTTGAAGTTTTAAAACTTATGCAAGTCGATTTCATATCAGATAGTAATAAGTTTCTAGAATATTAGCTGACTTGAAAAAAAACTGTGGAAAATAGTGGTGGTTGAAGTTTTTCAGGAGCACAGTTGAATAAAAGTTTTGCCTTAAAAATCGACCAACAATTCTTTTTTTTTAATTGAAAAAATATTTATTTATTTACGTTTAATATTATTAACTTTAATTCAATTTAGTTTATTTATATTATTTATTTGTAATATATATAACAAAAATTTATAATTTTATTAACCCGTTGTGGTCACCCGGGGTGTAGGACACCCCAGGACTACTTTGCGTTCAATGTCTTTGAAACCACGCATAAAAACCTTTAATCTTCAAAATAAATATACTTTTTACATAATACATGGCATATATGGATATATCATAAAGAAGTAGAATGACAGCGTTTTTGCGGCCTGGGGTCCGGAAAACCCAATGTGACCATTTATAGGTGTGACCACTACGGGTTAAATAATTGTGTGAGTTAACAATTAAAAACTCAAAACTCGACTCCAATATGATTTTTGATAATGCTAAAAAGAACATTAAAATACAATAAAAACTGTAGATGATTGACATCTTTAAATTATTGCTAAGAAATTCCGCTGTACTCGTGTGCCACTGAGTGAATGCAACAGTGCAGGCGCGCCGCTAATGGCCGTTAAGTTTTTTATTAATTTTCTCCCAGACTTACCAATGGCCGGCTTTAAAATTTATTTACATATTTTATTAGAAAAAATCTCAGCTTTCCAATGAAAATAAAATGAAAACAATAAAATTCTTCCAATTGAGTCAAAGATGAAAAATAAATGTTTATTTTGAAAAAAGGGGTAACAAAATTTTTTTCAAAAAAAAATTTGTATAACCATAAAAAAGTGCATTAAAAATGCTTTGAAACTCTCTATATAAAAATGACCATAAAGTTTTGTTAAAGCTATGTTATTTTGAAAATGACAATATCATCTAAAACATGAAAAACTCAACCCCTACTACCTTCTACAATTTTTTAACAAATTAGTTAATAATATTTTAGGGATTTGTTACCTTTATATAGTACAAAAATTTATACAGCTTTACGAAATAAAATGAATATTTTTCTAGCTAACAGATATATCCGACGACGGCTACTTAACCCTGATGTCAGACAATGGAGACATCCGCGAGGATCTGAAGGTTCCCGAAGGTGATTTAGGTGGTCAGATACGTACTGACTTCGATGGAGGAAAAGACTTATTGGTAAGTTTAAGAAGAAAAATAATCAGGGTGTTCAGAGGTCAGAGAGAAGACATGGAAATCCAACCATTTTTATTGTTTAGTGAAATAAAATTTTTTTAATTGAAGAAAATTATTTACCTAAAAGAAAATATACCTAATTAAAATTTAATATAAAAAAGGGAATGCAAAAGTTCGGAAAAATCAGGATATTGTTTATTTTATCTGAAAAATAAAGAGCATGCTATTAAAATTTGATATAAAAGAAGGGACTGAAAAAGTTAGGGAAAGAATTACATGAAGGACATGCCAATTGGTTTATTCAATTAAATATAGAAAAATCTAATAGGTTTTTATTAATTCAATTAAGAATCGCTGAAGAGACAATTCAAAGGCATAAAAAAGTTGTACAAAATGAAAAGAATAATTAAAAAATGGATTAAGTCATGCATATGTCCGCTTGACTGTCCTACTATCACCTACTAGACTGTTCCAAAAAACATAAAAACTTTAATTTTCAAAATATTCTTCAGGTTTCCTATTTTTAAAGGTTAAAAAATACATCTACGTATTAAAAAATTTGTTTGTTGTTATTTTCAACTAGTGCAGAGCTGCTAAAGTTTGTTGAAGATTCCGTTAGAAATGGACATTTTTTTTATATACTTTGCTTCATGATGCTAATGAAAATTAAAGCCTCTATGGGCCTAGGGGTTTACGGTAGCTTGTGGATTTATGTCCACATTGTATATTTACAAAAAAAACTCCGTTAAGGGTTAACTTGCAGTTTCGAATTTACTTTTGTAGAAAGGAAGGTATCAGTTTCCATTTTTATGACAGAAGCAAAGTCATAAATTTCTCATCTACTGTACATTTAAGGAAGCACATCCTAAAATAGTGCAGGCGCTGGGAGGACTAAAGTATGCAAAATATGACGGCGGATATTGGTTGATTGGGACATGTGGGGGACACTCCCACATATAAGGAAACCCATGTTGTAAAAAAAATTGAAAATCTTTGATATTAATTTAATCTTTAATTATTATTTATTTTAAGACAAAAATAGTTCAGATATGTTTTGAAGAGTATTTTCTAACAATTAACTTGAATGGCATAACTTTTAATTATCTTTATTTTTATAGACTTGACAGAACTGCAAAGGCGGATAAGTTTAAAAAATAACGGCGTCTAAACGCCTACTTGCTATAAAAGTCTCTAAATACAGTACGAGAAATGTGCAAATAGATTTTGTTTAAAAACGATGGCGGGTTTTTGTTAGTTGAAACATGTAGAGGACACTCTCATTTAAGGTGTCAGTATGGGTTTATTGGACATATTTTCAAGAATTTATTTTTCACATTAAAATATATTTTAATAACCCAGGCTTTTTACACATTAAAATTGATATTTAAAAGTGCCAAAAAATATTTGTTATTTTTATTTTTGATTGTTAATTTCTGCGAAATAGCTGCTTGAAGTTAACCTTAACTAGGATCTTTTAACTCCGATGAAAAAAAAAACAAAATGGTGGATGTTTAAATTTTTTAACCCTTTTTTTGCAACTTAATTTCAGTAAAAAAAGGGTTAAATATTAATGGATTTTTATTTTCCTAGTTCATGCCAAAGCGGCACATGCATAGAAGAATCCCTGAAAATTTGAGTTCAATCGGTTCAATAGTTTTTTTTAAATCGTGTCGGCCAGGTCAAAAAACGTTGTATTGAGAAAAACGCGTTTAACATTCGCGCAACCAAAGGCTGCTCGGGCTGATCACGCAATATAAATATTCTATTGTGCTTTTAATTTATATGGTTAAAAGGAGTTGAATACATAAATACTTTTCTCTAATATTGCTGTGTATGATCAAATAATACATTTTACTAATAATGTTATAATGACATTTGTTTAAACAATTTTTTATTGACATTTAGCATTTTAGCATTTTTTTAACTCTACTATCTACATATTAGTTTTTACTTTATTTCTACAGGTATATAGTATACAAAATTAATGTTTTTGAAAATTACATTTTTTTAAAAAATAAACTCATACTGATCCCTTAATGAAACAAATTTTGCCAAAAGGGCTAAAATTATTTTGTGCTACATGGATTTTCTTATATGGAAGAGTGTCCCCCACATGTTCCAATCAACAAATATATGCCTTCATATTTTGCATACTCAGGTCCTCCCAGCGTCCAGTATAAAAAGCCTTAACTTCTTTTTAATAATTTTACCTTTTATTATTTTTCAATGTCTTCCTGTTTCAAGGAAACTCTTTTACAAAAAATGAAGTTTCATATGGTGTAAATTTCATGTTAGAAATTTAGAATTAATCATAGAAAATCGTCTCTGAAAAACGTGAAAATGTGGATTTTGACAATCTTAGATGCTCAATAACATACTCATGCCAATATTGCCACTTTTTTCAGCTAATGCCACTATTTAGCTACTATTTTGAAAAAAATGCCACTAATGACACTTTTTTTTTTTAAAAAAAGGCCACTAAAGACACAATTTTTAACTCAGATGTTTAATAAGTCTCTAAGTATTTGCTTGCTGTCCTTTTCTTTATTAGACTTCAATTATAAAGAATGCATTTAATTGGTTGAAATTATAAAAAATTATTTTCATTGAGACGGAAGAAAATTACTGAAAAACGGAAGCAGAAGCCAAAAAACAGGAAACGCATTGTGGTTTATTGTAGGATTTGTTTCTGAACTTTGGGAGGAATAATTTTTTTGGAATAAGTCCATTTTTCTGAACTACGGAAATATTTTCATCTAGAATTAGGATTCATATTTTTTACTTCTGGGGAAAAATCCATCGCATTTAGACGATTTTCCAATTTTTTGGAAAAAAATTTCAATGATTTGATAAAAATATTTTTTCTTGAAACATTGGAATTTTTTCCACCAATTCCTGGGATTTACTTACGAATTTTCGGAAAAAATCCACTATGTTCGGAAATTTTTCTAATCTTTAAAAGTAATTTCCAATTTTTTTTTAAACACGGAATTTTTCCAAACTTTACGAAATAAATCCACTAGTTGGGAAGATTTTCTAATTTTCAGGGAAAAAATTGAAAACAAGAATTCTACACGGAAAGAAATATTTTGCATTTTTAGCATGAGAACACTTCATGCTCTTTCTGTAAAGGCGTTTGCTTACACATAAAAGTAAAATTTATGCATTTTAAGTATTAAGTGCTACCATAGAAAAAATGTATGGTAGACTTACTCTTAGTCTAAAATCATTTTACTTAAAACGCAAAGGTATTTTACTCAAAAAGTAAGAAACATCGTTTTACGAAAATAGCAAAGAGACTTATAGACTTAGTCGGTGAGTCCGCTGGAACCAGTGATTTGTCTCCGCCTATTTACCATCTTCAACCGTTCGACATACCGTGTGATACATACGTCAAACGGCTGGAGAGGGTAAATAGGCGGAGCCAAATCACTGGTTCCAGCGGACTCACCGACTAAGTCTATAAGTCTCTTTGCTATTTTCGTAAAACGATGTTTCTTACGTTTTGAGTAAAATACCTTTGCGTTTTAAGTAAAATGATTTTAGACTAAGAGTAAGTCTACCATACATTTTTTCTATGGTAGCACTTAATACTTAAAATGCATAAATTTTTACTTTTATAGGTAAGCAAACGCCTTTACAGAAAGAGCATGAAGTGTTCTCATGCTGAAAATGCAAAATATTTCTTTCCGTGTAAGACTTATAAACCTTAAAATATTGGAGACTATTAAAACATCACAAATCACACAAAATTCAAAAATGGCCAGGTTGATAATGTTCCAGTAGTCCAGTTAAAATAGAAAAGAAAAATATTACTATTCAAAAACTTTTGTAAATGAAGTATTTCATATTTTTTTAATTTAATATAGTTTTAATATATTTTATAAAATAAAAACAGTAATATTATTAGTTTTTGTTATTTTTACAACCATAAGATTAAATAAATAAATAAATTTACATATATTTGTTAACAAAAATATGCCATTATTTTGCCACCTTTTTGAACAGTTTATGCCACTTTTGACACTATTTTTCATTGCAAAACTGAGTATGAGGCATGTAACGTTTGTAACTATAAATTTATTTTTATTTACGTTTATGCAAAAGAAAATTTGGTGTTTTCTTAATCATATTCTAAATAGGTTTTATATTATGATTAAAATAAAGGTATGAAAAAATAAATTGAAAACGAAGTGTTTATTTTACATGTTAAATTCGTGAAATTCTCATAAGAGAGAAAAAGTCTCTGCGCTAGTTGAAAATAACAAGAAACGAATTTTTTAAGACGGTACATGTATTTTTGAATCTTCAAGAATAGCAAACATGAAAAATATTTTTAAAATTAAAGTTTTTGTTTTTTTTTTGCCACCCTACTGTCTTACTTTGTCGATTTTCTTTTCTAAGATATTCTTATTTTTCTAAAAATGGTTCAAGTTTTTTATTTTTTTTATTTCATGAAAACAAACAATACAATATTAGAAATATTCGACTTCAATCCTAGACCCTTTACTTCTCCTTTTCGTCAGTAAAAATGAACAGGCCAATATCAGCTTCGCGCATAATAAAATGGTTGTAAACCAACCGTGGGCAAAAAGTTGTCAACTTCAATTCAAGAATTTGACCTTTAAATATTTATAAATAATTTTTATTTTTTTCAAGTTCTGTTGTCAACAGAGTATTTAACACTTTTATTTTATGTAAATTTTACATAGATAAAATAATTTATATTTACGAGTAAAAAATTGCCACTGGGTCATTCTCTCAAAAAGGACAATTTCAGAATTAAGATTTTACGTGAAAAAATATTTGAAAAACTCTTATATTACTAGTCTTATGTCAAGACATGAACCTAAATAAAACCATCAAATACGTTGTTATAATGTTTATGAACATGTAAAAATATACCTATAAAGATACGTACTGGCGGTCACGAAGTGAGGTCTCTGTCTGTATTAAAAATCATTTGATTCTAATATTAAAAGAATAATTTTTACTAACATTCAATTAATGGTATTTGCTACATTTCAGTTAGGTAAGAAACTGCCATAAGAAATATTAACAATATTTAGCAGTATATTAGCAAAAATGAAAATATACTGCGGTCACGAAGTGGAGTTTTCTTTGTGTCGACGACCACAATTAAATTGAAAAACATACTGATACGGGTTACTTTCTTTTCATTCATCCTAATTCGCAGTACACGGAACAGTTTTCGGGCGAGCTGCTGTCTCAGTAGGTAGAGCGACTGTACAAAACGAGTGACAGCGTGCGTCATATAGGTTCTTCTTCTTCTGAAATAACTTTTGGCGTAGCCGACTGTCAGAACTATGTCATGTAGGTTCTCTCTGTGGGAGCTCTGCTGTCCCACAACAAGTAGAGCCGCGCAACCACATGAGTGAGAGAGAGGATGTATGACAGCTGCACCGAGAAAAAAGTTCAGACTCAGGTCAAAACTACTTGGCTGACTCAAGTAACGTTATTCTGGTCAACTCAATATTGGTCGCAAGGCCGTTTTAACCGTATAGTCAGGCAGATTCTACTTGAGCGCCAAGTAGAAATGGCCTGGCTCTATAGAAACACGTTACAAAGAGCCAAGTCAAAAGAACCGGAGTGACCACAGTTAACCACATAACAAACGGCAAAGCTGTACACACCGAACTTTTTTCTCGGTGTGCTGCCCCTCTGTGAGCGAGCTGCTGCACCACACAGGTAAAACCGCGAAACCAAGTTAACTAACTAATTTTATTTTCATTTAACACTCATATTTGTGACTGGTCACGCAGTGGAGTTTACTATGGTGCACAAAACTAAATTAATCCTAGGAAATAATATTGCGAATATTTTACTGTATTTCTTCAGGAACCAATGAAAATACAAAATATTTAGTAGATATTGCTAGACAAAGTGTATAATTATATTGCAGAATAAAAATAATATATCTTGATTGAATAAAATACGCGTCGTGCACGTTCACGCAGTGAAGTTTTTACACCATGTAAACATGAATATTTCCGATAATTTGAAATTCTCCTTCTCTTTCTCATGTAATTTGGTTGAGGGACGTTAAATACTATCGTATGGCCGGCACAATTTTTATAAATTAAAATTATTTTTTAGAAAAAGTGACGTGAACGTGTCATTTGTCCTTTTTGAGAGAATGACCCCACTAAAAAATGTCAAATTCATGATTTTTCCTGTCTTCTCTAACTGAGTAACTACTATATATATGTGACCTGGACAGTGAAAAGGGGGCTTATGTGTAAAAATAAGATTTCGAGAAAAACGATGTTAAAGTTAAAAAGTTAATATTGATACTTCTTCACGCTTTAATGGCTTCAAACTCCTTGCTCGGGGGTTTTTGGGGTCGCTGATTACGAATCCGGTGTTAGTTTTTGAAAATTCAAAATGGCGGATCCAATCTGGCGGACAAAAAATTAAAAACTTATCAGATTCGCTTAAAACTGGCTACTTGGGGGTTTTTGGGGTCGCTGATTACGAATCCGGTGTTAGTTTTTGAAAATTCAAAATGGCGGATCCAATCTGGCGGACAACAAAATTAAAAACTTATCAGATTCGCTTAAAACTGGCTACTTGGGGGTTTTTGGGGTCGCTGATTACGAATCTGGTGTTAGTTTTTGAAAATTCAAAATGGCGGATCCAATATGGCGGACAACAAAATTAAAAACTTATCAGATTCGCTTAAAACTGGCTACTTGGGGGTTTTTGGGGTCGCTGATTACGAATCCGGTGTTAGTTTTTGAAAATTCAAAATGGCGGATCCAATATGGCGGACAACAAAATTAAAAACTTATCAGATTCGCTTAAAACTGGCTACTTGGGGGTTTTTGGGGTCGCTAATTACGAATCTGGTGTTAGTTTTTGAAAATTCAAAATGGTGGATCCAATATGGCAGACAAAATTAAAAAAATTATCGGATTCGCTTAAAACTGGCTACTTGGGGGTTTTTGGGGTCGCTAATTACGAATCCAGTGTTAGTTTTTGAAAATTCAAAATGGCGGATCCAATATGGCGGACAAAATTAAAAAAATTATCGGATTCGCTTAAAACTGGCTATTCGGGGGTTTTTAGGGTCGCTAATTACGAATCTGGTGTTAGTTTTTGAAAATTCAAAATGGTGGATCCAATATGGCGGACAAAATTAAAAAAATTATCGGATTCGCTTATAACTGGCTACTTGGGGGTTTTTGGGGTCGCTAATTACGAATCCAGTGTTAGTTTTTGAAAATTCAAAATGGCGGATCCAATATGACGTACAAAATTAAAAAAATTATCGGATACGCTTAAAACTGGCTAATCGGGGGTTTTTGGGGTCGCTAATTACGAATCCGGTGTTAGTTTTAATAAATATTTTAACAAATTATGACATTCTGGTTTTTAATATGTGAAAGAGCAACTCAATCTTTATCGAAGTCAATATTGATACGTCTGCACGTTTATACGGCTTGAAACTCGTTACACAGTAGTTTTTGGGGTTCACATTTTTAAAAGACCGTAATATTGGATCCGCCATTTTGAATTTTAACAACCTGATGCTAAATTCGTAATCAGCAACCCCGAAAACCCCTGAGTAGCCAGTTTTAAGCGAATCCGATAAGTTTTTAATTTTTTGTCCGCCATATTGGATCCACCATTTTGAATTTTAAGAAATTGACACCGGGATCGTAATCAGCGACCCCAAAAACCCCCAAGTAGCCAGTTTTAAGCAAATCTGATAAGTTTTTAATTTTTTGTCCGCCATATTGGATCCGCCATTTTGAATTTTAAGAAACTGACACCGGATTCGTAATCAGCGACCCCAAAAACCCCCGAGGAAGGAGTTTTAAGCGATTTCAATCATTTTTTTTCCTTTTTCCAGATTTTTAAAAAACACATTTTTTTCGCAAAAGTACTCTTCTTTAGCTTCAGTTTTAATCAACTTTTTAACAAGTTATGACTTTTTGGTTTGCACCACGTGAAAGAGCATCTGAAAATCTATCAGAATCGGCAAAAAAGTGAAAAATTATTTTTTGACACGTAAGCCCCCCTTTTCACAGTCCAGGTCACATATATAGTTTTCGAAATTTTTTTTGTTTTAATAAAATATTTTAATTTTCACTTGACAGTTTACGGAAATACTTTGGAATACGAAACCAACAAAGAAAGAACTATCACTGAGCATAACCTAAAATTTGTTCCTTTTCAAATTCCTTTCTTCATATCGCGACACATATTGGAGGAATTCCCATACACCAAGTTTACCAATCAACAGCTTTTCAATTTTCATGTTCGACCTATTTACTTCGCCATTTTGAATTTTGAAAAACTGACATTAAACTCGTTATCAGCGACCTCAAAAAACAAGTTTTATAAGAAGTAAAAAATTTTTAAAAGATATTTTGTCACCTTTCCTTTAAAAATACAGTTTTTTTGTCCTACTTTCCGAAAATATCTGATTTTTTCATGTGTGCAAAAATAGTTTAATTGTGTCAGACGGTATTTTAATACAATCTTCAATCCAAACAAATTAACATTTTACAGATAAAATTTAACATTGAAATGTATGTACAAATTATTAATATTGTAGTGATAGGATGTCTCATATTTTTAATTTCGTCTAAAAGTAATATAAATTATTATTATAAATAATACATTTTTTTATTTTACAGTGCACCGTGTTGAAAGCTTGTTGCGAAGAAGTTGTTATCGCTATCAAAACCAACACTGCCCTCGACAAATAATTGTGTTCAGTTCCTACCGTTCACAACCCAACTACCCGCTTAGCCAATTGATATATTTCCATTGGTAAAAACGAATCAAGAGAACGAGTCAACACAGAACACGGCCAACATCAAAAACTCAGCAGCGTTGAGAAACAACTTTTTAACAAAGTAACATCCACTTACATGCTATTATCCAGACTTACACTAAAGATTTTAAGTAATGTATGTGAATATAGACTGGGAAAGAGCTCTTTGCAGGCCCGCCTTATACATACATTAACATACACGTTGTTTGTTATATAAGAAATACGGCGACAACTTTTCATTAAGAAAAAATAAAAATTGAAAAAGCCTTCGCACATACGAGATTTTTTTATTCTACAAAATTGCGATATTCTAAGTATACTGTCAAAACATTAAAAGAAAAACATTCTGGAAAATTATATTATTTGTTAAGTCTTAACTTAAGAGGTCAACATATGCTTTGCTACCTAAAGCCTTTGCCGACTCTATCAAAAGGAACAATTTTTTCTACAAACCTTTTCAAATCAATATCTCTAGTAAGTTTACTTTTAATATAAATCGTCACTACTACAGTGGCAGACAGTTTTTGTATAAAAAAAAAAAAAAAAAAAAAAAAAAATATAAAATACACACTGAGGAAAATCTACTGCAATTATTTCATGAAAGAGCATTTTACCTTAATCACATAACCTTATTCTTACCTTTTAAGCATAAATCTGTGCACTTAATGTAAAAATAGTCTCATTGCAATTAAGCCAAGTAATTGTTGCTAACTTTATATTAACTTCGTATTATAAATACCACCTGTGTCATATCATAAAAGGAACCTATTTTTCATATAAATATTGCTCAAAGGTGGCCTAACATTGAGGCCGAGTTTATACAATACAAACTTACCAGCGTTTATGTACACTGATCGCCAGATATGTTTTAACATATTTCCATTGGACCTACGTGTTAAAATGTTTAAGCATATCTGGCGATAGCTGTACATATCGATTTACAAATGCAATCGATATACATATAGGCAGCTAATTTTGTGTTGTATAAACTCGGCCTCAAAATTAGGCTACCTTTGAGCAATTTTGATAAGAAGACAATACTTTTATTATATATCCTTCTTGCGTTAAAAATGTAAGGTTAAGGCAAATAAAGCTACTGTTTCTTAGTTATAATGTATCTAACACTGCGTTACATTAAATACATGATTTCTTATTAAATTTATTACAATCTTTATTCTAAAATTATATCAAACAGTGACTTATATTATTTGTGGAGACCCTACATGCAATAATTGCAGAAGATTTTTCTCAGTGCATTTACCTAAATATATAAATGTAATTTTTTTTTATTTTTTTTGTTTGTTTTTTTTGTGTTTTTTTGTTGGAAGTCAAGGCTGTTGTCGCTTTGCGGTAGAACTGAGAATGTTTTGTTGATTTTTTGATTTAACGAAATAATTTTCTCAGTTAAGCGGACACTTTACTGCGACTGTTTTATAAAATGATGAATAAACAGAAAAAAGTTGGATATTCGTCTTTTGAAATTGTTCTCCTAAACACTCATATTTTCTCTTGGATTAAACGTTGTCAAACTAAAAATTCATGTTACGCAACTCGCAACTAACCTGTATAAACAGTTTATAACCTTGTAAAATATATTATTTTAGAAGTTTTCCTTCTTTCAAAAATATAATGAGAATTTATTACTCGATAGTGAATTCATCTTAAACTGAGTAAGACAAATGAAGCTTCCAAGTGAAATAAATTGTTCCGATAAAATACCGGAATATTAACATTTAGGAACTCACAAAAGTAAATGAATACTATATCTACTGTGTTAATACGTGAAGGACCTGAAATAGGAGATCTCAAGCTTTGAATAACAAGTACCAAAATTATAAGTGATTCTCTTCTTTGACCATTTCACTTTATGTGGTTAGTCGCAGTCAGAAGAGGGAAAAACGCGTGTTTTTTGGGAAATTTTTTCTCTGAGATATATGTATATTTTTTTCTAAACTTTTATGAATTGAAAAATGTACTCTTTTACTAAAATTTTCTCAAAATGTTATTAAAAAATATTAATAATTATAAAAAATACAGCCATATTGCTGGAAGATGATTTTTAAAAACTGATTTACAGTGACCACTCTTCTTCCTCAGAGAGTTGCATAAAAGCAAAAATAAAAGATTATTTCTTTAGTTTATTAGTCTTTACGCTGCTTAATCGTAGCTTATTGAAGAAAAATTATTTTTGACAAAATGGCAACCGGTCAAAGTCAGATTTTGATTTTCGACATGAAAATTACCCGTTTTTTGTTAACAAAAGAAAAAGTTTTGAATGAAAATAAAAAATCTACGATCAACCAGTGCGTTTTGTTATATTAAAGAAACCTGCATAATATAGAGTAATTCGGTCAAGCTGTTCTCGAGTAATCGTGGTCACCGCTTTCAAAAACATGGTTTCGAGAAAAACACGTTTAAAGTTTCAAGTTTAGCTTACAAACCTACTGCGCGACTCGACAAAGAACTTGCTTACTCCCTCAATTTTTCTTGACTTGATTCCAAACTTTGGGAGGACATTTTCCAGATGATGTATTTTCATAAAATGTTATAAAAAAAAAATCGATTTTTTTAAAGTTATGACTGCGACTAACCCCTTAACAACTATTCTAGTGATGGATACAAAAATTTATTTTCTATTTCAGGTCCCTATAATATTAATAAAACGGCCTTAAGTTACCTCAATGTAACTCAATTCTGTATAACATTAATGCGATTTTATGTTTACGTTAATGTAGCCTCGGTTTGAAAAAATTAAAAAACTGATAGAAACAAATTTAATTTTGCGGATTTCATATTGTTGCAAAGTTTGGCGAATTTGTGTTTCTGTTACAGTGTTACATTAGCGTATATTATATAAATTAATATTTTTTTATAAGGTAAAACTAATGATATAAAAAAGTAAAAAAGCAGTTGAAATAGCAATTAGTAATCTGGAAGTTACTAATACGACACTATACAGTAAACCACTTAGTTGTTACACATGTATCAGTACCTGGATTTGAGAAACAAATTTGTAGAAGGAAAAAGTTTTTTACACATTTTTTCTAAAAAATTGTACTCTTAAACATTCTAATTCACAAGGATATGAAGTGTTTTCTGAGGAAAGGTACTTGTGCCTTAAAGAACCTTTCCTTAGGTCACGCCACATATGTATTCGTCCGCATAAAAAGGGCCAGGATGACTAGCGTACCGAGAATGCGGGAAAAATCGGGAAAACCCCGGAAATTTTTGTCCAAGCTTTTTTTTTTATTTTTTTTTTTTTAAGAAAAAATTATTAAATTGATTTCACCAAATTTTGAAGGACCAAGTTGTACGTTTAAAAATAAATTAGGTTTAGACAAAATTTGTTATTAAATAATAATTACTTAAAATTTTGTGTTTTTTCTTTAAAATCTGTGAACAATTGTAATTTCTATCGAATTTTGACAAGTGATAGCTTATTTTGATCTTTCAAACATTCTCTATAAGTCTGTTTGATTTTGTTAATAATATTTTGTTAAAGTTCAAAATGAGATATTATTTGTCAAATTTCGATGAAACTTACAATTGTTAACAAACTTTAAAGAAAAAACACAAAATGTTAAATAATTATTATTTAATAACAAATGTTTCCTCCACCTAGTTTTATTTTTTTGTTAATGTTCAACTGGGCCCATTAATTTTAATATTATTTTTATTTTACATAAAAATACCATATTTTCTAGCTTGAGATTATGGTAGTAGCCCAGTGTAACGCTCGAAATTTCGATGTCTCTTTACGAATTTTTATTAAGCGGGTAAATAAAATGCGATCGTTACGAAATTTGGATACATTTTTATTGACGTCTTGAAATATATAAAGAAAATTTCTTGTGCAATAATTTACGTTAATTTGTTAATAATTTTTAACGTCAAAGTCGACTTCTTCGGAAAAAAATCGAAATTTTTCGATACACTTCAGAGCCTTTGTCAGTCACCTGAAATAAAAAAATCAAAGACATTATTTTTCTACAGACATAAATCTAAGTCTGGAACCAATAAAATTCACATTTTTAAATAAAAAAATAAAATGGCAGACTTGTGAAAAAAAATTTTGAAACCCGTCTTTTTTCTCATAAATTGTTTAAGAAACAGAATTTATTATTAAAAAAATTTAATGTTTTATTGGTTCCAGACTAAGATTTATGTCTGTAGAAAAATAATATCTTTGACTTTTTTATTTCAGGTGACTGAGAAAGGCCCTGAAATGTGCATAAAAATTTCTGTCTTTTTCCGAGGAAGTCAACTTCGAGCTTACAAATTATTAACAAATTAACGTAAATTATTGTAAAAGAAATTTTTTTTATATAGTTTAAGGCGTCAATAAAAACATATCCAAATTTCGTAACGATCGCATTTTATTTACCCGCTTAAAAACAATTCGTGAAGAAGCATCGAAATTTCGAGCGTTACACTGGGCTACTACCTTATGTCAATGGTTATGTCAATTTAACATCCTTAAGAGGAAAGAAAAGTGAATTTTTATTTATTTTTGACTTCATACTTTAATTTTATGTTCTAAATTATTCTTGAAAAGAAAATGGCACCTTTAAACTGAGTAAATAAATTTCGATGCTGTGAAAATATAGCCCAACCTCCTCTGTAACTATGCTATTTTAACTTAAAATTATCCGGGACAATGTTGTTAAAACAGGAAAAACCCCGGGATTAAATTGACGAAGTACTAGACACCCTGGGGCCTATTTTGTCACTATTTAACTTATTGAAATGAGCATATTTTTCATTAAATTTTAAATATTTTGAGAAGTCTTAGAACGCTTTTAATAAAGCTTTCATGTAGTCGTAAGGATTCACTGTCAGAAGTGTCAAAAAACCTAGTTTTAAGAAACACAGTTTAAATTTCAAATCTACTGCAGTCAAACTTCTCTACATCGGACTTCCTTACAACGGGAAATCTTCAGGTAAGATGCGCGGTAAGATGTTTTGCATCAATTAAGTGAAAAATTAAAATTTTGAATCACTTTGGGAAAAAGCGAATTCAGGGTGGCCAGTGTCGGGTGGTCATTGGTAGTTACTTATTTTAAGAACGGAAAAAAATTAACAATAAGGTTCCTTTTCAAGCGGACTTACATATATATAATAAAAATTTCTTTTAAATAAATTATTACCTTACTCCAGTACTGGTACATGTGCAGTATCTGGGTCGTTCACCTTAGTAGAAGACTTTCCGTTTAAAGTATTCAATCTTTAGACGTTCTATCAAATTAAGGTATGTCTTACAAAAAATACTTCTGGGCTTAATTATTTAGTTTAAGGTAGTTAGATCAATATCAATAAGGGGCTATTCAAGTATTACCTAAGCATCAAAGAGGGGGGGAGGGGGTCCCAAAATGCTTACTCTCCATACAAAATTTTTTTTATCAATTGAAAAATGCTTACATGGAGGAGAGGGGGGGGTCCAAAATCTCTAAAAATATGCTTACGTAATACTTGAATGGCCCCTAATGATAGAGATTTATTTGATGCAAAATTTAATATCATATTAAGGCATATTATTGTTCGAGCTGATAATGAGCCATTTTTTATTTTTTTGAGATATTGTTCAAGTTTACTATTATTCTCAATATTTAGAATTGTACTAATGGCTGCTGCAAGTAACAAACTAACGTGAAATATATCACTTAAAAGGCACAATTATTTTGATGCACAATAAGGATTTAATTCATAATTGGATTTATTTATGTAACAACAGGCCTCACACCGAGTACGTAAATTAGGAAAAAGTACGTAATTTTAGTTTGAGTCCGTAAAAGTCTGTATTCTTGACGTAAAGTTCGTAATTGGGACAGGGTTGTGCAGTTACGCATAATTCCGAGTTTTTGACGTAATTATTTGGGTTTTCTACATTTGTAAAATACGAATTTTACTCCCCAGCAACGAAGAATGCATTGTGTATGAAATTTAGGGCGCAATGAGCGTACTTAAAGTACGTCACAAACTCTGTATAACTTTGTTGGGTTTGTCAAGAAAAAAGAAGATTTGAACTTATCAGATTTTTCCAATACCGTCAAGTGGGGCTATTTTGTGCAGGGTTGCCAGATGTGTGCTTCATCGTCTCGCCAATAGTACCACAAAAATCCGCCCAAAACCGCCAATTATTTAAATTTAGTGTATGTATAAATTTATAATCGTTTCTACAAACTATTTATTGTAATGAAAAGGGGAAACTACAAATTTTCGAAAAAAAATTATTTTCCTCTAACTTTCCCATTATCTGAGATAGAGGGCTAAAATTTGGAATACTGGTGTTTTTTTGCATGCAGATTATGAAAAAATTATGTTTGGAATTGAAACTGAATATTATGATGTCACAAAAAAAATTCAAAGAATGACCAAAAAGAGGGTTAGACCCCTATGCTAGAGCTCACCCTAATTGTCCTTCAATACCCCTCAAACCAATAAATTTTGTACTTGTATACTCAGAGTTTAAAAAAACGATATAAAACACGATTGACAATTGTTATCACTTTCTTTTAAATAATTGAAAAATTATAAAAAAACAAAAAAAATTTGTTAATCTTATACAAGGCTTGATCAAGGCTGTCACAGGACCTATGGTCAGGACTGTAATGAGCCCTGAAACACAATAAAAATTTCAGGGCCCCCCTCTAAAAAAAATGTTGATTTTTATGTTATTTATATGAAATATAAGCCTGTACCCTTTAGCAAATTTTTCATGTAATTGAAGGTAGAAGTTTTTTCATAATTTGTACGTTTTAATTAATTTTCATAATCTGTACGTTCAAATATACAAATGTACCAAATTTTAGCCCTCTAGCTCAAATAATGTCAAAGTTAGAGGGAAAAATGTTTGTTTTCGAAAATTTGCAGTTTTTCTTTAACAACGTTTTGACTATCAATCCAGATAATATTCGCTATAATTTTCCTGTAATCTACATGTGAAAATACATATGTTTACCAAATTGGAGCTTCTAAGGGGGTCACCCCATATGATAGGTTCGAAAAATCGAATTTTTTTTCGTCATATATCGCACCTATAACATATGCAGAATATGTGGGTAAAGTGATTTAAACATATTCGTCGCTGTTAAAAATTTTTTACAGTGAGAAGGTAAGATGTTCGAGCGCGCGGTCAAGCTTTCAACGAAGTGTGTCACTGAACCTTTTGTGTCGCTTCTGTTTTTTATCCGCGAATTTTATTATTACATACACATATATATAAGTAAAAAATAAATACATTTAGAAAAACTTTAGTTTCCGAAACTATATTTTCGAATATAACGGCTGTTTTAGTAATAGTTTGGAATTCATGGCTTTATTCGTACTTGAACTTTGAAACGCGTTTTTCTCGAAACCACATTTTTCGAACTGGCGACCATGATTTCTCAAAAACGACTTAACCGATTTCGTTCAAATTTATAGAGTATATTCAGCTCATGTGTGGCTATCGCCCGAACCAGGATAATTGAAAAAGGTCAAGTCTTTTTTTTTTATATATACAAGAAAATAGACGCAAAAAATCGCGTTTTTAAAAAAAAAAAATTCAAACCCGCGTAAAAAATTCAATTTTTAATATTTTCAAAATATCCTGGTTCCGGCGATAGCCACATAACCACAGATTAAAATGCTATTTCATTTTTTGATTTCTGTTCAGCCAATCATTTGGAATCGTGATCGCCGATGTACCACTTTTTTATCACCAAAGTCCGAAGTTCTAAGTTTTCATGGTTCTGAAAAAAAAATTTAAGAAAAAACGCTTAAAAACGGCCCGTCACATGGGGTGACCCCCTTAATTGGAGTTTGTTAAAAAGGCATATCTTTGTTTTGTAAATGTACGGAACCCTAGATTTTGGTACGGGTGTAACTCGTGCTTGCCCCAGTTTTTAATATCCTTATAATGTTATTTCATTAAAATAACTTCTTATAATGGACAGGGTAAGGGAATTTTAAAAAACGCATTAAATCAGTAGTACGTAATATACATATTTAGCATTGTGCTAGAAACCGCCCACTTGGCGGAATCTTAATTTTATAACCGACCAAATGGCGGTTTTCCGCCAAATTTACCCGCCAACTGAGCCTTCTATTCCGCCCAATTGGCGGAAATCCGCCTAATCTGGCAACCCTGATTTTGTTCACAAAACCACTCTTTTTCTACTCTATGCTTTATTAAAATTCAGAATCTGACAAAATAAAGTATTTATCTATTCAGTTATGTTGTAGACATCCTTTTGAAGGTGTCTTATGAGTTAGCCGCCAAGAAAAAAGGTTTTGTCTGAGTTATAGAAACTCAAAGTTGTGCACAAAATAAATCTCATGGTGGGGCTATTTTGTGCATCAAAGTTTACTTATTTATAAAGTCGTGTAAAAACTTTTTTTTAACGTTTTTGCTGTATGACGTATTATTTCCAGATATTTTAGAGTACAATAAAGAAAAACAAAGCCAGAAATATTTTTTTCCTAGGAATTGTTAAACTAATTTGAAACTAAAACACTAAAATTTCACAAAAAAGTAGATTTACAAGAAAAGTTATTTCTTTAAGAAAATTTTACTTAAAATAACTTCTATTACACTTCTTCAGTTATTTTAACAGAAAAAGTTTCAAAATTAACTTGAAAAGCATGTAATTATTAATGTTACTTTCTTGAGGTTTTTAAGGCACCATATGTAAAACTGAAATTTTAAGCTTATATCTTGTCTTTTATAACAAAAATAAGACAAAAATGTTTCAAAACGAAATTCTAAAGTAATTTTTTACTAACTACAAAACAAATTATTAAAAAAAACTTGATTTTAAAGAATACACAAAATAACGCACCAAATCCTGGTTTTTCAGTTCTTTACATTTTTTTCTTAAAATATGCAATAAAAAGTTAGCGCATAACGTATACATTTAGAAACACTTTTAAACTTCCGGAGATGTGAACAGAATTTTGAGAACTTCGAAAATTTTCTGCTTGATTTTCACGATTTTACGATTTTTTTTCTGATTTCTGATAAAGAATTAAGTAAATTCATTTAGTATTCTCTGTAGTCTAGATATCAGAAAATATTTATAACAAGTAGCAAACTTAAGCAACTGAATTGAAAGATTTTATAAATTAAAAACTTGCGTGCTCAAAATAGCCCCACTTGACGGTACGTGATTATTTTGTTTATTATTTTTTTTTAATATAGTTTGAAATCTTTATAGGGTAAAGATAGTCCAGTCATCTGGTACTTTTAGACGGAAAAGTTCCTTACTTCTCGGTTTTTTTGCTTAAACCCTTTATTTTTGCACCCAAAAAAAGACTTTAAATTTGCTACATCAATTTCGCTCGCAAACCCCAAAAATTTTTTTGAAAAAGGTGTAAAACGCACTTTTTAGTTTTTTACCAATTGTGCGGTTCCCAGTTATTTTAACTGATCAACAGATGAGTTAAAGTAGACTAAAATACCTTTCATTTACGATGAAGGAAAACGTTATAACTTAATTAGGTCCAAAGTTATGATCTTCCAGATATACCCTGTTTTTGACTATTTTTGCCATTTTGACAGTTTCTTAAACGTAGCTTATTTTTTTGGGATTTTCTATCACACTAACACCAAAAGTTAGACTTTACAGGTTGTTTGGAAGCCTTTAAGAGCTGATTTTTCTGCCTAGTCTGTAATGTAAATCTGATTTACTGATGTCGCAATCTGATTGGCTAACGCCGGTTTGCAGACCTCTGTATTATGGTACAGCAGTCAGAGCATCACAGAGTTAGCTATTTAAATGTTTCACACATATTTCTTTTTAAATATGGGTTTCTTTGGCTGAAAGGTTTAACAAAAATCCAGTTGTGGTTTATGGGGGTACGGGAGACATGCCCCCAGGTGGGGGGGGGGGGGGAGAAAAGGATAAAATTTAAACCAAAAAATTAAAAAATATATTTTTGTAGAAAAATACAGCGACTGAAAATGATCTACGAGAACATGTCAAGCACTTTTGGAGATAAAATACCCCCGGGGGCAACTTGCTCCGAGGGGAAATAAAACAAAAAAATTAATTTTTTTCAACAGCTAACCTGCCTGAGGATAATGTTTAAATACCCTCATCAAATGGGTCGATTTTCCCCTCGGGGGGGAGGGGGGGGGGTTAAAACAAAATTCATAAAATACTTTTGGTTGAAAAAAATGTGCCTAAGGATGACGCCCCCAGAAGGTTCTCACCATCCCTCCACCTGGGGCATAACCTTCCCCTCGTGGGGGGGGGGGGGCTAAAATTATATTATATAAAAAGTTTTAATTTCTTACTCATTTTGACTTCATAAGAAATTAAGAATACTGTCGCCTAATTCTGTTCCATCTAATGACTACTCATAAGATTTATGAACATTATAACTGATCCTATATTTAATTTAATCCCCCCCCTCCGAGGGGAAAGTCACCCCATTTGATGGGGGTATTTAAACATTATCCTTAGGCAGGATAGTTGTTGAAAATAATTAATTTTTCAGTTTTATTTCCCCTCGGAGCAAGTTGCCCCCGGGGGTATTTCATCTCCAGAGGTATTTTTCCCCCAGCGGCATAAAATCTTAAAGTGCCTGTCATGTTCTCGTAGATCATTTTTAGTAGCTGTATTTTTCTACAAAAATAATTTTTTTAATTTTTTGGTTTAAATTTTATTCTCCTCTCCCCCCCCCCCCCACCTGGGGGCATGTCTCCCGTACCCCCATAAACCACAACTGGATTTTTGTTAAACCTTTCAGCCAAAGAAACCCATATTTAAAAAGAAATATGTGTGAAACATTTAAATAGGTAACTCTATGATGCTCTGACTGCTGTTCCATAATGTAGAGGTCTGCAGACCGGCGTTAGCCAATCAGATTGCGACATCAGTAAATCAGATTTACATTACAGACTAGGCAGAAAAATCAGCTCTTAAAGGCTTCCAAACAACCTGTAAAGTCTAACTGTTGGTGTTAGTGTGATAGAAAATCCCAAAAAAATAAGCTACGTTTAAGAAACTGTCAAAATGGCAAAAATAGTCAAAAACAGGGTATATCTGGAAGATCATAACTTTGGACCTAATTAAGTTATAACGTTATCCTTCATCGTAAATGAAAGATATTTTAGTCTACTTTAACTCATCTGTTGATCACTTTTGCTTAAAATAACTGGGAACCGCACAATTGGTAAAAAACTAAAAAGTACGTTTTTTAGTCAAAAATCGAAAAAAATCGGGTTTATTTTGAACGGCTATAACTTTTTACCTAATTAACTTAGGACGTTTATTTTTTTTTAAATTAATGGAAATTTTATCACTGAGAGAAATAGATGCCACGGGGTACCATCCAGATGGTTCCAGATACCATATCTGATCTTAAATATACGGACAAGAATCTAGATGGTACGGGATAACATCTGGATGGTACGGGTTAGCATCTGATAGCATCTGAATGGTATGATTTAGCATCTACATGGTACGGTGTAACATCTGTGATGGTAGAGTGTAACATAACCTCTCTACCATCAAAGATAGTAAAGTTCTTACCATCTATTTCTCTCAGTGTATACACTTTATTTTCACTCTGAACAATTTTTTTCATCAAACGCACTGGAAAACTTGTATACCCAATTTTTTGAAATTTTACACATTTTTCAAAAAAATGTTTGGGGTTCCCGAGCGAAACTGATGTAGCAAATTTAAAGTCTTTTTTTTGGGTGCAAAAATAAAGGGTTTAAGCAAAAAAACCGAGAAGTAAGGGACTTTTCCGTCAAACACCCTTTTTTCTGACCAGATGACTGGACTAAGATACCAGTTATTAGATACGTGCCAGTTATTGGACAAATTTCTATTTTCTATGATTTGAGAATACAATATGTCTTACTATTTGTCTGTAATATTTTTTTATTAAAAACATTAGTAGATTTTGTATGTCACAAAAAATATAATAAAACGGACTGAGAATTTAAGAACAATTATTAAATATAACGAAGTACGAAATCTTTGATTTATAGACATTTCTTTTAACAAAAAGTTTAAAAAATAACATTTTTCAAAAGTGTCTAAAATGATCATTTGATTGTTTTTCACCATAAATCTGTGATAAGCTGGTTCAGTATACTTTAAATTAATAATGCAAACAAAAAAAATTGAAGTTTGAATCATTATTTTGCAAATTACTAAACTGGAGCAATTTTTTAGCATGTTTCATTTATTAGATTCTAATAAACTTATGAATAGATTAGTACTTTATATTGATTATAAATATAATGATGTTTTATTTATAGAAAATAAGAGTCGTGTATTAACATTAACTAGTTTATTTCATTACTTAAAAAAAGATTGTTAACAAAATTAAAGAGCATAGTTATGTTCCATACAGTTGATTATAACCTTAACATTGTCTTAATTATAAATACGAGTTTTCTTCTACTTTTAATTATTTTATTTCATTCTTTGTTCCTTTATCTTTTAATATATTTTTAAAATTTTATTAGGGTTCTGGACACAATGTGTTAAAACGTAACCCTTATGGTGAGACTCTTGTCCGTAGCCAAAATCGTGCCCCCCCCCCCTCTTAACTTCCAAACTTTGACTTAGGGTGCTAAAATTTGGTACACATATGTATTTTCACGTGCAGATTACAGGAAAAATATAGAGAACATGATTGAAGGTGATGTTCCTAGCGTTGTCAAGGAAAAAACAAGATTTTTGAGAATTTTTAATGCATTTTTGCTAAAATCTCTTGTTGTATTCTTGACATATATATTGTCACCACCTTCTTTGTATTTTTCTTGTAATCTACGCTAGAAAATCCACTTGTGTGCTAAATTTGAGCTCTCTAAGTGAAATAGTTTGGAAGATCGGGGGGGGGGGGGGATGGTCTATTTATTAACAAAAATGCACTAAAAATGCATTTTTATCCCCCCTTATCAGCCAAACTATTAGGCTTAGAGTGCTGAAATCTAAAATTTGGTACTCATATGTGACTGTCCACGAGAAAACGTGTTTAGCTCCCAAACGTCAACTTTACAGGGTAAGCGTTTAAAGTTTCAGCAATGTATTGAAACCAATGCCTACGCTTCTTGCTAAATAACACAAAAATTTTTTTATATTTGGAAATGAAAGAGCAAATTAAAATCTGTCGGATTTCGGATATCATTAAAAAATCAAAATTTATTTTTTGGAGCTAAGTCATGTTTTGTCGTGGACAGTCACATATATAGTTTGAAATGTATATTAAAGGAAAAATATATAGAACACTATTGAAAGTGGTGTTTATAGAGTTGTCAATGAAAGAACAAGAGTTTTCAGCACTTTTAATGCATTTTTGCTGTATCCTCGATATAGCTATGACCATCACCTTCTCCATATTTTCCTTGCAATATACGCCTGAAAATACATTTGTGTGCCAAATTTGATCTCTAAGTCAAATGGTTTGCCAAATATGGGTAGGGAATGATCCATTTTTTACAAAAAAAAAAAAAAAAACAATAAAAATGGAAATTCCTCCTCCTTATCTGCCAAAAATTTAAAAATTATATAATATAATTTTTAATAATATAATTTAATATTATTTAATTGATTTAATAATATAATTTTAATTTTATTTGAGCCGCTGTGAGCAGAAATCGACCCTGCGCTCAAATGTTTTACGCATGGTAGCCATGTAGCAGTAAGCAATGTGTACCAAATTGGAACTCTCTGTTTATTAATATAACAAATATTTTTGTTTCGTGTAGGGTACCCTATGTTTTAATACTAGTGTAACTAGCACTTGCCCGATTTTTATGTTTGATAACTAAGCTACATCACTTGATTTTTAAATACATTAAACAATTTTAAGAGTAATAACTAGGACACAATAACTTTTGATCGCCAAAGTTTTTCTAGTCTAATGTATGGACAAGTAACATATATTTTTATTTTCTTTCTATTTTTTTCAAATAAATAATTAAAAATTCGGTGACCTAACACTAAATATCCAATAACTGGCACCTCTACCCTAACTAATTTATATAAATAGTACATGATAATTATATATGATCTTAAATTATAAATGCTTAAGTAATATATTGATTTTTTTAAAAATTATGTTCAATGTTGCTGACGTCATATAAACGAATGTAAATTTGATAAAATTTAATGAAAAATGTTAACTAAATTTGAAAAACATTTTTTAAAAGTAATGAATAGTGTTGACTATTATATATTGCTTTGACTGTAAAAATATAAAGATTGTTATTATAAAAAATTTGATTCGTGAAAGGTGAAAAATTATTATTTGTACCTTTCATGGATATTTTTCAAAATTTTAATTTCTATATTTTTATAAATGAAGAAATATATAGTAATCAACATAACCTAAGTAAAAAAACAAGTTATGGCTTTTCAATTTTGCACGACAGAGTTTATGTCACTGGCTTTTACTGTTCTATAGTATTTTATGTAAGCGAAGCATGTTTTGTTCGGTTTCTTGGCGCGTTTTTGAGACCCAAAACAGAGCATTACGTCAGGCAGTAGCTTTGCCGGCCTCTGCAGGCAAAGTCTCCTTTGCCTTTCGATGCCTGCAAACCTACAGCCTGACGTAACGGTCTGGTTTGCGTCTCAAAAACACACTAAAAAGACGAGAAAAACATATTCCACTTAAATAAAACAGCGTGTGCACCTCGGATCAAGACGCATTTCTCGTCCTCGCTTTTTTACACCCGGTAAAAAGAATATGATTAAACATTGTAATGTTTCAATGCGCTTAGGTTCCGTTTTTGTATGAATGCCTTCAAATGCCTAAAACCCAATGGGAAACTAACGATTGGCGCATTAATGGACCAGTATTGGGAGCCAATGGTGGCAATATTGGCGCATTAATGGAAACCAATATTGGACCACAGTTGGTCAACCCTTGGGATGATAACGGCCCAGGTGCGAATTTTGGTCGGCAGCCAGAGTTTGTCGGTCGGGCCAAGGTCGGCACAACTCTGGCATGCGTAGTTACGTCTGCCAGAGTTGGCCCATTTATATTTTTTTTCAAGTTCCCAAAGTTGGGCCGACTCTGCAAGCCAACTGTGGCACTCGCAGTTTTCCCGACCGTCGGTCCAACCTTGCCCAGAGTTTCCCCAACCGTTGGCAAAACTCCGTAAAACATAGTTTAGGGGACTTTAATTTTAGAGGTCGGCCCAACCTTGCCCAGAGTTTCCCCGACCGTTGGGGAAACTCTGTAAAACACAGGTTAATAAACTCTAAATTTAAAGGTCGGCCCAACCTTGCCCAGACTTTCCCCGACCGTTGGGCAAACTTTGTAAAACACAGTTTAAAAGACTCTAAATTTAGAGGTCGGCCTAACCTTACCCACAGTTTCCCCGACCGTTGGCAAAACTCCGTAAAACATAATTTGGGGGACCTTAATTTTAGATGTCGGCCCAACCTTGCCCAGTGTTTCCCCGACTGTCGGCAAAACTCCATAAAACATAGTTTGGGGGAGTTTAATTTTAGAGGTCGGCCAAACCTTGCCCAGAGTTTCCCCGACCGTTGGGGAAAATCATTGATTTCTCTTAGAAACATCAAAAATGTCATTTATAAATTCATTTAGCATAATTAAAAAGTAGCAAAAATTTTTTTTTAAATTTAAATAGATAAAAAATAAGTCTACAGAAGAAATGTAAAAATCTTTCAACAATAAAAAGTTTAGGAAAATTAAACCAAAAGATTTTAATAATAATAGTCTTAAAGCACTTCTAAAATCAATTTTAAAAAATTGTTGACAATTAAAAATGTTTAGGAAAGAATAATTAAGTTTACAAAGAAATAGACATTTATTTATTGAATGTTGTAATCTTATAGTAAATGATGATGCGATGATTTAAATCAAAGTGATAAGTCAGTAGTAGTCCTGATTTTTTTTTTTCTTCCATTTGTTTATAAAAATTTGTTTAAACAAATTAATTTTCAAACAATTTTTAACTTCAAAGTCATCATTTATTCCACTCTCCTCTTTCCAATAATCGTTTTTTAATATCAATGTATTCCTAAGCGTAAGCTGAGATGAGTACAGAGTCATTGTCATTATTTATTAACTATTTAAAATATACAGAATTGAAAATTTTAAAAAATCACTTTGTTCCTTTTGTAATTTTTTCTTTACTATCAATTGCCGCGAATTATTTTTAATAATTTTCATCTTATTTCTATTTGTTTATAACAATTTGTTTAAACAAATTATTTTTTAAACAATTATTAACGTCAAAAATCATTATTTGGTCCATGGTCATCATTCCAGTATTCAATTATTTAATATCTGAGTCTCTCTAAGAATAGGCGGTAATGAGTTAAGCTATATAGTTGATTTATAATTTCTTATTGCAATCAGTGATACTACGGTGCATAGCGTACTGGACTGTCAGCTGGAGAACCAGGGTTCGAATCTTCGTGACTACAAAAGTTTTTCTGTTTCAGGTTCTGATAATATATGTAATTTAAACTATTAATATTTATGTAATTGAATTTATAAATTGTATTATGTAATTATATGTACTTTAATTAATGTTAAAATTAAGGTAAAGTAGTAGGTTGGCCTAACTTTGGGATGAGTAGTTGGGCCAACTATGAATACCGTTGGTCGGCGAACCGTTATCATTTTGCTGGTTGGCCCAACTTTGGGATGAATAGTTGGGCCAACTTTGGGAACAGTAGTCGGCCCGACTTTGGGCTCAGTAGTTTAGCCGACTTTTGGGTTGGCCAAACTCTGGGCTTTGAGGTTGGCCCAACTTTGGGCTCAGTAGTTGGGCCGACTATCAGTACCGTTGGTCGGCGAACCGTTATCATTTTGCTAGTTGGCCCGACCTACGGCATGCAGAGTCGGACCAACTGCCGCAAGGTTGGCCCGACCGTGGCCCGACGGACAATTCGTACCTGGGGGGTTTGCCAGTCATTGGCAGCCATCATTGGTTCAATATCGGTTGCCAATGATAATGCCAATAAATAATATTTTTTAAATTAACAATATTAAAATTTATATTTTTATAAAAAATAAAATTTATTTATTGTTAAAAAATTTTTTTTTTTTTAACAAATATTTCAATTTATTTATTAATGCACAAGTATTGGTATAATAATTGGCTTCCAATATTGGTCCATCCTTGGAAGCCACTGAATAACCAACAATCTTATTTTACAACTCTATATGGACATAGAATTGTTAATTTAATCTTCAGCCAATATTTGGCAATGAAGACTTGAGTGTTAGACACATTAGAAATGTATTTTCAAAGGTACGGGATCAGGCCTTATATAAAAGAGCTGAAAAAATCGATCGTGAGAGATGCTGACCGATGCGCGCCCTATGCCAGTTCCCTAAACCAAAAACGCGTGAGTATCCTCGGCGCGCAGACGCGGCATAGATGCGGCGGGAATCTTCCACTATTTGAATTTGAATTTTTGATGCATTTAATCAAAAACAAGAAAAGAAATATAATAATGCAAAAATTATTCAAATTCCTAAATTTGTATAGTTTTCTGATTGTTATTAAAAAGTAATATGCTTAATTATAAAGAAATACTTATAATAAATATCCTCCATAAATAAGTGCTCAATTCTTGAAGATTTGAAAAACTCTTAAAGGTGTGTCCTAAGGTTAAAAATTATTGTTCTAAATCTACTTTAATCGATGTTCATGTTATAGAAATTATAAATAACTTAATTAGTTTTAAAGAAATCAGAAAGAAATTAAATTGATAAAAAATAAACATTTCATATTAAAAATAAAATTCATAACAATAATCACATTAAAATTTTGTTTGTAAAATAAACAGAACAAAAAATTTAAAATTAAAAAATAAATGAACAATTACAAAATATTAAAGAAGACTTTAATTTTATTAAAATGTAAGCTTAAGTCACATAAATACAAATATTCATGTAAGTATTTAAATTTGAATCATTTAATTAAATTATTTATTTCAACAAAATGACTTTCTAAATATAACTATCCTAAATATATAAAAAATATGAGCACAAAAATCAAAATTTGTTTTTAAAAATAAAAAATAAACTTTTTAAAGTTTAAAATAAATATTTTTTTTTTAAATTTTGTTATACTAAAATTAATATTAAACCTAAATAATAATTTCCAATACAATTACTTAAAGTTAGTTTTCAAAAAATTCAATTATCATTAAAATGAATCTTTCCAAATAATAAAACTTAAGCAGAAAAGAATTAAAGCTTTTTTTTAAATTAGAGAAATAATAGTGCATTAAACGTGGTTAATTAATTATTTTGAATACTTTTAAAAAAATTTAAGTTTAAGAAATTAATGACATCAAAAATATTATTTTTCGATCTTAATTTAAAAAGAAATTCATATTAATTTAGCTTTATAAAACGGTGTTGATTTTTAAATTTAAAATTCAAAAATTTGTGTCTAGGTATTAAGCTTTAAATTAGTTTACATCTTATTTTTTTTCATGTCCATATCTTTTATTAAAATTGAATTAAAATTTGTTTTTAAAAATAAAATATAAACTTTTTAAAGTTTAAAGTTGAATTGAAAATTTTTTAAAATTCGTTATATTAAAATTAATATTAATCTTAAATAATAATTTCAAATATAATTATTTAAAGTTACTTTCCAAAAACTTGAATTAATTTTAAAACGAAGCTTTACAAATAGTAAAACTTGAACAGAAAGTATTAAAGTTTTCTTTTAAATTTAAGAAATAATAGAGCATTAAAAATTGTTAATTAAAATTTTGGAATACAATTAATAAAAAATTAAGTTTAAAAAAATTAATGATATCAAAAATTTAAAAGTAAACATTTTGAATATTATTAAAAATGTGTTCAGAAAGTAAAAGCTTTATTTAATTTTTTTTAAACTTTTAAGTTAAACTAAAAATAAGATGTGAACTAATTGAAAGCTTTCTACACAAATTTAAAAATTTAAAATTTTAAAACTCAATGCCGTTTTGTAATAGCTAAATTAAAATAAGTTAAAATTTTAATTAGGATCGAAAAATTATATTTTTGATATCATTAATTTTTTTAAACTTCAAATTTTTTCTAATTGTATTCAAAAATTTAAATTAACAATTTTTAATGCTCTATTATTTTTTTAATTTAAAAGAAATCTTTAATTCTTTTTTGTTAAAGTTTTATTATTTGTAAAGATTCGATTTTAAATTGTAAGATACTTAATTGAAGTTTTTGAAAACTAACTTTAAATTAAAGAAATAATAGAGCAATAAAAATTGTTAATTTAACATTTTAAATAATATTTTTAAAAAAGTAAGGTTTACAAAAATTAATGATATAAAAAATATTATTTTTCGATTCTAATTAAAAAATGTAACTAATTTTAATTTAGCTATTACAAAACGGCATTGAGTTTTAAAATTAAAATTTTTAAATTTATGTAGAAAGCTTTAAATTAGTTCACATCTTATTTTCAGTTTAACTTAATTTAAACAAATTTAAACAAAGCTTTTACTTTCTGAGCACATTTTTAATAATATTCGAAATGTTTACTTTTAAATTTTAATATTTTTGATATCATTAATTTTTTAAAACTTAATTTTTTATTAATTGTATTCCAAAATTTTAATTAACAATTTTTAATGCTCTATTATTTCTTAAATTTAAAAGAAACCTTTAATACTTTCTGTTCAAGTTTTACTATTTGTAAAGATTCGTTTTAAAATTAATTCAAGTTTTTGAAAACGAACTTTAAATAATTATATTTGCAATTATTATTTAAGATTAATATTAAATTTAATATAACGAAATTTTTAAAAAATTTCAATTTAACTTTCAACTTTAAAAAGTTTATATTTTATTTTTAAAAACAAATTTTAATTTATTTTTAATAAAAGTAATGGACATGAAAAAATTAAAATTGGTTTTTATAAATAAAAAAAAATCTTTTTAAAATTGAAAGTGAAATTAAAATTTTTTTAAATCTTGTTATATTAAAATTAACATTAAACTCGGAAAATAATTTCAAATATAATAATAAAATGTAAACTAATTTATTCAAAGCTTAATACCTAGACACAAATTTTTAAAGTTTAAATTTAAAAATCAACACCGTTTTATAAAGCTAAATTAATATGATTTTTTTTTTAAATTAAGATTGAAAAATAATATTTTTTATGTCATTAATTTTTTTAAACTTAATTTTTTTTAATAGTATTCAAAATATTAAATTAACCATGTTTAATGCTCTATTATTTCTCTAATTTAAAAAAAGCTTTAATTCCTTTCTGTTTAAGTTTTATTATTTGGAAAGATTCATTTTAATGATAATTGAATTTTTTGAAAACTAACTTTAAGTGATTGTATTAGAAATTATTATTATTCTGGTTTAATATTAACTTTAGTATAACAATATTTAAAAAAAATTTAATTTATTTTAAACTTTAAACATTTTATTTTTTATTTTTAAAAACAAATTTTGATTTTTGTGCTCATATCTTTTATATATTTGGGATAGTTATATTTAGGAAGTCATTTTGTTAAAATAAATAATTGAATTAAATAAATTAAATTTAAAATTTTTTTACATATATTAAATTTTTTCATTTTTAATTTGTATTCAAATTTAGAGAATTTGAATTGTCAAAATAAAAGTCGGTATAGTAGGTTTCGTCACACAAACCAAGTGGACAACTTGCTTGCGACTGAAAAATGTTTGACGTCATAATTCAGGGAAAATTAGAAGAAAAAATTGTGAGTTTCAAATTTAAATACTTACATGAATATTTGTATATTTTAATAAAATTAAAGTCTTCTTTAATATTTTGTAATTGTTCATTTATTTTTTAATTAAAAATTTTTCGTTCTGTTTATTTTACAATCAAAGTTTTAATGTGATTATTTTTATTAATATTGTTTTTAATATGGAATGTTTATTTTTTTATCAATTTAATTTCTTTCCATTTCTTTAAAACTAATTAATTTATTTATAATTTCTATAACATGAACATCGATTAAAGTAGATTTAGAACAATAATTTTTAAACTTAGGACAAACCTTTAAGAGTTTTTCAAATCTTCAAGAATTGAACACTTATTTATGGAGAATATTTATTATAAGTATTTCTTTATAATTAAGCATATTACTTTTTAATAAGAATCAGAAAACTATACAAATTTAGGAATTTGTATAATTTTTGTATTATTATATTTCTTTTTTTGTTTTTGATTAAATGCATCAAAAATTCAAATTCAAATAGTGGAAGATTCCCGCCGCATCTATGCCGCGTCTGCGCGCCGAGGATTCTCACGCGTTTGTGGTTTCGGAAACTGGCATAGGGCGCTCATCGGTCAGCCTCTCTCACGATCGAGTTTCTTCAGCTCTTTTATATAAGGCCTGATCCCGTACCTCTGAAAATACATTTTTAATGTGTTTAACATTCAAATCTTCATTGGCAAATATTGGCTGAAGATTGAATTAACAACTCTATTTCCATACCCGGTTGAAAAAACATGTACATGAACACGTACACGAACGCATACATGAACACGTACATGAAAGCGTACATGGTCATGTTGATGAACATGTGTACGTGTTTATGTACGCGGTATTGAAACATGTTCATATACACGAACACGTATATGTTCATGTACATGTTCATGAGCTCCATTGAGTCAATAATTTCATACATGTTCATGTGAATGAACACATACACGAACACGTATACGTTCATGTACATGTTCATGAGCTCCATTAAGTCAAAAATTCCATACATGTTCATGTACATGAACACTAACATGTTTGTACACATGAACATGTAAACGAACATGATTAAAATTTTGCTAAACTTCAAACGTTGCGCAGTAGTTTTCTATGGGAGGTATGGCTGCGCAGTTGTTTTTCAGGAACAAGGGTGGAGAAATACCATAGGCATAGCTACCTTTGTTTAACATTTTTTAGTAATTTAAAAAATTGTGTGCATGAACGTGTACACGTTCATGTATACGTTCATGCACTTGAACATATGTGTATTGTTTTTGGAACTTATTAACATGGATAAACATTTATGTGTTCGTGTACATGTTCATGTTTCAATGCCGCGTACATGAACACATACTTGTTCATGCACATGAACATGTACGCTTTCATGTACGTGGTAATGTACGCGTTCGTGTACGTGTTCATGTACGCGTTTTTTCAACCAGGTATAGAGTTCTAAAATAAGATTGTTGGTTATTCAGTGGCTCCCAAGGATGGACCAATATTGGAAGCCAATTATTATACCAATACTTGTCAGGCATTAATAAATAAATTAAAATATTTGTTAAAAAAAATAAATTTTTTAACAATAAATAAATTTTTTTTTTATAAAAATATAAAATTTAATATTGTTAATTTAAAACATTTTATTTATTGGCATTATCATTGGCAACCAATATTGAACCAATGATGGCTGCCAATGACTGGCAAAAACCCGTTATCATTCCAAGGGTTGACCAACTGTGGTCGAATATTAGTTGCCAATAGTTTGCCAAGAAAAAACTGTTGGCCGCCAACCATGGAACCATTATTTAGCCAATGGTGATCATTGGCAATTTCCCATTGGGAAACAAATCAGCAGCCATTGCAAGGAAAAATTAAACATCTGATTGTTATGTTCTATTGTGATTATTGTCTTTATCAGTATTTTACTTTTTAAGTTTAAATATGTTAATAAGTTAACTTCAGCTGAATAGTAGGCTTCAATAGAATAAAATATGAGCACTAAATATATAACACTTAATGTTATTTTCGTATTTTGTCTTGCATGCAACAAAAAATGACAAAATGACTTTAAAACTTATATTTCCGTTCACTCCTTCACTTTTTTCAGATAAACTACTATTAGTATTAGACACGAAATCACTTTGTTTTTCACTTCAATAACGCGATTTAGTTAAAATAGATCGAACGACACAAAATAGAAAGATGCCACGACGACGCGCTGCAAAGAATGAACAAGTTAACGATAGCTCCATGGCGTCTTTTTAATCTGCTGACATAGGCATTGAACGGCATTAAACTTCTTGAGGCATTGACTACGTTTAAAATTGTTTTCTTGAAGGCATTAAATGGCATTTAATTTGATACATTATCACAAAGCATATAATGGCATTTGGATCTAATTCGTGGTGTTTCGCTTGAAGGTAAAGAAACGCATTCAATTTTTTTCATAAAATTTGTGAGCATTCAAAATGATTAAAATGAAACAAATATCAATCAAGAAAATGCATTAAATGGCATTGAGGACAAAAACGGAATTAGTAGGCATCTGTCAGCATTCAAATGACTGTTTTTTAAAATGCCAATTTATGCGTTTTAATCAACCTCTTTTTATCGGGCAATTACTGCAAACAAAGCTCGGACGAGAAACGTGTGTTTTGCGTCCCGGTGCAAAATATAATATTGAGCTTAAAAGTCGATACTTTTAAAATTAATACAAGTATGGGAGAGTGGCCATCAGTGTACCGGATTTTTTTTAAAGTCATAGCATTTATTCAATTTTATCAATTTCAAGCACGTCTTTGCATTAATACAAAACTAAAACACTTCTCTAAGTAATGCACACATTTCATACACGATTTATTTTGATTAAATAACATTTAATATTTCTCAAACCTAACACGCTATTAACATTTTCAACACCCTAAGTACACAATGAACCACCTCTATAAAAACACTAAAATTGTCTATCAATAATATTTTCGCTTTGGTGGCAAAGCTTCATCAAGCGTAGCCGGTGTAAAGAGAAGGTATGAAGCCGAGGGTCCACCAAAAGTAGCCAAGGCTCTGATGCGACTTTAGCGAGTTCTATGTTACACGAGAACTTAAGTGCCGACAGGGTCCAATCCCTATTGGAAATTCCCACAAAGGTCCCTGAAAGGTTTCCTCATAGGAACCTACGTAGAGACCTACAATCCATCCTCTCAAGAGTGCAGTAGCGGACTAAGACTATTCGCCGCCCTAGGCAGGTATAAAATCGCCGCCCTCTGCCCCTCTAGTTTTAATAATTTAATTTTTTAATTTATGTAGGCAATGTGTATAATTTAAATATATATACATATATCAGATTAAAAATATGACAATATCAATCAAATCAATACATATTATTACATTTAGATATATTTAAGAAACATAACTTAAAATCAATAAATTTTTTTATACCTTCATTAGCCGTATTTCCGCATTTGTTTCGAGAAATAATACAAAAATCGACAATAAACAAAGTGTTGGTGATTATTCCTTATTTTTTCCAGCTGCACGTATTATTACGTGAATATCACAGTGATATCATATTGTAATATTAGTAATATTACGGGTAATATTACAGTGCCAGTGATATTGACGTGAGTTTGAAATGGCCGCCTCAGGGTGATATTGAGGTAATATTACAAAATTATTTCAGGCTTAAACTGGGTTCGAACGTATCTAATATATTTCAGAAAGTGTTCTTTATATTTTACCAACAAGATTTTAAGGCTATACGTGAAGAACACTTTCTGAAATAGATTCCAAGAGCAAGATGGCCGGCCGAGAGGTCCAAGCCCTAATAGCACCGACTAGGCCGGGAACGTTCCTGGAATGGGCTGCTGGCCCCTTGGGTACGTTCCCTTGGACCGCTCCAATATACCTGACAAATCCGTTCCGGATTTCACTAGGCTAGGAACGTTCCCGCGGAACGTTAATGGAATGTTCCGAGGAACTTTGAATACACATTCAAAAAATCGCAGAACGGGTTGCGGAAAAAGTATGCGGAAAAAGCTGAAAATTTTTTTATTAATATTATTTAATGTTTTTAATATGATTGCTTCTATAGAACAGTGGTCACTAAAATCAACTGCGCAGCTCTAGGTGCGATAGAAAACTACTGCGCAAGATATTAACATTAATTATTTTTCAATGTGTATTTAAAGTTCCTCGGAACATTCCAGGAACGTTCCGCGGAACGTTCCTAGCCTAGTGAAATCCGGAACGTATTTGTCAGGTATATTGGAACGGTCCATGTGAACGTACCCCAGGGACCGGCGGACCATTCCAGGAACGTTCCCGGCACAGTCGGTGCTATTAGGGAGGCGTACACCTTCATTTACTTAGATAAGTTCGAATCCCGTATGAGTCTAATATTTTTTAAATATTATATTTAATGTAAGATAATTTTGTAATATTACCTCAATATCACTGTAATATTACCACAATATTAAATCAATATCACTGTAATATTACCGTAATATTACCTCAATATCATCTTGAGGCACACGGAAAAAATTATTTCAGTATATTTTACACAACTAATTTCGGAACAGCCGACGCAGAGAAGAAGTTAGTATTATTTAAATCAGACTCATTTATAAAACCTGATGGGGAGTTTCAGAAAAATGTAAAGAAAATATCCGTATAATTTAAAAATATAGTTAATTTAAATTTTGCTTTATCTGGTCAGACGTATTACTACAAGAGTTCTGTAATATGTGTTGCCTAAAGCATTCTTGACCGTGCGGCTCTACCTATACGTCAAATCAATTTCTCTTAAATAAAATCAATTTTTTAAAGTTTTGATATTAAAATTTCAATAATTATACATATAGGTTAAGTATTGTCAATAATTGTGTTTTTTTAATAAAAATTCAATTAACTTCCCTGTTCTGTGCGACCACGCGACCTACAAGTATCACGTGACATTATACAACGTGATATAGAATATTACAGAACTCTTATGGAACGGTTAAGGCAGAAATCATAGTGCAAATTCAAACAGTCTCAAACATAGTTTGTACTGAATATTTTCAACATTTTGTCATAAATTGTTCTGTATTAAATACAAAACGCTTTAACACTAACATCTATTTCAAAAATTACAGAACTATTTACAGTTACTTCTAAAATGTTCCGCTTTAAATAATGAAAGTTTCTGAGATTATCAAAAACTTCGTTCTGGAATCTTGTATATCCGCAACTCCTATATTAGTTCTGCAAAATATACTGAAATAATTTTTTCCGTGCGGACATTCCAATATCACGTTAATATCACTGTAATATCACTCCGTTATATTACTAATATTTCAATATGATATCACTCTGATAATCATGTTATATTCAGGCGCGGATCCAGCGGGGGGCGATGGGCGCTATCGCCCCTCCCAAAAGCCTTAGATTATCATATGAGATAGAAAGAGATAGCACTATAACAATTTACCTCAAAGAATCGAGGAAAATCGAGTTAATTTAAAAAACACTTGACAGATTTTTTTCTTTCTAGGCTTGAAATCTTCGAATTTCATTAGTAAACAATTATCCAAAAAATAAACTTTTAGTAATATGACATTTTGGTTAAACTTTGTCGAGTATCACCGTGTGGAAGTCTAGTATCTAGTGTAAACCATAAAAATTTGCCGCCCCTGAAAATTTGCCGCCCTAGGCAGCTGCCTACATTGCCTATCTAGTTAGTCCGCCACTGCAAGAGTGTCCTGTAAGTAATGACATACCCTACTAAAAATTAGAACAGGATTGGTCAGAAATCTGGTCAGGAAGTCTGACCATTTTAATCCAGTTTTGTTACGTTTCTGGACGAATCTGGTCAGGAACATAGTATAACTGGTGAGGAACTTTCAAAACTGGTCACAATATTTCCGCTGGCTCCGCCCTTTTACCAGGGACGAAGTAGGGTGTTTGGGGCCCTCTCTTGAAGAAAAAAGAAAAAATTACACAAAAAAAAGTATGTCTAGCTGGTATCGATCCCGGGACCTTTAGCCTGAAAGTCGGACGTCTTGAACACTGTGCCATAGAGCCACTTGTAACTCCATTTCTTTTCAAATATACTTAAATGTTGTTTAACTTTTAGCTGATGTAATAATTTCGAGATTTTATTTGATATGTAAGATATGTTTTAAAAAAATTAATGACCTAAATATATGTGGTATTGTTACAAAATTTAAAATACAATAATAAATTAATCATTATGCTAAGATACCACATTGGTTCACTAAAACGGTATAATATTTGGAATTTAATAATTTTATATGGCTCACATAACCTATAAATGTACTATGAGAAAATAACAAATTACAAATACAAAAGTAGATATACCTTTAAATACTTATAATTTCTATTAGAGTATTATATTTTTAAATGTATGTAGAACTTTGAGTTCGTAATTTCAAAAAATAATAGTGTTTGTTTTATTATATGAAGCGATTAAGTTAATTACTTATCATTAGTAAATTATGAGCATTAAACGATTAACACGCAGAATATAATTCTAAACTTGTATAGTGTAATATAAATCTGTTATTTATAATTACAAATTAACGTAATATAAAATATAAGTTATATATACGTTGAGAAATAGTCGCAGTTTTAAAAATAGTGGGAGTTGAATGTGAGGAGCTTAGTAACTGTATGGTTGGAAATGGTGAGACCCGTCACAAGTGGTGAGAGTAATCTACAGATATGGTTAGAAATGGTGACACCCGTCACAAATGGATGAGACCAGTTACAAGTGGTGAGAATTGTCAGGACTGTTCAGAACTGCTGACCATTCTTGATTAATTCTGATCTTATTTTTAGTAGGGTAGGGTTCTACGTAGTATCATATGTAGGAACCTAAGTAGGTGAAATATATTTTTAAATGTACTGTTTTCTTTTTAAATCAAAAACTTGTAATTTTAAAGTTTAATACATTTCTATAAGCTTAATTTTCAAGAAAAATACTAGTGCGCAGATGTATACCCTACTGAAAAATCCTATATAGGATCCTACATAGGATCCTATATAGAATCCATATGGATTCCTATGAGAATCCACGTAGGATCCTATATAGGATCCTATATAGGTATTGTCCTATAGGAATCCATGTGGATTCTCATAGGAATCTATGTGGATTCCTATAGGTCGCCTATAGGACACGTCCTATATATGATCCTATGTGGACTCTCCTATAGTAATACATGTAGGATCTCATATAGGATCCTACAAAGGCGTCCCAAAAAAATTTTTGTACACCCCCCTACATAGGATCCTACGTAGGTTCCCATATAGGAATCTATATAGGATCTTTTATGGGCGCCCAAAAAAAAATTATGTACACAGAATTAATTGTTTTTTTTTAACAACTTTATTCAAATATACATTAAGCACCATTATAAGGACGAAAAATATTTACTGCGCAGGCGTAAGTATTGTTGAATACGTAAAGATTTTATGGTTTCTATAGCTCCTACCCTACTGAAAAATCCTATATAGGATCCTACATAGGATCCTATATAGAATCCATATGGATTCCTATGAGAATCCACGTAGGATCCTATATAGGATCCTATGTAGGATCCTATACAGGATTTTTCAGTAGGGTAGGAGCTATAGAAACCATAAAATCTTAGTGTGCATCAAGTAAGATTTTCGGTGATTTTAGGAGCCATTTCCTTTATAGGTTTCTACTTAGGTTTCTACATAAGATCCTACATAGCACCCTATGTCATTATTTACAGGACACTTTTGAGAGGATGGATTGTAGGTCCCTACCCGGCAAGAAGCCCGAAATTAAAGAAAATTGAATTTTTTCAATTTTTATGAATTCCATTTCTTGCCTATTCTTTTGTATTTCTTGTAAGCTACTGAAAATTAGCTAAATCCAATTATTTTCAATTATACTTTACAGTTTTAAATAGAAAAAAATCCATCGTTGCGAAGAGTCGAACTCGAACTCTGTCCACCCAGCCACTTCAGGCTGTAATATCCATTAAACTTTTAAGATATTTAAGTCGTGACTCCTTTATTTTAAATGGAATTGAAAATAATTAAAAAGATTGAAGTACTAAAACACTAAAAGGGAATTGAAAATAATTAAAAAGATTGGAATACTAAAACACTAAAAGGGAATTGAAAATAATTAAAAAATTATCCAAATATTAAAAGGGAATTGATTGTGATTTATTTTTCCATGAAACTCTATCACAGCAGAGAATACAAAATAATAGGCGAGAAATGGAATTTAAAAAGATTGAATAATTCTCACTGTACCATTGACGCGATCCAACTTTTCAATTTTTTTCAATTTTGGCCTTCTTGCCGGGTACGTATAGATTCTTACGAGGAAACCTTTTAGGGACCTTTGTGGGAATTTCCAATAGGGAAGTGTCACATAACATTTTTTATCCCAAAGCACACTCGACTCTCGGATCTTTTACACTTTCGGGACCAAATTTTCTCGCACCTTTTACTGAAATATATAACACTCAAATTCACTATGATTGGATGTTCAAATGTCATGGTTACGCAAATTCTCGCCAACTTCATATTATTTTCAGCTATATGTCAAATTTAAAAACACAACTAAATTATTATTAACGATAAATTCTTTCTTTCTTTTTAATACTTACATGTTTAGCTTGTAAAATCTTTTTGTAATTTAATGTAAACTTTTTAATGGAGCATTACAAGTACTTCAATTTCACTTAAAAATAGAAATTTTGACAGTTGGATAGACATTCATTTAAAATTGATACAGTTAATACTTTAACGTAATTGGCCAAATAATACAGGCCGACAAAATTAAACTTAACTTCAGAACCAAGAACCGGACTATGATTTTCCGAAGGTTTTTGACGCGCTGAATTCGAATCTGACCTCAGAATAGCCCCATCACCTCAGGTTTTAGAGATATCTTAATTTAAAAGTGCAAAAATCACGTTTGTTTGCTAGATTGAAGGTCTTATAACACCGAGAGAATTTTTTTTTTAAAAGGATAGTAATTGTTTCTAAAAGTACTACTCTTGACCTTTAAAATGCACTTTGGAAACTTAAAATGTCTTAATTCGTCTCTGAGTAAAGGCCTGTTGAATTTACTGAGTTTGGCAAATTTCACGACATTGAGTTACTAAGTATTATAAAGAGTAAATTCGAAAATAGAGAAGAATATGAATTTATACACTTCAATTTCCAACGGCTTATTAGATTTTAGGTGTCGGAGATTACGTACTTGAAAATAGAATTGCAAAATTTAAAATGGCGGATCTAACATGGCGGGTGTTATATATGGGATCCTAAATGGAATCCTGTGTAGGATTCTGCATGGGATCCCACATAGAAATTTTTAATAGGGGAGTGCGTTGACACACTGGTTATTAGTGTGCACACTATATTTTATACGATATGATGTTAAGTTCACTTTTTGCAACCCAAAAAACCCCCAAATAACCATTTTTTAGCAAATATTGGGTTTGACATTTTGAATTTTGTAATGTTTGTGATAATGTAATTTCAGAATCGTTTTCAGCGGCTCTGAAAACCCTCAAATAACAAATTTTATGCCAGTTGGGTCATTTTCTAAAGAAGTCACCCGCCATGTTAGATCCGCCATTTTGAAATTTGCAATTCTATTTTCAAGTACGTAATCTCCGACACCTAAAATCTAATAAGCCGTTGGAAATTAAACTGTATGTATTCATATTCTTCTCTATTTTCGAATTTACTCTTTATAGTACTTAGTTACTCAATGTCGTGAAATTTGCCAAACTCAGTAAATTCAACAGGCCTTTACTCAGAGACGAATTAAGATATTTTAAGTTTCCAAAGTGCATTTTAAAGGACAAGAGTAGTACTTTTAGAAACAATTAGTATCCTTTTAAAAAAAAAAATTTCTCTTGATGTTATAAGACCTTCAATCTAGCAAAAAAACATGATTTTTGCACTTTTAGGTTACGATATCTCTAAAACCTGAGGTGATGGGGCTGTTTTGAGGTCAGATTCGAATTCAGCGCGTCAAAAACCTTCGGAAAATCATAGTCCGGTTCTTGGTTCAAAATTTTGTCGGCCTGTGTAATAAAAAAGAGGGGGTACACTAAGGCTGGCTAAAAGAAAAAGGTCAGAGAGAAAACATGTAAAAGACTCGAGGGTGTAAAAGAATCGAATGTAAAAGATTCGAGAGTCCAGTGCAGTTGGCATCGCATTGTGAAGAAAACAAGTTTTTTTTTTAAAAAAGCGTGTCCTCCATCCCCCTAGCCCATATTGCTTATTTATAGTGCTGTAATTTAGTACACAGGCGTAGTTTTAAGTGTATTATATAATATTATTTAGTGTATGATAAAAATTGTTTTTTAAGAACTTTTCCTAGTGGACAATTTCAAATCTCTAGCTCATATATAGTTGAAAGAAATTCGAGAGCTACCCAGTAAAAAAAGTTAGATACAAGGATCGGGGATTCCGTATACCAGCATTATAACTTGTTTACGGAAATAGAGAAATTCCGTTGCCAAGTGTTTACTGGTAAACGGAATCGTAATAACCTTGTATACGAATTCTTTTTTTAGAGCTTTTAAGGGGGAAATAGCACTCTAATAGACACAAATTCGTATTAGAATAAGTCTAGAAGGTGAAATAAAGGATTTTAGAAGTTAAAAAAGGTAAATATAATGAAAAAAACAATGATTTCACTCACCGCAGTTGGATGACATATGGCTACTCTACCTTACCGACAATGCATGTTAATTTAACGCGGTTTCTTTAAGAAAACTTGAAATGTCTAAAAACAGCAATTTTAAAATTATTAATTTCTCCTAATAATAATACAAAAAATATCATTTTTAGATTTTAATTTATACTAATTTCATTAATACTTATTAGAAATTTAAAAAAAAGTTTTAAATTAAAAGGATAAAATAAAATTACAAATTAGACTTGTAATTATTCAGTTTAATAATATTTCTTATTATTATATACATTTTTCATAGTATTCTTATAATAAAACAATAAATTTCATTTATAAAATTACCAATCTATAAAATCAACGAATATTATTAATTTAAGGTTAAATTCATCGCTTTAAAAAAACTTGAAAATTAAATAAAAAAGATAAATTTAAAAAAAAATTTTTTTTTTTAAATTCCGACAATACCATTTTTTAAAATTATCTATTATTTTAAAAATTATAATACAAAAAAAAATTTCAAAAATTTTCAATTATTAATTGTAAAAAGTTAAAGAAAGTAATTGAAGTTTGAAGAAAAAAAATTAAATTTGAAGAGAATAAATTGAAAACAATAAAAAAAATAAAAGAAGTCCTGAAATCCCGTCATCAAGCGGGAGATACGAGTGCCCACATACTCCTTCGCAACGGAATCCCGACTATAGTGTCTCAACGCCAATCAGCACGCAGCGGTGCATCTTAAGCACAGTGAACTATAGTTACAGTGCCGGCTCTCTACGTATATCTGACACTTCATTAAATTTCTTAACAACTCAGTTTTGTACATAATTGGTACTTTCTATATTTCGCCTAATTCATACTTGCTTACGTACCAGTCTGTTTCAGTAATCAATGACAATACGGTCATTTACGAATCATATACTGTATTAATACCTCCATAGTACTCTGTACGAATGGGCAACTATCTTGCCCGTGTATGTATTTAAATAAATAAATAAATAAAAGAAATATTGTTTTCTTTCATAATAAGAATAATAATAATAATAAAAAAAAAAAAATAATACCCGAAATGGGTTGCTTGGTGCTTCCGTTACCAAGCAGCTCAAAGATACTGGTCCTACTTGGCTCAGTACTAAAATGACCATTGCAGAACATCGTATAGGTGTTTGATCGTGTTGGTAAGGGAGTTGTGGTACCCTTTACTGGATATCACAGAATTTCTGAGCTGACTGGGTCAAGTACTTGAATGGCATTTGAGATGGGGTTTTTGACACCCCAATCGGGCGCCTCCCCAGGTGGCGGATAGGGGAAGGCCTCTCAGATATGGGAGCTACCGAGGAAATTAAAATACCCGGGGCGGACCAAAAGTCAAATAGGGGTGGGCACCCGATATAATTGTCCACTCTGTGTTGGGATAACCTCCCACACAGAGTATTTGCGGTTACGACGACTGTAACGCGCAGTGCCACCCACAATAGGTCTCTCTCGGATGGAGATCAGGGTTCAGTTGGGCGTGGCAATAGGATAGAACCCAGGCGACGACTAAGCAACGACCAGGGACAAGCTCGATTAAGGTTAAAGTGGACAGACCAACTTCGGAGGGACATTTTGTTGTGTTGGCAAAATAGTTCCCCTAACAGAAGAGGATACATGCAGAGGTTACATGCGCGATGGATCAATATGCACCCACAATACGCGGAAATGACGCCTCAGTACTTAAGAGATCAGGTATCCTCTCTGAGAAAAAGGGGATATGAAGCTCTTCTCCAAGACCAGGAAGACCCCTCAGAGAATACACAAATTTTGTATGAAACACCAACGCCCGCAGCCGAAGATGGAAACATGAGTTCGAGGGAAACCAAAATTCATCTCAAGGTTTCCATTAAAATGGATAAAATTTCTGAAGGGAACAATGAACTCTCATTACTCTCAGAGAGTGTAGATCTCTGGACATTGAACTGTGCTGTGTATGAAAAAGCTGTGTCCTTACTTCGCAAAAGTAACAGAAAATCTGTTGCGGAACGCGTTGCTAAAACCTGCCAGCGAATCAAACAAGTGCAGATCAAGATCGGGATAGCTCGACGACATGCTTCTCAATTGCAGAGTGTGATTGCATATCTGGAATCAAATAGAAGGTTTACTCCAAGAGTTTTGGAAATAGCCCAAACTCTTAAAAGATTGCATCACACTCTAAAAAAGTCAAAGTTGCAGACCATCAAGCAACACTGGATTGAGAAGATACGTTCTCTTGTCGTCATAAGGGAACGTTTAGAACGGAGGATGAAATGGATAAAGCAAAATAATATCTTTGCTACTAATCCTTCCCGCCTGTTCAGTGTACCATCAACAACCGTTGAAAGGCCTCCATGTCGTGAAGAGATTGAAACTTTCTGGAGCAACATCTATGGGACATCCCATTCAGTAAACGATGAAGGGTTATCTTTGTCACTCTTTCGCAGCTTCTGTGTCAGACAGGGGCTTGACCAATTTGCAGAGATATGTCCACCAATTACTGAAGAGGAGGTAAGAAAAGCAGTAGCTAGAACTAAGAACTTTTCAGCACCCGGGCCAGATAAGATTAATAATCTATGGTGGAAGAAGTTTACTTCAACTCACCAACATTTGGCCCGTATATTCTCTACCTATCTCAACGGGGAACATGCAATACCACAGTGGTTGGTGGAAGGACGAACGGTACTTCTACCAAATTCAGGAGATTTGTCCAATCCAAAAAATTACAGACCAATTGCTTGTCTTAACACCTGCTACAAGCTATTTACTGGGATCCTCAAGGAGAGGATATTGTCATCTATAGAACCAGTCTGGAGTGCGATAGGTGAACAACGAGGATGTAAGAGAGGCCTGTCAGGTTGTAGGGAGAACCTATTAATAGATAGGTGTGTTACCCAGGATTCGATATTTTATCGACGTAACCTGTCAATGGCTTGGATTGATTACCGCAAAGCATTCGACTCCACGAGTCACGAGCTGATCATCAAGCTCCTTGAATGTTTAAAGGTACATCCGAGCATTGTGAGATGCTTAAAGGATCTAATGCTTAAGTGGAGGACAAGGTTTGTTATAACATCTAACAAACAGCAGGTGATGACTAACATCATCTCGTTTAGAAAAGGAGTTTTTCAAGGCGACTCCCTTAGTCCACTTCTTTTTTGTATCTCCCTCTTACCTCTGTCTATTGCACTTCGAGAAAAACACTCTGGATACATGTGTGGCAAACCAAGAAATAGAGTCTATAAGATCAACCATCTTTTCTATATGGACGATCTGAAGCTCTATGCATCCAGTAAGGATGCACTTAGAATTTTGGTGTTTGCAGTGGCCGAGTATTCCAGAGCCATAGGAATGGATTTTGGATTGGATAAATGTGCCGTCATCCATCTGATTAAAGGAAGAAATGAAACATCTGAAATTCCGAGGGACTCTGAGAACATTCAACTCATTGGTGGCAACACCATTCAACATCTTGCTGGTGGAGAGACTTACACATATCTTGGAATTCCACAGTCGGAGACTCAAGATGTGTGTGGGCTTAAAGATCGACTCCAAACAAAGTATCGTGGGCTTCTCAGAAAAATTTGGTCTTCCGAATTGTCTGGGAAGAACAAAATACAGGCCACAAATACATTAGCCATTCCTTTACTTCTCTATACCTTTGAAGCTGTTAAGTGGAATGTGAATGAGTTGAAAATACTAGATAGAGAAACCCGCAAGATGATGTCAATTCATCGTAGTCATCATCCAAGTTCTTCCGTGCAACGAATTTACCTTCCAAGAGACCGGGGAGGAAGAGGTCTATTAAATTTAGAGTGTCTTCATCGAAGAATTGTACTGGCTGCAGCATGTTCGGTGATGAACAGTAGAGATCCCCTTATGCAATTTGTCCACCATCATGAAATTGCAAATGTTGGGGCGTTTTTATATCGTGCGGCAGAAAGAGCTGCAAATGAACTTAGTCTCCCATTTGAAGCCAGTGATATGGAGCACGGGTTAGCATCGTTAACACCATTGATGCTTAAAAAGTGTGTCAAGGAGGCAGAACAAGCGCTTTTGTTACAGGAACATAAAAGCAAACCTGTTCACGGGCAGTTCTATAATCTCATAGGTGAAATAGGATTGTCTCAAGGCTTGACTTTTGCTTTTCTTAAATCTGCTGGTTTGAGATCGGAGACTGAGGGATTTTTGTTCGCTTGTCAGGATGGTGTAATTAATACTCTGGTGTACCGCAGTCGTGTGATGCATATACCTGTCGACAATAACAACTGTCGAGCATGTAAGCAATACCCGGAAACACTTAGTCACATTCTAAGTGCATGTCCGAAGTACGCGTGTTGCAGGTATATTGAAAGACACAATGCTGCGCTTAAGGTGTTGTATTATCACCTTCGACACCAGTATGGTATAGATAAAGAACCCATCTTGCCGTATGCCCAAGGGGATCAGGAATCCGTTGTGGAAAATGAACAGTGTAAGATCTACTGGAATTTTTCCTTTTCTACAACTCATCGTATCAGAGCTACTAAGCCTGATATTGTACTCCAGGATCATAAAAGTAAGATCATTTGTGTGATAGAGTTTTCGGCTCCTGCTGAGGGCAACATTATACAAAAGGAGGATGAGAAACGGACGAAATATCAAGACCTTATGTTTGAACTGAGCCGAATGTATCCAGGTTATAAAATCCGATTAATTGTTCTCATACTAGGCTGTTTGGGAGGGATTAAAGCTTCATTTATAAGCCAATTGAAAAAGATACCAAACTGCGAACGTCAAGCTGAAGCATTGACGGTTCGTATGCAAAAGGCTGTCCTTCTGGGTTCACTTAATCTGGTCCGACAGCACTGTTCTTCATAATATAATATAACGAAGGTAGCTCTAAAAAAGCATCCAATAGCGTTTCTGGCCACCGCGTAAGAACAACAGCGGCAAGGGACAGGGACACCTACAGAACAGTGAACTGAAAACACCTCGAGCAAAAGAATCGCGCTCTTGCTTACCTTTCAGGACGGAAGGAGCAAAAGCGGATAAGAGTACGTAAGGTAAGAATGGGAGAGGTTGTTTTAGTGCGGTATTACCACAGCACGTGGTTGAGTCCCACACGAACAAGTGCGTAAAGGCATTTTTTCCTCTCCTAAACTTGTTTTGTAAAAAAAAAAAAAAAAAAAAAAAATGAAGAATACATTTAATAAATAAATGAATAAATTAATTAAATTTTGAAGAAAAAATTGAAAATAGACAAAACTAAATGAAAAATTGATTAAAAATCAAAAAATGAAGATAAAAATTAAAAAATTGAAGCGAAATAATTTAAATTTGAAGTAAATAATTGAAAACATTATAATTAAAATAACTGCAAAATTGAAAACAATTGAAAAATTTTCAAAATAATTAAAATTACAAGAAAATAATTGCAGAATGAAAAAAAAATTAAAATTTGAAAAAATTATTTGACACTAGTGTAAAAATATAAATTCTTGAATACGATAATTGAGATATTGTAATAATAATTAAAATGTGAAGAAACTAATTGAAAAATGACACAAATAATTGAAAGCTGGATAAGAATTAAAATTTTAAATACGATAATTGGAAAATTAAAAAAAATATTCGAAGAATGAGGAAAATAATTAAAAGTTAAAGAAATTAATTTAAGTTTGAAAAAAAAAATTTAATTTCAAGAGAATAATTTGAAATTGTAAAAAAAATTAATTATGTAGAAAGTTATTCAAGTTTTAGAATCATAATTAAAATTTGTAGAAAATAATTCAAAAATGTATAAAAAATTAATAAATTCATAACAATAATAAAACGTATGCCAAAATGATTGAACTTTGAAAAAAATAATTTAAAACTGGTGTAAAAAATTTAAAATTTCATGATAATAAAACAATTGAATAAAATAATTGAAATTTGTAGAAAACAATTTTAAAATGGCAAAAATAATAGAATATGTAAAAAATAATTGAATATTAAAGAAAGTAATGAAAATTTGCAAAAAATAATTGAAAAAATTACAGAATATATTTGAGATGTCTTGTTTACCTTGAAACATGTTAAAAATAATAGAAAATGGAAGATAATTATTGCAATTTTCGAAAAATAATTGGAAAAAATACAGAATATATGTCAAGTAAATAAAAGTACCTAATTAAAAAATAATTTCTAGAATTTTAAATTCAGAAAAATAGTTAAAACGTTATAGAAATAATCGAAAATTGAAGAAAATAATGGAAATTTGAGATAATTAATTGAAATTGAAAATTGAATAAAATAATTGAAATTTGTAGAAAACAATTCTAAAATGCCAAAAATAATAGAATAACTAGAAAATAATTGAAAAATGACAAAAATAAATTTAAATCTTACCTGGAATTTCATTCATTTTAGTACTTTTTTATAAATTTTTCCAGACATAATCAATAGTAGTAAACGATTTACACTTTAACAATATAAAAATAAGTATAGCATGTAACTTAGGTAAAACCATATAATATATGGGTAATTCTTCACTGAGTGGTTACTTTTACTTCCCCACTTAATAACTTTCAAAATTATTTAAAAATATATTTAATACTTTGTACATCTATTCTTTGTTATCATTTTTATTAATATCATAACTGAAAAATATTTTTTTTTTATATCAAAAGATATAGAATTGTTAAAAATGACTCAAAATCTGCACTTTTCTAGGTTCTCCACATAGGACTTGTGAGATTTAATACATTTTATTTCACTTAAAACATACTTTTAAAATGTTTTTATCTATTCTAATCGACAGTTTACCTCAAAAACTTTGTTTTTGTTGTATTTTCTTCCAGATTTTATTAATAAATTTTGCGTAAATCATTTTTTAATACTTTCTCCACCTTATCGTTATTTGGAACAGGAGTTTACATTTTCATTGTTTTTCATCAATTTTAATCATTTTTATAGTGCATTTTCACTAACTATTTATGTTAGTAAGATGAACACATTGACGTATGGATATACTTACATGAAGAAATGGGATATTTAGTTTTAAAATTGAAAAATTATTATTAATTTACTGCGTATTTTAATGACATGTAAACTCCGGTTCTTCAAAAATAATTGAATTGTTTATATTTAAAATAAAATTAAAATAATAGTGATGCAAAGTAGTCAAATCTATGCAGTATTCTGCAAAGGTCTTCTTATTTTATTAAGTTTTACGGCTATAATAATTTATTTTCTTTGATTTGTAAACTCCAGTTTCTGTAAACTCCGGTTCATTATATTAAAAAAGCATGGGAATAGTGTTTTGTTTTCTATTCAAAATATCGTTAACCTGGATTATTAACAAAATATTGATTTTTTTATATATATTTATTTAATTAAATACGTTTATTTTAATTTATAATTAAATAATCCTAGAAAATCATTGGATATTTTAGCGCATCCTCCAACTAACAGAACATTCTTGGGATGTTCGGTTAAGGTAAAAAATTAAACATTTTAAATTAATTTTTTTAACCTTTAAAATTTAAAACTTTAAATTTTCTATGTAAGACTAAAGACATGAGTTTAAGCTCAAATTTTTATAAAATTATTTATTTTAGTAATTGCTAATAAGTACTACATAAATAATATTGAAGAAGAAAGATCTTTAATTTAAAAATTTAATGTTGTCCAAAGTAACCACTTAATGAAGAATCACCCATATACCAAACAATCTGAAAATTAATTTGCGATTATAAAAAAATTTTTACATTTATACGAAAGCCATGAATTTTTTTTAAAAAATTACCTAGAACTTTCGCAAAATTTGTTGTGAAAAACCTGCAAGTCATGGATTTTTTTAATTTAGACTTCTTATCAACCATATAAATATTCTCATGAATATTTAAATTTTCTACACAAGTTTAAATTTATTTTTGTCATTTTTCAATTATTTTTTTCAAACTTAAATTACATTAGTCATCATTTAAGTATTTGTGCTATTTTTCAATTATTTTCTAGTTATTCTATTATTTTTGGCATTTTAATTTTGAAATAATTGTTGAAGTATACATTTTTTTGAATAATTTAATTTCAAATTTATTTATTTTTTTATATACATGTTTACGGGCTTGATGCCATTTGTAATATAAAAAAAAATTATAAAAATATTTTTAAAATCGAAATTTTCTGATAAGCTTGAGGTGTTTAAGATTAAAAATATTATCCAATAATAAATGAATTATAAAAGAAATTTTACTTATAAAAATTGTAATGAGATTTTTTTTAATGCTTAAATTTTGCAAGATTTAAATGTGTATACAATTTTATTAAAGAAATTAAATGTCAGATTTTTTTTGTTGAAAACGTTTGAATTTATAAAAAGGTTTTTATTTAATTTTAAAAAACTTTAATTTAATCTTTTTACAATTAATAATTGAAAATTTTTGAAATTTTCTTTTGTATTATAATTTTCAAAATAACCTTAAATTAATAATATTCGTTGATTTTATAGATTTGTAATTTTATAAATGAAATTTATTGTTTTATTATAAGAATACTATGAAAAATGTATATAATAATAAGAAATATTATTAAACTAAATAATACAAGTCTAATTTATAATTTCATTTTTTTTTTTTTTTGCGTAGGATGTGAAAACCTTCTGCCAGGTACCCTGTAGCCCGTACTACAGGATTATGCGGGGGTGGCGATGCTGTGCCGACCCGCTAAAAACACACCCTTTTTTAGGGACCTTAAGACCACTTCCGGCTAGCACTTTCCGCGCGTATCGCCATCAGGAGTGGTCTTACATCCCCTACTCTGTCGCCGAAGCGACTTTCTCCGGTCCTCGGGACCTACTATCATTGACAGTCATGGAGGCCCTTAACACACACAAGTTGCGTCCAGGAACTCGATGAACCGTCAATTCGCTCTAAAAACGCTTCAAAAGGAAGAAACTTCCTCTATCTGAGTTTTTCTGCGAATTAGGCGGCCCTGAAGCGGCTACGCTTCAAAGCCTCTTCTCTTTTTGCCTGTTGCAGGACTCTCCTGAAACAGGCACACTTACCCCTTGCACTCAGCTTTCTTGTGGCCGTAGGCCAGGTACCTATGGCACCTGGTCACTATCAACCTCCTCCTAATGTGTCAACTTAAAAATCCCACCTTTACCCTTCCTTCTTCTTCTAACCTTTTAGCATCATCTTGGTCCACGACCACGATTGCTAACTTTACCCCTCTAACATTTGGACCCAAGACCTTGACTTCCCTCTTTTCTCGAGGAGTCCGTAAGAGCTCCTCGAGGGCTACTACTACCTCTTCTTTTTCGGTAAGGCCTTCCAGGTCTCAGATCTCCAAAGTTACCCTATGTCCATCCGGGGCCCTGACGATTCCTATGCCTTTTACGGCCTCGGCAACCTTGGCCGTAAAGGCCTTTCCATCTGAACCTTCTCCTAATCGTAAGAGAAGGTTACCCTGCTTTGTGGGCATTGCACCCACCACCGTGGACTGACAGGAGCCAGGGTCCACCTCCTTTCTAAGCTTCCCAAGGACAGAGGCGTATGTCTGTCCCTGGGAAACCCGCACTAAGAGCGTCCATTTCTTGGGCCTCATAAGCTCCACTACTACTTTGGGAGGAGCAATTGAAGGTACCTCCCTCCTTTTAACCTTTTTCGGAGCCTTAACCTTATCAGATAAGGTCTCCGACGGCTTCTTGGGCTTCTTGGTATTTGGAGGTGACCCTCCACCGTTTTCTCTATTCCTCTTTCACTCCAAGACCAAAGCTCTCATTGCTTTGGCCTGGACGCGCTCTCTTACTTTTTGCCTTTAGGTTCGATCAATTTCGTAGTTCTTCAGGCCAATATAAAGTCTAGAATCTGCTGCATCTGCCTACAAATGTATCTTCCATAAATCGGGGATCCACTGGTTGAATTTCTTCAATCCAGTTTGGATTTCCGCCGCAACGTTCTTTTGAACCTTTAGCTTTTCCATCATAAGCCTCAGTTCCTTTTCCATGTCGAGGAAAATCTTCCTCTCTTTCTCGCGAAGATTTTCGGCCTTCACCCTTTCTTCCTTGCAGTATGCGAGATCTGCAGCTGTGGCATTGCTAAAAGCGCTGCCAACGCTACTAATACTTGTTGCACTTCCGCGACGCGACCTACTCTGACCATCCACCGTCAAAAACGATGGATTTGTTCCTACCGAACCCGGTCCTGTGGCACTCGTTGCCGGCGGTGCCTCACCACTCGTCAGTATCCATGTGAATCCCACGAGCCTGGGAGAAAAAACGGTTCACCCACACAGAGCTCCAATATGTGAGTAAGGCATTTGTACACTAGGAGAGCGCCCGGTATCCTAGGACCGCTCGCGACACCTCCGAACGTGTCACTGGCGACGACAGTGCCTCCGCCGCCCAGGCCCCCGGCATCAGCAACCGACGCCTGCGCTTTACAGACGCCAAATTGAAGAGCACGTAGGTTGGGCGACGTTTGCACTTTACGCCGGATTTTGTAACCCTGGTGCCATCCATCCCTCGGCACAGTGTGGAACCTTAGATTGGGTTAGGTGTCGTTGGTCAGATCGAACAGACAACCGGTCAACCGGGCGCCAACCCTAGATCGAGACTACTCCACACCAACTTAGAAAAACCAAGGAGGCGCACAGTGGGAACTTTTGATAAATTTTGTGACAAAACCTAATATCTGTCGAAGGAGTTGACCAAAATGGATGATCCTTAGACCAAAATAAAGTGAAATAAATGTAGAATAGAGGAAAGTTATTGAGAAAGATTTAAAAAAAAATTTTAATACAAAAATTGTGTCTTGAACTTAGTAATTTATAGAAAATTGTTAAAAATGATATTGTACGCGCTGCAAAAATTTATAAAAAATTATAAAAACCATTATTTATAATGTTTTTAAGTAATAGAATGTAAGTTTGGTATTAAAACTTTGAAATTCAAAATGGCCCTTCCCAAAATGGTGACCTAAAATGAAAAGGTTTAAGAATTTATCCGAAACTTAAGATCTGTAAAATTTATCTCATTCTAACTTTAAATATGATATTAGATTTTTGAAATTCAACATGGCGGACCTGATAAAAAAGATCAAATTAACAAAAAAGTTCGTGGATTCGTATAAAACATCCCTATGGGAAATTTTCCAGTGCTCAAGATCGGCCCAAGCTTGGGCTAATATTGGTCTAATATTGGCCAAGCTTGGGCCAAGCTTAGACCAAGCTCTAGCCGTTTGTCATTTCCCATAGGGATGGTACTTAACGGTTTTTAAGGTTACTGGATTCGAATCTGGCAACTAAAATAACATAGTACGGAAAAATCTTCTATAGTTTTTAAAACATGAATAAATTTATTGAAAAAATTAAATTGAATTAATAAACTTAAATGAAAATAAATACTAATTGTATTACTTTACAATACTAAGTTTACAAATGTTTTAATTTTTAATCTTCTTAACAGTTCTTTTTTTTATTCCAGTGCAAGTGCTGAATATTTTTATGACATAGAATGCGAATAGTGAAGATGATCAAATATAAAAATAAAGGAAAAAGAAAGAAAGAAAGAAGCTTGCAATTTAAAGTTAAATTATTTTAAGTTAACTATTTAAATGTGTTTGTATTTATTTTCATTTAAGTTTATTAATTCAAGTTAATTGTTTCATTACATTTATTCATGTTTTAAAAACAATAGAAAATTTTTCCGTACTAAGTTATTTTAGTTGTAAAAATCAAAACAAAACTATGAAATTGTAATAAAATGTCCAATTAACATTAATTTTGGAAAATACAATTAAATATTTTGAATTTTGAATATCAGATGCCAGATTCGAATCCGGTAACTTTAAAAACCGTTAAGTACCATCCCTATGGAAAATGACAATCGGCTAGAGCTTGGCCCAAGCTTGGCCAATATTAGACCAATATTAGCGCAAGCTTGGGCCGATCTTGAGCACCGGCAAATTTCCCATACGGATGTTTCATACGAATCCACGAATTTTTGTTATTTTAATCTTTTTTATCAGGTCCACCATGTTGAATTTCAAAAATCTAATATCTTATTTAAAGTTAGAATGAGATAAATTTTACAGATCTTAAGTTTCGGATAAATTCTTAAACCTTTTCATTTTAGGTCGCCATTTTGGAATGGACATTTTGAATTCAAAGTTTTAATACCAAACTTACATTCTATTACTTAGAAACATTATAAATAATGGTTTTTATAATATTTTTTAAATTTTTGCAGCGTGTACAATATCATTTTTAACAATTTTCTATAAATTACTAACTTCAAGACACAATTTTTGTATTAAAAATTTTTTTTAAATCTTTCTCAATAATTTTCCTCTATTCTACATTTATTTCACTTTATTTTGTCTAAGGATCATCCATTTTGGTCAACTCCTTCGACAGATATTAGGTTTTGTCACAAAAATTATCAAAAGTTCCCACTGTGAGGCCACCATTTGGAATCCGAATTAACATCATCCGCACAGGTTAGCTAGTGCACAGGTTCGAAAAACGGCGGCTACCCGAATTAACGGGGTCCCGTTCATTCCCCTGTGCCCAAACTCGCCAGAAATCGGGGCTCGATGAGTTCTGGGAAGAGCCGAACAGCTCGTCCAGTGGTGGCGACCAAAGGACTAGCGCCTGGCCGGTCCTAAGCCCCCTCACCACACAAAAATGATATTTTTTGTATTATTATTAGGGGAAATTAATAATTTTAAAATTGCTGTTTTTAGACATTTCAAATTTTTCTTAAAGAAACCGCGTTAAATTAACATGCATTGTCGGTAAGGTAGAGTAGCCATATGTCATCCAACTGCGGTGAGTGAAATCATTGTTTTTTTCATTATATTTACCTTTTTTAATTTCTAAAATCCTTTATTTCACCTTCTAGACTTATTCTAATACGAATTTGTGTTTATTAGAGTGCTATTTCCTCCTTAAAAGCTGTAAAAAAAGATTTCGTATACAAGGTTATTACGATTCCGTTTACCAGTAAACACTTGGCAACGGAATTTCTCTATTTCCGTGAACAAGGTATAATGCTGGTATACGGAATCCCCGATCCTTGTATCTGACTTTTTTTACTGGGTACGGAACCCTTCGGTTTTTGTACGAGTGTAACGCGAACTTGCCCGATTTTTGCTTCCTCGTAGAGGAAGCGTTGTGATCGTTAAGATTTTCGATTTTCCAAAAATTTTGTAAATCGACTCAGTTTCATCTGAAAAGTTCAATTTTTCATTCCTGAGAAAATGTCCGGATGTGTGTGTGTGTGTGTGTGTATGTGTGTGTGTATGTGGTAAATTTTTTGTCGCCAGGATATCTCGAGAACGCTTCAACGGATTTTAATAAAATTTGGATGACATATGAAGTTTACAAATATCTAAATTTGGACACAGGGATTTTTGAAAATACCCAATCAAATTTTTTTGAGCACCTTTTTCCATCGAAAATATCGTTTTTTGGCAAAAAATTTTTTCATGCTAAAAATTCAGACAAATGAATGAAAAAATCATATTCCTTGTTTCAAAACGAATCGATTAACCTATATAAAGTATATAATTGACCAAAAACTCACGTAATAATTAATGATTTTTCAGTTTTTTTCATCAAAAAATCTCGTTTTTGGAAATATTTTTAAAAAAAAAAATTTTTTTCATGCTAAAAATTTAACCAAACGAATTACAAAATCATATTCCTTGTCTCAAAACGAATCGATTGACCTATATAAAGTATATAATTGACAAAAAACCCACGTAATAATTCATGATTTTTAATTTTTTTCAATAATAATTAATTTAAAATTAAATTATTATTTTTTATATTATAAATAAATTTATTGCTTCCTCTATGAGGAAGCAAATTATCTTGCTTCCTTGGAAGCGAAGTGTCCATGAAATGGACAGAATTCATACCCAGTTTTCTTAATATTACCGTTTAAGAGTAAAATTCCTTGTAATTTCTTGATTTTCAAGGTTTATCGTTCCCGTGACTACCTTACTGACCTTGTTCATCCAATGGAAATACATTTGGAACAAGTTAAGAAAACTACCTGCTACCGGGGGGGGGGGGGGGCGGGTGGTTCAAAAAGTGACAAAAATAGGACTACGTGGTTTATAAACGACCCCAAAGTAAAGGCAGCCAGCAAATCAGATTGCGAGGTAATTTACTTTACGGCCTAGGCCGAGGAATGAGTTCTTAAAGGTTCCCAAACGATTCATAAAATCTAACTTTTGATGTCAGTGTGATAAAAATATAGTTTAAAGTCAAGTTCATTAGTGAAAATTTGTAGTTTAGTTATACCAACTTGAAATGCATACTGATAACAATCGCTGTAACATGCTGTAAGAGTATAAGCTGTATGCACACGGAAAGAAGAAATCTTAAAAATATTTTAATACTCGTATTAAAAGGTTGGACGAAAGTGCCAGTTTTAAGAAAAATTTAATACTATATCTTAATTTAACCAGTGCAAACTTTTGTGATAAAGTATAAAGAAAATAAAGATAAATATAAAGAAAATTTGAAACAGTGTGAAATAAATTACAATACTGTTTTAAAATGTTTTATCTCCCAATGATATATTGAATCCTTATATCCATTGAAAATTTTTTGAGACACCCAGTTAACAATTCCTACGTAGGATTCCACGTAGGATCCTACGTGGGATCCTTTATAGTATCCCATATAGTATCCCATATAGTATCCCACATGGTTTCCCATAAAGGATCCTTAGTACAAGGGAACTTGTATACGATCCTTATGGGATACTGTACCAAGATCCTCCGTGGGATCCTATACTATAGGATCCTATATGGGAACCTTGACAGGATCCTATCGCCAATTTTGTTGTTGTTGAAATTATCAGGATATGGGATCCCACGTGTGCACCTATATAGGATCCTACATATAAATCAGGTAACTTATCAGGTAGGGTTCCCTTATGGGATCCCATGTGTGTTCCCATACAGGATCCTACACATCGCAAAGGTTAGCAGGTGGGGTTCCTTTACAAGATCCTTCATGTGCCAGAGGTTAGCAGGTGGGGTTCCCGTGTGGGATCCCATATATGTTCATGTACAGGATCCTTCATGTCCCAGAGGTTTACAGGAGGGGTTCCCGTACGGGATCTTACGTGTGTTCCTGTACAGGATCCTTCATGTCCCAGAGTTTAGAAGGTTGGGTTCCTATACGGGATCCTATGTGTGTTCCTATACAGGATCCTACACAGTATAGAAGTCAGCATGGTGGGGTTCCCATACGAGATCCTACGTGTGTTCCTGTACAGGATCCTTCATGTCGCAGAGGTTAGCAGGTAGGGTTCCCGTACGTGATCTCATGTGTGTTTCTATACACGATCCTACAAAGGCCACATGTTAGCAGGTGAGATTCCTGTATGGGATCTTACGTGTGTTCCTGTACGGGATCCTGCTCGTACCAGAGGTTAGCAGGTGGTGTTCCCTTACAGGATCTCACGAGTGTTCCTGTACAGGATCCTACTCCTCCCAGAGGTTAGCACTGCCATGCAAAACTACAACGCCGAAACTTCTTTTTTTACTTAGGTTCCCTATTGCGAATTCCCATATGGGATCCGATTAGGAACCTATATGGATTCTTATATGGGAATCCACATGGAGATCCATATGGGATTCCATATTGGATCCTATAGGAAACCATATGGTGTTAAGGAGTAGGTAACCATATAGATTCCCATATAGGAACCCATGTGGGTTTCTATTTGTTATCTAATTTCATATAGGAAGCTATATAGGAACCTTTAGGGGTTCCTATTTGTGATGTAATCTCATATGGGAACCCATATCATTTTGCACGTGATCTGATATAGGTTCCATATAGGATCCTATTTGTCTTTTTTACATATAGGAACCCACATGGGTTCCCATGTCCTTTTTAAAAATTATCATTTTCTATAAAGACGCTGACAGACATAGGAACCCACATGTGTTCCTTTCAGCGACTTCTAGAAAGAAACATATTTTTTCCAAATTATTCCCAAATGGGAATAAAATGTACTGTTAATTAAAGTCATATATCTATATGACGCGGCGTATATTGCCATGTGAGGAGTTGTATCCTCACTAATTTCCTGGTCTGCGTGGACTCACTCTTTTTATAATCTTAAGGCCTTGAGTTAACAGTGAGAGACACTGATAATAGCACGGCCATGCGGCGAGTATATTAACTAAACAATAGGTTCTTATATGGGATCCTTTATGATTTCCTGTATGGCAAGAAGACGCTTTTAGCCCTTAAATGACTTATAGGAAATCATAAAGGATCCCATATAAGAACCCATTGTTTAGTTAATATACTCGCCGCATGGCAGTGCTATTATCAGTGTCTCTCACTGTTAACTCAAGGCGTAAAGATTATAAAAAGAGTGAGTCCACGCAGACCAGGAAATTAGTGAGGATACAACTCCTCACATGGCAATATACGCCGCGTCATATAGATATATGACTTTAATTAACAGTACATTTTATTCCCATTTGGGAATAATTTGGAAAAAATATGTTTCTTTCTAGAAGTCGCTGAAAGGAACACATGTGTGTTCCTATGTCTGTCAGCGTCTTTATAGAAAATGATAATTTTTAAATAGGACATAGGTCCCCATATAGGATCCTATTTGTCTTTTTTACATCTAGGTTCTCATATGGGTTCCTATGTGATATATGCAAACCGCTTACATGGGAACCCATGTGGGTTTCTATATGTAAAAAAAAACAAATAGGATCCTATATGGAACCTATATCAGATCACGTGCAAAATCATATGGGTTCCCATATGAGATTACATCACAAATAGGAACCTCTAAAGGTTCCTATATGGCTTCCTATATGGAATTAGATAACAAATAGGAACCCACATGGGTTCCTATATGGGAACGTATATGGTTACCTATAGGATCCAATGTGGAATCCCATATGGATCCCCATGTGGATTCCCATATAGGAATCCATATAGGTTCCTAATCGGATCCCATATGGGAATTCGCAATAGGGTTTAAAAAAGAAGTTTCGGCGTTTTAGTTTTGCACGGCAGTGCTAACCTCTGGAAGGAGTAGGATCCTGTACAGGAACGCACGTAGGATCTTGTACGGGAACCCTACCTGCTAACCTCTAGAACATGAAGGATCCTGTACAGGAACACACGTAGGATCCCGTACGGGAACCCCTCCTGTAAACCTCTGGGACATGAAGGATCCTGTACATGAACATATATGGGATCCCACACGGGAACCCCACCTGCTAACCTCTGGCACATGAAGGATCCTGTAAAGGAACCCCACCTGCTAACCTTTGCGATGTGTAGGATCCTGTATGGAAACACACATGGGATCCCATAAGGGAACCCTACCTGATAAGTTACCTGATTTATATGTAGGATCCTATATAGGTACACACGTGGGATCCCATATCCTGATAATTTCAACAAAAAAATTTGGCGATAGGATCCTGTCAAGGTTCCCATATAGGATCCTATAGTATAGGATCCCACGGAGGATCTTGATACAGTATCCCATAAGGATCGTATACAAGTTCCCTTGTACTAAGGATCCTTTATGGGAAACCATGTGGAATACTATATGGGATACTATAAAGGATCCCACGTAGGATCCTACGTAGGAATTTTTAACTGGGCAGTATAGTGATTTTGTTAAATCAGTATGAAGTTAACTATAATACTGTCTTAAAACGTCCAACCTGCCAAAAAAAAAGGATTTATTTTTTATATCAACTGTAGCGGTTTTTGGAGTTGTATTGTATTTCTTAAGGTTAATTCCAGAATTCGTTTCTCATTCATCATTTTACATATATATTATAATCACTTACGGTTATTTATACCATATAATCCCTTGCCTAACAGAAAAATCCCCGAAACGGCGGGAATTGAACGAACGACCCTAGCAATAATAATACGCAACCCTAACCAACTAACCACCACGCAACGCTCGCTACGGAGATTTGTAAAATAGAAGACATTCTTCCCAGTCGGCAAAAAAAAATCAAAAGACGTCTTAAGGACGTCATAAAAACCGACATAGGGACGTCTTTTGGACATGTGTGCCCACTGGGTTACTATAGTAGATACAGATTATAGAGTAAAATATATAATTAAGGTAAATGTCCCAGTTACGGGACGCTTAAGGGTCTTAAGAATTTAACTGCTGAAATATATTATGTCAAGTAGGTTTTTCATTAAGAAAGTTTTTTTATTCTGAAAGAATAAATACTCATATTATACTTGTTTATTAAGGTCGTTTTCTCGGAAAAAATTTTTCTTTGAATATTTTTCTAATTGAAGTATCATATAATAGAACAATCAAGGAATACAATGATATTTTTTTAAAGGTAGGAAGCGGTCAGTGGCGGTTTTACGTGCGTGCGATTGGGGCGACCGCCCCCCCCCCCGAGAATCTTATATTTGTATAAGAGAGAGAGAGAGATACCACTATGGTGCTATCTCTTTCTATCCCATATATCGCCCCTTCCGAACACTTTGTCTAAAGCCGCCCCTGGAAGCGGTGCTACTTATTAAGATATTTGAGAATGAAGTTGAATCTTTCAACATGAAAGAATGTAAAACACATAGTTGAAAAATACAATTTTACTAACCACGCAATGAATTTTCTTTAGGTTTAAAAATAAAAACTACTAATTAATATTTTAAAGTATAAGGAATAAGATTCTTTTTTGAAAAATGTGGCTTGCGGTACTAAATTTCGAAAAATAGTACTTTGAAATCCACATTTTGACGTTTTATTAATTTTTTTAAATAAATACAAAAGAGAGAGACTCTATACTTTGAAGTTGGCGCTATTTATTAAACATCAAAAAACAAGTAAAAAATGATCAAATTTGTGTTGAGAACCACTGAACCAAGAGAACTACCTTAAAAAATACTAATATTTTTTGTAATTTTAAGGATTAATTTAACAATGATATCAGGCTATTGCATGTACCAATAGCTGGTAATGAAAAGAAAATTGTCCGTCTGACCAATTTTAAAAATCCCAATAACTGGCAGTGGTTTATAAATTATCATGAAAATAAGTATTTAAGTAGTTACGAACACTTATTTATTATTAAAGTGATATATTTCGCGAACTTTTTATCTAGACCTAAGAAATAATTTTTCGTCCTAAATTGACATTTTACGTCTCAATATCGTCCTAAATTTATAAAAAAAATTTATTTTTATGATAACAATCATTGCTTTGTCCAATTTTAATTATATATTTTTCCCTAATATTCATCTAAAAATCTAACGACAAGGAACGTACACTGGAATTCAGAGAAAACTAAACTTAACTCTCTCAGGGTTTTGGTTCTATATCAAGGTTGATCTTATGTTCCTCCATCGTATGTACATATCATGTGTATTAGGGTAGCACTGAATTAATCTATGTTTTCAAATCGTCGTCTTCACCCAGAAAATTGATCAAGGTACCGAAAAAAGAAATTCCCTGTAAATTTGAGCCAAATTAAAGAATATAAAATTCTAATACTTATTTTTTACAAAAATTACCCGGTTGTAAATCTGTGTGCAAGATCATCTACTGAACTTGTACATGATTCTGGATAAAATCATGCACACACAGTGTGCCTCCACCAGTCCACAGTGGGCCATGAAGTACTCAAAATCGGCCAAAAGTCAAGTTTGCAATTATCAAATGTGAGACTTATCATGTTATTTAGGGATAGTTAGACCACAAAAATCTAGAATATTAACTTAATTAAACTATTAATTTAGCAGTTATACTCGGGAGTGCTCAGACCTGTTCGCACATTTTTAAAGCGTGCTTCTGTAGAAATAACTTTGTTTTAATCGATTGTTTTGTGATTTTTTATTTTTAAGATAGTTTCTCTCCTAGTTGATATCAGGAGAAGAAAAATTATAATTTGAATCAATAAATTAATCTTCCAAATTATTCTAAAAGGGTCTTTTTTCATTATTTTTCTTTTTTATGAAAAAAATGACTTTTTTCCGAATGAAGGTTCCCCTAAGTTCCGCTTCATATTGAGTCTACTAAAGTCTCTAAAGACTCTTAAGGAACAATACTGTACGACAAGATTGCTACTTTTTGCTACTTTTGCGTTTGAACAGAGGTATGACTAAAAAAATTTTTTTTGCGTTTGAACATTAACCCATTAAATACCAAGCCGAAACTGTCCCTACTACACTCAAACTAATTATTGGATTTATAGTCAAATGGAAAAAAAATTACTCCTATTATTTTGCGTCATTTTTAATTGTTTATACATAATTTGTTTAAACAAATTGTTCTGAAGTTCGCTTTTTTGAAAAACAGTTAACGTCAATCGATTCTACTGGAAAAATTACAAAACTTTTCTATTTATCATTTTTTTCTGCGAGTAGTATTTTGTTTATAAAATAATTATAAACAAATTGAGAATATACAAATTTGATCAAAGAAGGTTCAGTCTAAAAATTTGCTGATGCATATTGAATAAAACTATCTATTGGATACATAGGCAAATAAAAAAACAAACATTTTCCTATATTTTTTTATTTTGTACAATTGTTTATACATATTGTATACATAATTTGTTTAAACAAATTTTTTTAAAGTTCGACCGCAGAAAAAAATGATAAGTATAAAAGTTTCGTAATTTTTCCAGTAGAATCGATTAACGTTAACTGTTTTTTAAAAAGGCGAACTTTAAACTTTGTTTAAACAAATTGTTTATAGACAATTAGAAATGACGAAAAAAAATAGAGGTAATTTTTTTTTCGATTTGCCGATGAATCCAATAATTAGTTTGAGTGTATGTAGTACGGACAGTTTCGGCTTGGTATTTAATGGGTTAAGGAGCGTACTGATGAGCTTCAACTAAAGCGAAACCGAAACTTGAAGTCTATGATTATAAAATTGTGTATTTTATAAATCTGACATCAGATTAGCCATCAGCGACCCCGACCCTACCCCCTTGTAACAAATTTCAACCTAATCCAAGTGATTTTCAAAATATCGTCCACCACATTGAATCCGTCAGTTTGAATTTTATAAGTCTGGCATCAGATTCGAATTCAGCGACCCCAAAAACCCTTCAGTAACAAATTTCAAGCCAATCCGAGTGATTTGCAAAATATCAACCGCCATGTTGAATCCGCCATTTTGAATTTTGCAAATCTCACATCATATTCGTAATTAGCGACCCCAAAAACCTCCGACAAACAAATTTCAAGCCAATCCAAGTGATTTTTAAAATATCGTCCGCCATCTTGAATCCGCCATTTTGAATTTTGTATATCTGACGTCAGATTCGTAATCAGCGACCCCAAAAACCCCTGAGTGAAAAATTTCAAGCAAGTCCGAGTGATTTTCAAAATATCGTCCGCCATCTTGAATCCGCCATTGTGAATTTTGTAAATCTGAAATCAGATTCGTAATCAGCGACCCCAAAAACCCCTAAGTGAAAAATTTCAAGCAAGTCCGAGTGATTTTCAAAATATCGTCCGCCATCTTGAATCCGCCATTTTGAATTTTGTAAATCTGACATCAGGTTCGTAATCAGCGACCTCAAAAACCCCCGAGTAACAAATTTCAAGCCAATCCCAGTGATTATCAAAATATCGTCCGCCATCTTGAATCCGCCATTTTGAATTTTGTAAATTTGATATCAGATTCGTAATCAGCGACCCCAAAAACCCCTGAGTAACAAATTTCAAGTCAATATTATCGTTTTTTAAATATATTTTTAATTTCGGCCACTTTTGATGGCTTCCTGGCCCACTGTGCAGTCGCAGGTGGTCTGAAAATGTAACAACAAACGGCTAATGTGGAATTGTCCTCAATGGCTCCCAGATTACAAATGTTCAAGATTTGAAATCCTAGCTGCTCCACTTTTTGATATTTTTACGTAAGAGTTTTATATTTACCATGAAAACGCGTAAGAGACTATCTATTCAAGAGAATACCGAAATATGACGTGTCATTACGTATAATAACTGTAAATGTCGCTATACACGACTTTGTTAAAAGCGAAGTATTCTTTATCAATGGACACCCCCCTCCCAAACCCTGCACCACCAATAATGACAGAATTGCTTATTGAAATGAAACGAAATTGTATCCACGATAATTAAAAATGTAATTGATACTCATCGTTGTAGGATCTTTGACTTTCCCCTCTACCCTCATTAACCACCTTTCCTCTGTATCTAGCCCTCTATCAAGCCACACACTCCACCCCCTCAATTATGACAGAATTGCTAATTCAAATGAAACGAAATTTTTTCCACGATAGTTGAAAATGTTATTGATACTCATCGTTGTAGGATCTTTGACTACCTCCCACCCTCATTGACCATCTTTCACCTCTATGTAGCCCTCTATGTAACCACTCCGACCCCCTTCAAGGAGGACAGAATTGCTTATTGAATTGAATCGAAATTGTATCCACGATAATTAAAAATGTTATTGATACTCGTCGTTGTTGGATCTTTGACTATCCACTCCACCCTCATTAAACACCTTTCCCCTATATCTAGCCCTCTATGAAGCCACACACCCCGCCCTCTCAATTATGGCAGAACTGCTTATTTAAATGAAAGGAAATTTTATCGACAATAGTTAAAAATGTTATTGATACTCATCGTTGTAGGATCTTTGACTACCCTCCACCCTCATTGACCATCTTTCACCTCTATGTAGTCCTCTATGTAGCCACCCCACCCCGCCTCCTAATTATCACAGAATTGTTTATTGAAATATATTAAAATTTTATCCACGATAATTGAAAATGTTATTGATACTCATTGTTGTAGAATGTTTGCCTAACCCTTCCACCCCCATTAAACACCTTTTCCCCCTCTCTTTTGTCCTCTATGTAACCACCCTGACCGATTCCAAGGAGGACAAATTGTTTATTGAATTGAATCGAAATTTTATCTACGATAATTGAAAATGTTATTGATACTCATCGTTGTAGGATCTTTGCCTAACCACCCTTATTAACCTTTTCCCCCCTCTTTAGCCCTCTATGTAACTGTCACCCAATCCCTCCCCAAGGATGACAGAATTGCAGTCATGTGAAGTTGGCACCCCATTTTCAAAAAAATTAATTTTTTTTCGGAGTTCCAGGTAGTTTTTGCATAGTTCTAGAGTTCCTTAACAATAATTTAAATAGTTCCAGCGAATAAAGCAAAAAAAAATCAATTTGAAAATTTGGGGTGCTAACTTCACGCTGCACCCTTTTTTCGAGAAAAAAGAGTTCTGACACAAAATTTCAACAAACAACAAAGAGTTCTAGAGTTCCTTAATTGTTTTATAAATAGTTCCGGCAAATTTCAAAAAATAAAAAAAAAAAAATTTTTTTTTAAAAATTTTTAGTTTTCAAGAATCTTAAAATTCTAACTAAAATTCGGTCAGCTCTCAACAAATGCTTCAAATTATCCCTATAAACTTTTTTTATAAACTCAAAATCAAAAAAGTTAGAGGCACTCAAAGTGGAACCTAAAATTTTGAGTTTACAAAAATCAAAGATCCAGGAGTTCTGACTAGAGTTCTGATAGCACTCTTTAAAGTTCTACAAATTATCCCTTTCAACTTTTTTTATAAACTCAAAATCAAAAAAGTTAGAGGCAATCAAAGTGGGACCTAAAATTTTGAGTTTACAAAAATCAAAGATCCAGGAGTTCTGACTAGAGTTCTGATAGCACTCTTCAAAGATGTACAAATTATCCTTATAAACTTTTTTTATAAACTCAAAATCAAAAAAGTTAGAGGCACTCAAATTGGGACCTAAAATTTTGAGTTTACAAAAATTAAAGATCCAGGAATTCTGACTAGAGTTCTGATAGCACTCTTCAAAGATCTACAAATTATCCCTATAAACTTTTTTTATAAACTCAAAATCAAAAAAGTTAGAGGCACTCAAATTGGGACCTAAAATTTTGAGTTTACAAAAATTAAAGATCCAGAAATTCTGACTAGAGTTCGGATAGCACTCTTCAAAGATCTACAAATTATCCCTATAAACTTTTTTTATAAACTCAAAATCAAAAAAGTTAGAGGCACTCAAAGTGGGACCTAAAATTTTGAGTTTACAAAAATCAAAGATCCAGGAGTTCAGACTAGAGTTCTAATAGCACTCTTCAAAGATCTACAAAATTATCCCTATTAACTTTTTTTATAAACTCAAAATCAAAAAAGTTAGAGGCACTCAAAGTGGGACCTAAAATTTTGAGTTTACAAAAATCAAAGATCCAGGAGTTCTGACTAGAGTTCTGATAGCACTCTTCGAAGATCTACAATTTATCCCTATAAACTTTTTCTATAAACTCAAAATCAAAAAAGTTAGAGGCACTCAAAGTGGGACCTAAAATTTTGAGTTTACAAAAATCAAAGATCCAGGAGTTCTGACTAGAGTTCTGATAGCACTCTTCAAAGTCCTACAAATTATCCCTATAAACTTTTTTCATAAACTTAAAATCAAAAAAGTTAGAGGCACTCAAAGTGGGAGCTAAAATTTTGAGTTTACAAAAATCAAAGATCCAGGAGTTCTGACTAGAGTTCTGATAGCACTCTTCAAAGTCCTACAAATTATCCCTATAAACTTTTTTCATAAACTTAAAATCAAAAAAGTTAGAGGCACTCAAAGTGGGACCTAAAATTTTGAGTTTACAAAAATCAAAGATCCAGGAGTTCTGTTTACAGTTTTGATAGCACTGTTCTACAAATTATTCCTGCAAGGAGAAAAATTTTGAATACGTGGGAAGATAGTGTCCATATATTACGTCACACTATTTTTCACTATTTTAGACCCCCCCCCCCCCCCCCATGTCACACACTGTCCCATACATTAGCGCCATTTTTTCTGCTATTATTAAAATTAGCCAAGCGAGTTTTCAGTGTTCAACCGTTGGATTTTCTCCAACTAACGTTAATTTTCAGAAAGTCCCGTGTATATTTTTTCGCTTTAATTTCACAGGTTTATTCCGGTCGAACTAAAATCCCGGCAAATTCCTGGCTTTCCCGGAATTCCAGGTTAGTAGACACTCTGTCTTCAATTTTTTGATATTGATCCGAAAATAGTTAGATCTTCAGCCACCATCGAAGGAGAATTTTCTAAACTAAAAAATCACGTGTTTGATAAGCTTCCTGTTAAGGTTGATAAATTTATTCCTATTCATTGCAAGTATGTAAGAGGCGAAGTAAAAGAAGTTGGAGCAAAATTATCACAAATTAAAAATTTAAAAAAAATAAATAGAACCAACAAAGTTACCAACAAGAATGCTACATCTATTTTTCAATCACTGGCTGAAACAGAAAATTGGAAAAAGAAAAATAAGATTACTGAAGACTTAAAAAATTCCACTTTTGAAGATGAGAAAAGCAGTTCTGACTCTGACAACGAAAGTTTGACTCAGGAAAATCGTAATAATGAAACTTTAACCTCTGTTAAGGAGTCAACAGTGGTTGAATCTGTAACAATGGATTCAACAGTGGCTGACTCCGTAACAATGAGCTCAATAGTGGTTGACTCCGTAATAATAAGCTCAACAGTGGTTGACTCCGAAACAGATGTTACAGAATTAACAAATGCTACTTCAAATTATGATTTTCTAGATCAAAATTTTGTTATTCAGGCAGAAACATCGAAGGAAAAATCTCTAACACAGGTGGAAAAATGTGTTACAGAGGAAAAAAAAAAATAAAAATGAACTATTCTGATATTTTTCCTGAAACTGTGAAAAAACAAAAAAATAATTATACGTCGAAATGTCCAGACTGGAACTCAATGAAAGGCATAACAAACATCGGAATACCCATTATGAAAAATGGAGGCATTTGCAAAACACTACTTTTACGCGGCAAACTTAAAGTAACTGTTTCGGAAACTTGTGGGTTTGACACTTTTTTACTTTTATCTATGCAAGGTCTTGTTGTAAGCAAAGATTTCAAAGAGTCGTTTCAATGTTCCCGAAGCTTATTTGGAAAGTTAAGTTTAAAAATCTTAGCTGATGGGAAACTTCAACTGAAACATTACCTGGCTAGGTATGAGATTTTAAAAGATATTCCAATTGTAGAAACATTAATAAAAACACGTTACTTAGAATCATACAATTGCAACAGTAACGTTGCACATTTATCCGAATATTTGTTAACAGCTATGCCTCCTTCTCATACAATGGAAAAGAATTGCACTAAATGCACTTATAAAATCGAAAGAACTCACATCACAACTCCCATAAATGTTAAAATAGCATTGACTAGTGCTCACAATCGGATTCAAAATGCTATTGATGACATCCGAAATGATGTTACAGGAAATTGTCATCAATGCAATAATCCAGTTGTAATAAAAAGACGGTATGGTCCTTTCATTCTAATAGATTTATCTATCTCGACTGACTCTAGATATAAAGGAAATGCGAATGAGCGAATCCCTTTCTATTTGCAAACTGTAGATAAGGAAATAAATATAGGAGACGACAAATACTCAGTTGTTGGTGCTGCAAATTATTTGCCTGGAGTTTCTAACAAAAGCGGTCATTATACTGCCTTTATTTTTAATGGTCAAAATTGGTGTCAGTATGATGACATGGATCAGGAAAAGATACTTTGCAGCATCAAACAAATTATAATTCCTCACTTACTGTTGTATGGAGAAACTTGAATAGATGCAAGAAATATTATCCTTTATACTGTTTAAACTCGAACAAGAAAAAATACGTGCATTCAACAATTTGATTAATATTTATAAAAATATACTACATTCTCGTTACGAAAGAATGAAAAATTCTAATAAGTTTAGGACATCTTAAAATTTGAAGGTTTTACATAGTGACAAAGTGATTCTAGATTTATTACTATTATAATTATTCTTATATGTTTATATTGAACTTAAAATTATTATAGAGAAATATGAAAGAAATACTGTTTTAGAATTTGGTGCATAAAAATGTTCCTTATTCTTGTGATTAAAATTTGACTACAAGATTTTTCGTTAATAAGTTTTATTTGCGTATTGTGATTTTAAGGAAATGATTGAGATGTAATAAACGATTTCAAATTGCTTTTTTAATTTCTTCGTAAATTTAAAAAGATCTGTGATTTTCAGGTTACAAAAGAATGAAAAATTCTGTTAAGTATATAGACATCTCGAAATTTGTAGATTTTAAACAGTTAACGCTGTGATTCTAGGTTCATTACAATTATAATTACTCTTATATGCATAATTTGGACTTAAAGGTATAATACAGCAATATAAAAGAATTAATGTTTTGTAAGTGGGTGCTTAATAATGATCCTTATTCATACAACTAAAATTATAACAATAAATAATTCTATAACAAATTATCTTTACTAATTGTGAATTTACGATCATGATTGCGATCTAACGTACAACTTCAATTTGTTGTTTTAGTCCCTACTGAAAAATCCTATATAGGATCCTACATAGGATAAAAATTTTTAAAAAAATTTTTTTTTTTTTTTATTTTTTGAAATTTGCCGGAACTATTTATAAAACAATTAAGGAACTCTAGAACTCTTTGTTGTTTGTTGAAATTTTGTGTCAGAACTCTTTTTTCTCGAAAAAAGGGTGCAGCGTGAAGTTAGCACCCCAAATTTTCAAATTGATTTTTTTTTGCTTTATTCGCTGGAACTATTTAAATTATTGTTAAGGAACTCTAGAACTATGCAAAAACTACCTGGAACTCCGAAAAAAAATTAATTTTTTTGAAAATGGGGTGCCAACTTCACATGACTCAGAATTGCTTATTGAATTGAATATAAATTTTTCCACGATAATTAAAAATGTTATTGATGCTTATCGTTGTAGGATCTTTGACAACCCCCCTTCCCCGCCTTCATTAAACACCTTACCCTTCTATGTTTTCAATTATCGTGGATAAAATTTCGTTTCATTTCAATAAGCAATTCTGTAATCTTTGGGGTTGAGGGCTTGGGGGGTGGGGTTGTCTATTGCTAAGAAGTATTTCGACTTTAACAAAGTCGGGTCTATCGACATTTACGGTTATAATACGTAATGACCGGTCTTATTCCGATATTTTCTTGAGTTGATAGCCTTCTAGGCGTTTTTATGGTAAATATGGAACTCTTACGTAGAAATCTCAAAAAGTGGAGCAGCTAGGATTTCAAATCTTGAAAATTTGAAATCTGGGAGCCATTTAGGACAATTCCACATTAGCCATTTGTTGTTACATTTTCAGACCACCTGCGACTGGTTGAGGCACTCTGTGCACAGCTACATAGACTTGTCTTGTGCATGAACTTGTGGATGGTCAACACATGAATTTGGAACAACGAACGTGTACATTTTCATGCATCCACAATAAAATCTGATACAAGAACATGTGCATGAACGTGCAAATGTTCATGCACATAATTTTCCATACTTTAAATATTATTAACAAATGTTACTTGTTTTATAGTGGTCCTCTACCTTTTACAGCCATTACAATTTACTGCGCAGCCTTCACTCCCATAGATAACTAATGCGCAACGTTTTAAGTTTAATAAATAATTATCCATTTCCGTGTACAGATTCATGTGCATGTTCGTGTGCATGTTCATGCACATGAAATTATTTCCCTTTAGAAGCGTTCATGAACATGTGCATGTTCCTTTGCACGTTCGTTGTTCCAAATTCATGTGTTGACTATTCGCAAGTTCATGCACAAAGCAAGTCAATGCACATGTGCTTGATTTTATCCAGAAACATGTACAAGTTCAGTAGATGATCTTGTACACGGATTTACAACAGGTTATACTGAACTATTTTTTGCAGGATCGCGAAAAGTTACATAAATTAAAAAAAAAGTTGTTACCTGGCATCAAAGTAAAAAATAGAAAAATTTTAATTAATAATTATACCATAAAGTTATATTATTTAAACATTTGTAAAGAAAAATATCGTTCGACCATTGAAAAATAATATTGTTTACCTTTTTATAGCAAATTTACGAAAAGCTATTTTTTCCCGTAAAAATACATGGGAATATTCGGTTGTCTAGAAGCACGTATGAATATTGCTTGATTTAGCTCAAAGTTGCAGGAATTTTTTTTTTGTATCTTGACCAATTTTTCGGATAGAGACCGTAGATTTGAAAGCATCGCCCAATTAAGGGCCACCCTAATGTGTATACATACTTTAAGAAATAGAAAATAATGAATTTTATGGATTTCATATGGAAATATGTGAAACAGAAAAGAAAATATATTAGTTATATTTATACATGCAAATAATATGTAATAAAAATACTAAGTTTCTGTCTTATTTAAAATTTTCATATTTTAGTTTTGTAGCATATTCCTTTTAATTTCGATGAAATAAAACTACCTGGCGTGTAATTATAATAAAAGTGGCGAAATAGCAGATGTAATCAACAGTGCTTGATTTCTCTTTTGTAAAAATTTTCTTTTTTTTTTGCAAATTCAAGCGAAAATTTGTAAAATGAGTCCCTGTTCAATATCTATAATATATGACTTTATACATAAGTTGAGTTGCGTTCGTCGCCTAAAGTAAATGGATCATATTGTAAACTTTAACAGGGAATCTTAATGTCTGTATTTTTTCTGAAGAGGAAAAAATATTTTACGTTTAATTTTTGGTTTATAAAATCACAAAAAACTCTATTTTTTCATAAACGAAAAATTAGAATTACATCCAAAGTCTTCATCTGGTCATAGCTTCTGCGATAATAGAAATTTCTTACTACAATTGTCTAGAAATAAACACTATTCTATTTTTAAACAATGTTTTAAATTAGATTAAATACTTCGTTATATTAGGTAAAACTTGTTCTTCAAGGTAAAACGTTTAATAGGTATTAAAAAATTCAAACATAATATATAAATATAAAAACATCTTTATTTTAAATGTTTTTCGGTTAAAGGAGTATAGTTTTAAAAATGAATATAATTATAAAAATCTGTTAATGTATGAAATATAATTAATAAATAAGTATTTATACTATTTATTACTTCAACATAATTATATAAATTAATAATTCTTGTTACTCAACTTTTTCAATACACTAAAAAATTGTACTTTGTTAAGATTCGCAAACCTGAAGCAATACGGAATTTCGGTATTTTGATGTAATTTTTTGAATTTTTATGTAACAATTTAATCTTTCAAGAATTTATACATTATTATAGTTTAATAAGTACTTAATATTATTGATAGTTACAATTATTCAACATTTTTGTTTTTAAATAAACATTTATTTATTCTAGTTTAAACACAATATGAATAACTCTTAAACTTTTATTACTTGTTTAATGTCATGGAAATTTCTTATGGACTTAATATTATATATTTTTGCTTTTCATTTAATGTTATAATTTTTTATTTGCATTTAAATAGATATTAGGTATCAATTTAATTTCATAATTTTTAATTTGAAGTTATAAATTTTTCAATTTCAAATTAAATAAATTTTTTGTTCATTAAATGTAATACTTTTTTATTGATATTTAAATAGAGTATATTTTTTTTGTTAATTTGATTTCATAATTTTTAATTTTTAGTTCCATGGTTATAAATTTGTCTTTTCCAATTAAATATACACATTTGCAAATTAATTTGATTTGCTCATAATTGTTATTAACACTTACAATTATTGACAAATTCCCGATTTAAATAAACAATCGTAATTTATTATTCTCTTCACAATTAGTTTCACCAATTTATATACGACAATTTTCAGATGAGCCCCTGTTCAATATCTATGTCCGACGTTCTCTGTAAGTCGGGTTGCGTGCTTCATCCAAATCAACTGGATCCTGCTGCACTTTATTATTTGTCACTTCAAATTTGAAACTTTTATTTTTTTTTGGAAATTTAAACAGTTTCCTTCCGAATTAAATATATATTTTCATACTTTTTACACTTTTTTGTTCTTAAACTGTTCAAGTCAAATGAACGTATTTAAATCTGCCGCAATTCATAATAATTAACTTTTTGACCAATTTTCATCATATTGAAATTGATAATGGCTGCCAGCTGATACGATGGGCAAACTTCTAGAGGATATGGTTCTGCAGAGGATGCAGCTCTACTTGACCGCAGAGAAGAGTCTATCCGAGCACCAATTTGGTTTCCGTAAAGGCTTGTCCACTGTAGATGCCATTCAGGAGGCAGTGGACCTAGCCAGGGAAGGAAAGGATAAATTGGGTCCGGAGAAGAAAAAGAGCTTCTGCGCGTTGGTAGCTATAGACATACGCAACGCGTTTAATACCGTGAGATGGGAAGATCTCATCAAGTCGATGAGAAACAAAGGAATACCGCCCTACCTGTTGCGGATAATGGATAATTATCTTAGCGACAGGTGGGTAATATATGAGGGAGACACCTGCACTCTGAAAGAAGAGATGCAAAGAGGTGCCCCTCAAGGCTCGAGGATAGGACCATTCGTATGGAACGTCTCCTATGATGACTTCCTACGAATGGGTCTACCTAAAGGCGCGGTGATCATCGGCTTCGCGGACGACGCGTTGATCGTATGCACTGCCGAATCCGCAGAAGAACTTGGATTCTTGGTGAACGAATGTCTGAGACGAACAAAGAGTTGGCTGGATGCCAGAGGTCTTCAAATGGCCCTGGATAAAACCGAAGCGCTCATGGTCACAGACAGACGTGGTTATGAACTTCCCCGGATCGAAGTAGCCGGTTTCGAGGTCAAGTGGAGCAAACATATAAAGTATCTAGGAGTGGAACTCGACAAGTTCCTGAATTTTAAACACCACATCGCAGTGGCTTCGGAAAAGGCCGCAAAATGTGCGCTAAGTTTAGCCCGTATAATGCCGAACGTCGGTGGGCGTTCCGAAAAGAAAAGGAGATTGGTGGCGAGTGTTTTCCACTCAAAGCTACTTTACGCAGCACCAGTGTAGGCTCCCTCTCTGCGAACAGACAAAAGCAAGACCATCTTGAACAAGATACTGTCCGTGCAAAGGATTATTACTAAGCGTATAATCTCTGCCTACCGTACAGTACCGACGTGTGCTGCTCAGGTCCTTGCCAGCATCCCGCCGGCAGACCTTTTGGCACAAGAGAGGTCGAAAGATGGCAAGTAAGATGGGGCGCGGAGGAGAATGGCCGATGGTCGTATCGGCTGTTAACAACACTCGCCACGTGGATAAATCAGAAGCATGGAGTAGTTTCTTACTACATAACGCAGGCGCTTACAGGGCATGGGCTCGTACCTAGAGCGATTAAAAAAGAGATGTAATATTCAGAACGCGCGGTATTTGTTGACGTTTGAAAATTACAAAATGACAAGCACCGGTAAAACGGTAAAAGTCGTGTATTTGCATGAAATACTGTACGTAAAGAAATAGCTTTTTACAAATTAAATACAGAAGTCGGTAAATTTAATTTTTTCATTTCATACAAACAAATGTAATTTTACATTTTAATCCGAAAAATACATAACCAAAGTATTATTCCAACTCAAACCGTAATACCGATAATTTAACGTAAAAGTGTCTCTTTCAAACTAGGTTATAAGTGACCCCTTTTTGAAAGATGTAAAATTACAGAAATATTTTTCTCAGTGTACATCCTAAATAATTATGAAAAATATTGAACAGTGTATACATCAAATGAGCTTAAAATTACATATTTAATAATTATTTACGATAATTGCAATTGAAACTTGCTAATATAATAACAAAATTTAAATGAACTGCTGACTGGCTCGCTTCTGGTCAAGTGGAAATTTTACGTACCAATACGTAGCCGCGTAATTTGAAAATATAAAAATTATTAAAAATTGCATTTTTTCGTTTCATATTCATTAAAAATATTCTAAGGATTATAAAGCTGCTTTACTTATACCTAAAGACCCAGTATTTCGACAGTTATCATCTTATATAACACTGAATAGGAATTTCTTGCCTGTAAGCTAAGCTTACCGACCCAAAGTGTATTTTACGACACTGACTCAAACATCATTTTAACTTTAAAAACTTTAACATATTCATGAAATAAATTTAATATCGAATGTTTATTACTTAAGTTATGAAAATTTATAATTATATTATTATTGTCTTAAATTTTGAAAGAAAACTTAAACTTTGTTTATAACAAAAATAATAAATTTAATTATAATAATTTAGAGAATTTTCTTCCAAAATATAAGAAAAATTTGTGCAACAATACTAATAAATTCGGACTGACAGGTAAAAGTAGTAGAGCTATGCCGATTCTAAAACAGTTACCCTGTAGGAATCTGCCTTACCGACCGCGAGTAGAAATCTATTTTACCGTGTAGGAATCTGTTTTACCCTAGTTACCGACCAGATGGCGCTGTGTGGGGGATTCCCCGCGCCATTTTGGATTTTTACCCCCACTTTTGCGCGGGAATTTAAATTTTACTCTCACTTTTGAGCGGGAAGTTAAATTTTACCCCCACTCTTAGGTTTTTCAAGCGCGCCATTTTGAATTTTTACCCCCACTTTTGCGCGGTAAGTTTAAAATTACCCCCACTTTTAGGTATTTCAAGCGGGGATTTCCCTACTTTTGAGCGGGCTTTTAGTCTGTTGTTGGTGAGAGTTCTACGTTACCGACAGCCATTTTAGTGAGTTGGCACACTGGCCACTACTGATAGACGGCGCTGCAATTGAATCGCGCCAAGTTTAACTTAAAATGCTAACCCTTTTAATTTGCATAAAGTGTTATGTAAGAACTAATTTGCATATCATTAGTATGCAATACCACCCATGCGGCTAATTTGCATAAATTGCGTATAGTTGTTAACTTTTACCGAAGAACTAATTTGCATATGGTGGATTTCACGTCAACTGTCCAGCCAAAAAAAAAAAATTTTGTTTAATCCTTTCCCAATTTTTGTTATGAGTTGTCTTATAGGTAAGTAATTTATCAGCCAAATATTTTTGGATTATATAAAAAATTGCCCGAGAGGGAGGGGGTTAAACTTTTGAACTTTTTGTTAAGACGCTCTCATTTGTTTATTTATTGAGCTTACAAAAAATGATAAAAAAATTTTTTGGTACATGATTTTTCTAAATTTTTTCATCAGCTTTCGATTGGCGTGGTCTATTAAAATTTTTTTTTATTTTGACCAAAATTTTTGAAAATTAAAAATAAATTTCACTTTTTTTCGTCTTCGGGCTCGTTTTATTTATTTTATTTTATTTTTAAAAGAAAGCTGAGATTTTTTCCTACAAAGTATGTAATTTTTCAAAAAACCCTTTTTTTGTTTTTGAGAAATTTAATGTTGAAGTTAGCGCGCCACGTCAAGGCGAAGTCTCACTTTACCGCCCGCTTGTTGCTGTGCGCTGTTTGCTTCATTACGTGGATATTTAATTATTCTAACCCTTAATTGAACTTTTCTCTGCATTTTACAGTGCTGAGACTGACATGAAAACAATTAAGTGCCTGCACTATAGTTCTTTTGTTTATTTTTTTATGTTTAAATTTTTTTTAGTAATTTTTTGATATTGGTTTCTCATAGAGAAAGTATTGCTTTACCTCCACAGGATCGATTGAGATTTTCTGAAATATCTTGACATATTTTGAACTCAGGATGTCAAAAATGATGTTTTAAAAAAATGTCTTGCTTATGTGTGCATGTTGTTATGTATGTTAAGATTATGTTAGGCTCTATATTTCGAAAAGAATAATAGTTAGAACAATGTTTTTTTTGTCCCCTTTAAAGGGGACAAGTTATGTATACCAATCGATGTGGTTTTAAACTTTCCACAAAATAGGTGTATATATAATTTCTTATAAAATGTAAATAAGATTCCGTAAGTTACAAAACTTAATTTTTTTTTAACATAGATAACTCTGAATAACATTTCATTAGACCGTTCGCAGAGAGCTCATTTGATTAATTTTTAGTGACCTACGAGTAGTCAGAAATATATTAAAAAAGCAACAAAATATAAAAATAAAATTGTTAAAGAACATAATTTTCAATATTTTTTGTTTATAGAATATTAATAATTTTTTATCAATTTGCACTAAAAGGATCGCTAAGAGCTTAATCGATGCATTTTCAAAGAGATAAAAAAAATAAAATAATCTGATTTTACTGTTTTCAAAAAATATGTACATTTTTGAAAACTTTTTTTTTCAAAATGTTTAAATTTTAAAAAAATGTAGTTAGAAGTGATAGATCAGACTCAAAAGTAGGGCTTAATTTGTCCCCCCTAAAGACCTATAATCTTTAAAAAAAAACATTCTTTTAAATTATTGTCAATCACAATTAATGGAGCCAATGATTTAAAATTTGACATATTTAATATAGGTTCCGAATCTCTTCCATAGTAAGAGAATTGAAAGTTATCATACATATCATATAATATAGAATACTGATTTTGATCAAAGTGGAGATTTAAATTTCCATAAGGATAAGATTGTGAGTTCAAAAACAGTTTCACATTTGTGAGGTAACAGTGGTCAAAAAAACATGCAGTAACTCCCAATTTATCTTTTCTTTCAGTTTGAAATCCAACAATTACATATCTTGGTTTCTCTAATTGTGTTAAAGATTTAATTTGCCACATAACTCTTGTACTCCTGGGAACTAATGGATACTCATACATTTCCCAAGATTTAAAACTTTATGAAATTAATGGATCTTTTTCAATAAATTTCAATAATTTTATTTTATTATTGTCAGATGGTAATACATATGGTACCAACCACTCAAGTTTATTAATTACAAATTTGAACTCAGGGATACTAACTGGTCCATCATAAATAATAGAATTTTTATCATTACGTGATCTTATTATAATAAGTTCATGTTTAGCATACGTAACAATTTTCTTATAATCTTCAGCAAAACCGAAAATCATACTCAGTGGTATTGTTACATTAAAATATCCATTTGTCAATGACATTCTTGAAGTTGATTCAAACTTCACAAATCCTGCATTTTCTGCACGGTTAACTTGAGAAGGTGTTAAAGATACTAAGTTTTTTATAGTTGTAGTGTGTCCAACATACTTGCATCGATCAATCTCAATACCATTTAATTCATAACGAATTTCATCACACAAATAAGCTGTAGCATTATTTGTAAGATGGACATTTTCTGTAAGAGTGATTCCATCATCCTTAGTTAGCCTTTCAAATATATGTAATGCACTTTTACTTGGTAAAATAGACAAATCTTGATTTTGTACTACAATTCGGATTTCATCACTGTTATTAAAAGATGACGATGCATATGGTTGATGACTATGAATTTCATAATTAGCAATGGATTCATCAAAATTCACTGCTGTTGGAATGCTCAGAATTTCTTCCATTTTTCTTAGAACAGCTGCACATAAAAAATAGGTAAAGTTGATCTCTTCTTTTCCTCTTTCTTTTTCTTATTTTCGAGGTTTGACTTGTAGACCGAGTTGCTTCAGGAATAGTTGATTCTGAGGTGTTAACACTCTCCGAGTCACATTCACACTGATCTTCTCTGCACATGTTGATTGACTTTTATAACTGCCACCAACCTTCTTTTCGTGATTATACACGATACCCATTACATAGATTTTATATGTAAACGTATTGTTATTGTTTCCCCTCTGAAATTAACCAAGCTACCGTCCTGATCAATTAAACGAAGCTGAATATTATGTATTATCTTCACGGTGATTGGAAGGTAAATGATTCGAGTTGGAACTTCCGTGATCTTATATCCAGGTGGAACAACAGGAAAAAATTCATGTATAGTATGCACTTTTTGATTATTTATATACGCTCCTGTTGTAATATTACACTCAACTCGTAGAGTATTCACTTTTAATTTAGATACAGGTAAATCAGAATTATGAGTTTCATCGGCTTTCAGTTCACGAGGAGTAAATCCTAATAACTTACCAATTGAATCTTCATAATAAAAATCAATGTTACGATTAGATTTAATTTTACAACCTAATGTATTGTTGTTAGGTGTGATAAGTAAATCAATGTTATTTGGTAACTTTGATTTAATATAAGATTCAATATCTTTAATTTCATAACTACCTGTAGGTATTTCAATTATGAAATCATCTATATACAACTTATTACAACCAATATCAATATTAGGAATTGAATTATATGTAAATAAATTAACAAGTCCAAGCGCATAATTTTTGTTTTCTGAGAGTTCAATTGGTGGGAAGTATGCAGTTTCAAGAACTGAAGAGTTCCCCGTTAACGTTAAAGTGAAAGAGTCAGTCATGATTGACATCTATTTTTATACTGATGCTCATAGTTAATTACACATGCTTATATATCTTAAAATTATTCTTAAGATTAAGTTGTCCACATAGAAACTTAAGACATAAGTGTCCGCATATGAATGTATCGAAATTTTGATATCTCACATGATTATATTTTATACAGCTACCAACACCTAAGTAGAAAATTAGATCTAATGGTGGTGAAAGATTTCCAAAACTATCAAAATATTCAGTTTCATTATTTATCTTTTTGTAAGCTACCCAATGGGTTCCAGGTCCTTCCTTGTCATCAAGATTAATTATTGCTGACTCATATTTCCGAGGTCCTGCAGTGGGTAATTCATTCCGCATAAAAACTCCGCGAAAATGAGGTATTTTCATAATTTTAGTAAATTTAAATAGATCAAAGTTCGTTAGCGCGCGGTGAGGTAGCTACAATATTAGTTTCTTTGAATCCTTTTCTTATTCTTCAATCCTTTTCCTTAATACGGCTGGAGATAAAGACCAAGTCATTGGCGATAAGGTTTTAGATGTAATCCTTTTTCTAAGGCAATAGCCTCCTTTGTTTGATTATGTCGTTGGGCTTCAGAAAATTGTTTTTTGGCTGCATTAGCATCATTTACATCTTTTACTATACCACCGATCCCTCCACTCAAAGCTCCTAGAGCACTAAGTCCCGCAAAGATTGGAATAAGTGGTAAAATACCGCCAACTTTTGAGGGCACGGAAAGAATTCGAGGTGATGAAATTTTAGATTTACCTCCAAACTTCTTTATTGCTTTTTTTTTGCACCAATCATAGCAGTTCTAATAGTATCTGTTGAATTATTGTTAGCCCGGTAAGAAGCGAGAAATTAGAAAGATTTGAAAATTTCTAATGATTATGAATTCCAATTCTGTCCAATTCTTTTGTATCAATCGAAAACCATTGAAAATAAGCTAAATCCAATCTTTTTCAATAGCATTTTAAATATTTATACAGAAAAAAATTGTCGGTTTGAAAGATTCGAACTCGGGTTTCCAGCGCAGAAGTCAGACGCCTTGTCCCAACTGCTACCAGAGATATATTTGAAAATTCAATTTTGAAGATATGTAACTTGAGACTTACTTATGTATTAATTGGACTCCAGACAATTATTCAATAACCTTTTTTCGATTAGAGTTTGTCTCTTTTGAATTTATTATATGTTTTCGTATTAGGAAATATATGAATTTCATGATTTTAATTAATGCTAGAATTTTCAGAACAACCCCTGTTTAATATCTATTTTAACTTTCCCCGTAAGTCGGGTTGCTTACTTAACTTTACTAACTTTTCAATTATTTTTAATCGCCTATAGCCATTTGAAAAGGATTAAAAAGTTATCGAAACTTAGTCTCAACACAAGATATAAAAGCATTGGACAGAAATGGAATTCATAAGGATTGGATAATTTACTGTTTTCTATGAAGAGGTATAAATTTACCAATTCTTTTTAATTTCTCGCTTCTTACCGGGAGGTTTCATACTCTTTTTAGCAGCATTTACAACCTTATTCAATGTGACACGTTTCTTATTCTTAGAAACTGTCTTCTTCTTCTTCTTCTTCTTCTTCTTCATCTTCTTTTGCATCTTTTTCTTTGTCTTATCTTTAATTTTTAAACCCATGCCTAATTTAGATTTCACTTTCATTATGTTGGTTACCGCAAATGCAGCTGCTTTTTCACTAATGCTAGAGTCCTTGGAAAGAACTCGTTGCCACGCCTTTTCAACTAGTATTTTGTCTGCAGAATTTCTCGCTGTTATGTTTTCCAGATCTTTCGAATATGCTAGATCGTGCTCTTTGAAATCTGCATCCAAAGAGTTTATATTGCATTGAAGTATGTAACGTTAAAAATAACGAAATTTTTTTTTCTATTTTTCACTAGAAAATTAATATTTTGGATCAATAGAAATGTTTAATTACACACTCAGAAAAAAATTTCTTTTCGACAACCAAATTTTGTTTGAATCAACCAAAAAAATGCATTGATATACAGTTAAATAAATGTTTGGTTTATATAACCAAATTATTTGATAATACACATTTATTTGAATTAACCAAATGGTTTATAACAATTGACCAAGTGTTTTGGTTAATATAACCAAAAAGTTTGTTTCAAACAAACAAAAAATTTGTTTGATTCAAACAAATTACTTTTACTAAATATATTTGGTTCGTTCAAAAAAATATTTTGGTTTACACAATCAAATGTTATTTATTTTTCTTTAATGCTTGAATTTCTTAATTAAATATTTTATTTGTATATTATTGATTAATTTCTGGGTTTTTATTTATTATTACAAAGTTATAACAATAACTATTAAAAAAACTGGAAATTAACTGATAAATATACAAAAATAAAATATCAAGAAATTTAGATATTATAGAAAAATGAATAACAGATAAGCATTTAAAAAAAATTTCTTTCAAGGCGATCAAGGTCATCTTCTTACGGATTGTTTTCTCCGTATAAAAGTATCTTTTACTTCCAAAATTGTTAAAGAATTGATTGTTTTTCGGTCAAAAGTTAAAAGCACAGTTAAACATAACCTCTAAAGGTAATCAAAATCTCTTTAACGCTAATAACCTAAAACACTATAACTCACAAATTTTGTAGCAACTTTCCGCGTAATCCAATTTTATAAATAAGGAAACAACACTCACTAAATAAAACACAAGTTATAATAAGAAGAAAGCACTTCATACAAAGGACGCGAATGACATGACGCTTGTTTAAACACATCTCGAGTTTGACTAGTATATTTTTTTGAATCAACCAAAAAGTTTTTGAACGAATCAAAACATTTGGTTGAATAAACCAAACATTTTTATTGACTGAAATAAATGGTGTTTTATTAAACACTTATTTTAGTCCAAGAAAATAGTTTGGTCGAATGGAACAAATACATTTAAATAATAATTTTGTTTCTGGAAACCGAAGCATTTGTTACAAGAAAACAAATGTTTATTTCATCTGATAAAACATTTTTATTGGATCAAATAAAGTAGGTTAACTCAACGGTTTATTTAATTTAACTGAACTTTTTTTCTGAGTGCAAAAATAGATTAGTTTCATCATTAAACTGCCGAGAAAACGTAAAAAACGCCATAAAAACAAGATTTTTGACAATTGACGACATCTAATAACAGAAATATATCAATTTCCGACAATCTTTCATTGGGAGTTTAAAACAGCACTCAAATTCAAGTTACAAAAAAGACGACTTCACAAACAAAATAAGTAGACAGTCTTCGTTATTGACAAAAACTGCTATCTTTTACTATTTTTTACAATTTTCGGGCAGACAATATAAAATGTGGATTTCCTTTTCTACTGGGTTCGAAAGATATCAAAAAATGAAGTTACAAAAATGGACGACTTTAAAAATTTAGTGAGCGGACGGCCTTCGTTATGGGCAAAAACTTATTTTTTTTACTATTTTTCATAATTTTCGGGCAGAAAATATAAAATGTGGATTCTTTTTCTTACTGGGTTTGAAAGATATCAAAAAAATGGAGTTATAAAAATGGACGACTTTAAAAATTTAGTGAGCGGACGGCCTTCGTTCTTGGCAAAAACTGATTTTTTCTACTATTTTTTACAATTTACGGGCTGAAAATATAAAATGTGGATTTTCTTTTCTACTGGGGTCGAAAGATATCAAAAAATAAAGTTATAAAAATGGACGACCTTAAAAATTGAGTGACGGGCGGCCTTCGTTATTGGCAAAAAATGATATTTTTTACTATTTTTTACAATTTACGGGCAGAAAATATAAAATGTGGATTTTCTTTTCTACTGGGTTTGAAAGATATAAAAAAAAAATTGAGTAAAAAAAATAGTCGACTTTAAAAATTTAGTGAGCGAACAGCCTTCATTATTGTCAAAAACTGATTTTTTTTACTATTTTTCATAATTTTCGGACAGAAAATATAAAATGTGGATTTTCTTTTCTACTGGGTTCGAAAGATATCAAAAAATGGAGTTATAAAATTGGACGACTTTAAAAATTTAGTGAGCGGACGGTCTTCGTTATTGGCAAAAACTGATATTTTTTACAATTTTTTACTATTTTCAGGCAGAAAATATAAAAGGTAGATTTTCTTTTCTACTGGGTTTGAAAAATATAAAAAAATGGACTTATAAAAATAGACGACTTTAAAAATTTAGTGAGAGGACGGCCTTTGTTATGGACAAAAACTGATTTTTTTACTATTTTTCATAATTTTCGGGCAGAAAATATAAAATGTGGGTTCACATTTCTACTGGGTTCGAAAGATATCAAAAAATGGAGTTATAAAAATGGACGACTTTCGAAATATAGTGAGCGGATGACCTTCGTTCTTGTCAAAAACTGATGTTTTTTATTATTTTTCATTATTTTCGAGCAGAAAATATAAAATGTGGATTTTTTTTTCCATTGGGTTTGAAAGATATAAAAAAATGGAGTTATAAAAATTGTCGAATTTAAAAATTTGGTGAGCGGACGGCCTTTGTTATGGGCAAAAACTGATATTTTTTACTATTTTTTACAATTTACGGGCAGAAAATATAAAATGTGGATTCTCTTTTCTACTGGGTATTAAATATATCAGAAAATGGAGTTATAAAAATGGTCGACTTTAAAAATTTAGTGAACGAACGGCCTTTGTTATTGGCAAAAACTGATTTTTTTTACTATTTTTCATAATGCTGGACAGAAAATATAAAATGTGGATTTTCTTTTCTACTGGGTTTAAAAGATATAAAAAAATTTAGTTATGAAAATGGACGACCTTAAAAATTGAGTGAGCGGACGGCCTTCGTTATTGGCAAAAAGTGATGTTTTTTACTATTTTTTTACAATTTTCAGGCTGAAAATATAAAATGTGGATTCTCTTTTCTACTGGGTTCGAAAGATATCAGAAAATGGAGTTATAAAAATGTATGACCTTAAAAATTGAGTGAGCGGACGGCCTTCGTTATTGGCAAAAACTAATATTTTTTACAATCTTTTACAATTTTTTTTAAGTACAAAGTTCAGTAATAATTCTTAAATTATTTCTTTCCGTGAAACAAATTGTTAATAAAAAAATGGAAATCCTTTAAACACCGCTAATTAACAAATTTTTTTATCGGACAGATTTTACAACAATGGCACCTTTTTTTTATCAAAAATTAAAAAAACAAAAAGTTTAAGTTAACCAAATTGTTAATAAACAATTCGTGATTTTTTGAAGAGTGTTTAAAGCAATCGATGTTAATAATGAAATAATGTTAATTATTAAATTCCTAGATCCGGTTGATTTTAAAATAAAGAGATTCTTATCCAAAAAAAATAAAACTAGTAAATAAATTCGAGATTTTTGAAAGCATGTTAATTAACAAATTCTTTGATTGGGCAGATTTTAGAATAAAATTTAAATTAATATTTTGAAATAATTTTCCAAACATTTTAGATTATCAAAAACTTCCAGTTGACCAAATTGTTAATAATAAATTTGAGTGTTTTAAAGCAATGTTAATTAATAAATTCCTGAATTGGACAGATTTTACAATAAAGTGTTCTTTTCTGTTACAACCTCGTTAAAACAACAATAAGTATTTGGCTGATTCCAGAAAAAAATCGAAATTGATGTCCTTAATGATTTCTGAAAATCAGGATTGTTGGTTATGAAAAGTTTTTTTTTTAATAATCTTACTATACTAGATGTACGAATTTATGAAACAAATTTATTTCTTATATGTTAAACAAAGAAGATATGTCCAAGAGAGTACCCTGAAAATCATTCCCTCACTATGCCCAACTGCTGTTGTAAAAGATTGTAAAAAATATTAGTTTTTGCCAATAACGAAGGCCGTCCGCTCACTCAATTTTTAAGGTCATACATTTTTATAACTCCATTTTCTGATATCTTTCGAACCCAGTAGAAAAGAAAATCCACATTTTATATTTTCTGTCCGAAAATTATGAAAAATAGTAAAAAAAATCAGTTTTTGACAATAATGAAGGCCGTTCGCTCACTAAATTTTTAAAGTCGACTATTTTTTTAACTCAATTTTTTTTTCATATCTTTCAAACCCAGTTATTTTCTGCCCGCAAATTGTAAAAAATAGTAAAAAATATCAGTTTTTGCTAATAACGAAGGCCGTCCGCTCACTCAATTTTTAAAGTCGTCCATTTTTATAACTTTATTTTTTGATATCTTTCGACCCCAGTAGAAAAGAAAATCCACATTTTATATTTTCTGCCCGCAAATTGTAAAAAATAGTAAAAAATATCAGTTTTTGCCAATAACGAAGGCCGTCAGCTCACTCAATTTTTAAAGTCGTCCATTTTTATAACTCTATTTTTTGATATCTTTCGAACCCAGTAGAAAAGAAAATCCACATTTTATATTTTCTGCCCGTAAATTGTAAAAAATAGTAAAAAATATCAGTTTTTGCCAATAACGAAGGCCGTCCGCTCACTCAATTTTAAAGGTCGTCCATTTTTATAACTTTATTTTTTGATATCTTTCGACCCCAGTAGAAATGAAAATCCACATTTTATATTTTCTGACCGAAAATTATGAAAAATAGTAAAAAAAATCAGTTTTTGCCCATAACGAAGACCGTCTGCTCACTAAATTTTTAAAGTCGTCTATTTTCATAACTCCATTTTTTGATATCTTTTGAACCCAGTAGAAAAGAAAATCCACATTTTATATTTTCTGCCCGCAAATTGTAAAAAATAGTAAAAAATATCAGTTTTTGCCAATAACGAAGGCCGTCCGCTCACTCAATTTTTAAAGTCGTCCATTTTTATAACTCCATATTTTGATATCTTTCGAACCCAGTAGAAAAGAAAATCCACATTTTATATTTTCTGCCCGAAAATTGTAAAAAATAGTAAAAAATATCAGTTTTTGCCAATAACGAGTGCCGAAACCTCTGTTTAATTACAGAATCTAATTCAATTAAATTGAGCTGTGAAATTAGTGTTCTCTAAGAGTGATCTAAAGTGAAGTGTAGTGCAGGGAATCACCAAAAAACTGCGCTCAAAGGATAGTGGGTGGGACCTTGGAAGCAAAGTCCCCACTCTAACACCATGAATTCAGCAACTTCATCAAGTCAACCTACTGCAAAACAGACCTTTTCCACGATAACACAAGCCGCATATGTCCCAAAAAGAGAATATGCAATTGTATTTGAACATGTTCCAGAAGCCAAGAACGACGATTATCTCAGAGCACTAAAGGTACATATCGAAGCAAAATACATGAAGTATATTTCACGAATTTTTCAATAATAGAGTCAGCATTTATCTAAAAAGGAAAGACCTTGTAGACGAATTAGTGAACCAAAACAAATCAATAAAAGTACTAAACACTATCCTTCACGTAAGACCCCTCATTACAAGTAACAAAAGAGTTATTCTCTCTAATGTCTGTCCAGAGATACCAAATAGTCTAATCGAAGCAGAATTCACGAAATTAAATATTTCTACAAAATCACAAATTACAAACTTAAGAGCCAATTCCTCAGATCCTGAATTCTCACACCTCTTAAGTTTTCGTAGACAAGTTTACGTGTCCCCAAATGACTACGACAAAATCCCTGAAGTCATCCCAATACAATTCGATGACACAAAATACTACATATTTAAAACCTCAGAGAATGTTACATGTTTCATTTGCAAAAAAGAAGGGCATATAGCCAAAAACTGTATTGAAAGTATCGACAATCCTAATTACCCACAACATTTTGATTCGTCTGAACCAAAACAAACAGACAATATCGAAAACAATATGACACAGAAAGAACAGGACAGAAACTTTCCAGCACTGCCTACTGACAAAGATACCCAATTAAAGACCCATCTCTTTCCTAAACCGAACCCAACTTCCTCAGGCAAGAGAGCATTAACGTCAACTACCTCTGACAGCAATAGCATCACTAAACCGAACAGATACGACATTGACCCTACCGATTCTGATTTCTCCTCCGACTGCGAATCTGTCCATAACGAAAAAACTAAAAAAGAATGTTCTAATTCTCAAACCAAAAAAATAAACAAGAAAATGAAAAAAGATTCTTCAAGCCCAGAAAATAAAGAACCAAATTGGGACCAAACAAACAACCTTATTGTTGATTCCAAGACCCAGTACCCTCTAGATTTAATACAATTAAAAAGTCTGTTTGATAGCACAAAAGGAATAACTAATATTACACAAATTATATTAGATCACACTAATAAAGTGGAAGAATTAGTTGTCATGTTACAAGACGTTTATCCAACCTTCCCCACCTCTGGAATAAAAAATCGATGTACCAGACTTCTAAAAAGAATCCAAGAATATCTTTCTAACCAAGATTTTAAAAAAACAACAGAAGAAGACAATATCTCAATAGACTCTGACAACTCTCAGCCGAGTAACTCCTAATAAACCAAACTTTTGCTCCTTTATCTTCAATTAAACAAATAAAAATATATGGAAATTATCCAATGGAACCAAAATAGCTTTTTTAAACGAAAAACTCATCTAAAATTACTAATCAGGGAAAGAAACCCTGCTTGCCTTTGCCTTCAAGAAACAAATTTTAAAGGCACATTTTGTGCAAAAATTAAAAACTACTCATCTTCCTTTAAAAATGCAGTCACCGACTCTCGAGCTAGAGCTAGAGGTGGTGTGGCTATATTCATAAAAAATAACATATATACTAAACAAATAAAACTAAATACCATACTAGAGGCAGTTGCTGTTCAAGTAAAAATTCCGGATCAAATAACATTGTGTAATATTTACCTCCCTAATAGCCAAAGTTTAAATAATGAAGATTTAGAAAATTTAATTAAACAACTCCCTAAACCATTCCTCATTACTGGAGACTTTAATGGACACAATCCACTTTGGGGCTCATCAAAATGGGACAATAGAGGAAAAATAATAGAAAAATTTATCGAACATAACAATCTTGTAATATTGAATAACGGACAACAAACACACTTTAATTCTACAACCCATCAAGAAAGTGCTATAGATCTCTCTATTTCCACTGCCGATATTGCACATCAATTTGAATGGACAACTTCAACAGATCTCCATGACAGTGACCACTACCCAATTATTATTAAACCCCTTAAACTTACCACTAACACCCCTCAATTATCTCACGAAAACTGGATTTTATCGAAAGCTGATTGGAACAAATACCGGGAACTTATAGATGAACAAATTAAAAACCTAAAAAATCTAAAAAATTCCCAAGGTCCATCACAATCATTCTCATTTGACATCAATGTCATTCTCTCTGATTTCAATACTGTGATTACTCAGGCAGCGGAAGAATCTATCCCTAAATCCTCGAACAAAATCAATAAGAAAAAACCATCATGGCTCCATCCAGAATGTATTGAAAAACTTAGAGCATCAAAGAAGGCATTTAGAGATATAAAAAAATGCCCATCAATTGAAAACAAGATAAACTTTAAGAAAAAAAGAGCAGAAGCGAGGTTAGCCCTTAAACAGTGCAATAAAGAATCGTGGGAAGAATTTGTTTCATCAATTTCATCTAGCACCCCCGTTACTACTCTATGGAAAAAGGTTAAAAAATTAAAGAATATTCCATTCAACGAATCCCCTCCTTTTTTAGAAACAATTAATAATAAACATCTTACAGAAACTAAAGACATCTGCAACGAATTTGCGCAGACTTTTGCAAACAACTCCAGTGATTATAATTTTCACCCAAATTTTTTAATAAATAAACAAAAGCATAATTTATCAAGAGCTGATTCACAAGTAAACCACACCACTCATGACTTACCCGATTACATAACTTCATTAAACAATCTCATTACGAAAGAAGAAATTACTCACATTTTATCAAAAGCAGGCAGAACTAGTCCCGGTCCTGACGAAATACCCAATGACTTAATAAAGAACTTACCTCCATCGGGTATCGAATACCTACTGGATCTCTTTAATTTTATTTGGACTCACCGCACTTTTCCTGACCTCTGGAGAGAAGCCATCGTCATACCGTTTCCTAAGCCAAGTAAAGATCATTCACTAGCTACTAACTACCGCCCGATATCATTAACCTGTAATTTGTGCAAGCTTATGGAAAAAATCATAAGTAATAGATTGAAATGGATATTACAAAAACAAAACATCATTTCACCATTTCAGTATGCATCTAGAGAAAATCATTCCACCCTGAATCACCTCAAAAATTTAGAAACGGAAGCTTGCAACGCACTAGCTCAAAAAGGTCACCTCCTAGTAGTATCTATAGATGTAGAAAAAGCTTATGAAATGGTTTGGAAAGATAGACTCATTGTTTTACTTCAAGAAATGAATATCACTGGTAATTGTTTAGAATTCATTAAAAACTTTTTAAAGAATAGAATCCTGCAAGTATGAGTAAATAATACACTGTCAGACAAAGTCTCCATGCAAAATGGCATACCTCAAGGCTCTGTCCTGAGCGTTCTCCTTTTTCTTATAAGTATAAATGACATCTTCTCAGGCATCGACAGTCCAGTAAAAGGTTCATTATTTGCTGACGACCTTACATTAACATGCTTTGGAAAGATGCTTAACACAACAATTACCGTTATGCAAAAAACCCTCAATAAGCTTCAAAAATGGTCAGAAGAAACTGGATTCAAATTTTCTAAAACTAAAACGGAATTTATGATAATTACAAAAAATAGACTACAAAATAAACCACTACTCCTTTTAGATGACACACCTTTGACTAGAAAAAGAAATTTAAGAATATTAGGATTAATCTTTGATGATAGACTATCTTGGACAACCCATATTAAACACCTTAAAATCGAATGCATTAAAAGATTAAATATTATCAAATCTATAGCTTCTATAAACTATGGAGCAGATAAAAATTCAATGTTAAAAATCTACCGTGCTATTATCCAATCTAAAATAGACTATGGAAGCATAATATATGGATCTGCAAATACCAACATTCTTAATGTACTTAACAGCATACACCACACAGCACTTAGACTAGCATTAGGAGCATTTAAGACAAGCCCAGTGTCAAGCATCCTAACGGAATCTAATGAAATCCCACTCGATGAAAGATGGAAATTTCTTTGTCTAAAATTTGCCAGCTACCTTACTTCACTCTCAGAAAATCCTCCCGAATCAATCTTCGAAAACCATCTAAACGACATCTATGATAATCGTAGACACCTACAGAAACCATTAAACATCAGAGTACAAAATTATTTAAGTGAGTTTTGTACTTAAATCCTCAAAACTATAACCAGAACCTCTTGCTACCTTCCACCCTGGGAACCACTGACAATTAATGCCGATCTCGAACTGACTAAATATGATAAAACTTTAACTTCACCTACCACCTTCCAACAACTATTTCAAAAACAAAAAGAAAAATATAAAAGCTTCCTAGAATTTTATACAGATGGATCTATTCTAAACGGAAATCCAGCCTGTGCCATAACCTCTGAAAATGAAACATTATATTCTTGTAAACTGCCCTCACAGTTCACCATATTCTCCTGCGAAACTTTTGCCATTAATAAAACATTAAACATGATTAATGAAAACACGCATTCTAAAAATTACATAATTTTCACCGATTCTAAATCAAGTATCTTAGCAATCCAAAACAAACATATCAAGAACACACTAATAAATAATATACAAAAAAGTATTACTGAACTGTCGAGGAAACAAATTAATATAACATTATGTTGGATCCCAGCCCATAAAGGAATTAAAGGTAACGAAACAGCAGACTCAGCAGCGAAAGAAGCGACCAAATTTAACTCCATCGAACCCCTAGCAACACCAAACATCAGCGAAAACAAGAGATTCTTGCTCGGAAAAGTTAAGATGAAATGGAACCTCACTAGGTTAAACTTGACGTCGAAACTTCATGAAATAAGAACAGACACCTTCCAAAACATTCCATTTTCATCAAAAAATCGACGAGAAGAAACCGCTATACATCGACTTAGAATTGGACACACGAACTTCAGTCACATACACCTAATATCTAAGGAACTACCAAGCAAGTGTCTACGATGTGCCTGTAATCTTAGAGTTAAACATATATTAGTGGAGTGTAACAACTATACTGAAGAAAGAAACCTATGTGCTTTACCTGAAAAACTTAAAGACATGTTAAATTCCGATAAAGGTTGCAAAAGTGTCATTAAGTTCATGAACATGGTATCAATGTTAAAATCCATTTAAATTTCCTTGTAAGTAATTTGTATATTCTATGTAAAATAATATTTTCATGTATTTGTTCCACGTCGCTTAAGACCACAGTAGTTAAAGCGACGTTAAAAAAAACTATTAAAAAAAAAAAAAAAGAAAAGAAAATCCACATTTTATATTTTCTGCCCGAAAATTGTAAAAAATAGTAAAAAATATCAGTTTTTGCTAATAACGAAGGCCGTCTGCTCACTAAATTTTTAAAGTCGTCCATTTTTATAACTCCATTTTTTGAAATCTTTCGAACCCAGTAGAAAAGAAAATCCACATTTTATATTTTCTGCCCGAAAATGGTAAAAAATAGTAAAAATATCAGTTTTTGCCAATAACAAAGTCCGTCGGCTTACTCAATTTTTAAGGTCGTCCATTTTTATAACTTTAATTTTTGATATCTTTCGACCCCAGTAGAAAAGAAAATCCACATTTTATATTTTCTGCCCGCAAATTGTAAAAAATAGTAAAAAATATCAGTTTTTGCCAATAACGAAGGCCGTCAGCCTACTCAATTTTTAAAGTCGTCCATTTTTATAACTCCATTTTTTGATATCTTTCGACCCCAGTAGAAAAAAAAATCCACATTTTATATTTTCTGCCCGCAAATTGTAAAAAATAGTAAAAATATCAGTTTTTGCCCATAACGAAGGCCGTCCTCTCACTCAATTTTTAAGGTCGTCCATTTTTATAACTTTAATTTTTGATATCTTTCGACCCCAGTAGAAAAGAAAATCCACATTTTATATTTTCTGCCCGCAAATTGTAAAAAATAGTAAAAAATATCAGTTTTTGCCCATAACGAAGGCCGTCCTCTCACTCAATTTTTAAGGTCGTCCATTTTTATAACTTTAATTTTTGATATCTTTCGACCCCAGTAGAAAAGAAAATCAACATTTTATATTTTCTGCCCGCAAATTGTAAAAAATAGTAAAAAATATCAGTTTTTGCCAATAACGAAGGCCGTTCGCTCACTCAATTTTTAAGGTCGTCCATTTTTATAACTTTATTTTTTGATATCTTTCGATCCCAGTAGAAAAGAAAATCCACATTTTATATTTTCTGCCCGCAAATTGTAAAAAATAGTAAAAAATATCAGTTTTTGCCCATAACGAAGGCCGTCCTATCACTCAATTTTTAAGGTCGTCCATTTTTATAACTTTAGTTTTTGATATCTTTCGATCCCAGTAGAAAAGAAAATCCACATTTTATATTTTCTGCCCGCAAATTGTAAAAAATAGTACAAAATATCAGTTTTTGCCCATAATGAAGGCAGTCCTCTCACTCAATTTTTAAGGTCGTCCATTTTTATAACTTTAATTTTTGATATCTTTCGACCCCAGTAGAAAAGAAAATCCACATTTTATATTTTCTGCCCGCAAATTGTAAAAAATAGTAAAAAATATCAGTTTTTGCCAATAACGAAGGCCGTCCTCTCACTCAATTTTTAAAGTCGTCCATTTTTATAACTCCATATTTTGATATCTTTCGAATACAGTAGGAAAGAAAATCCACATTTTATATTTTCCGCCCGCAAATTGTAAAAAATAGTAAAAAATATCAGTTTTTGCCAATAACGAAGGCCGTCCGCTCAGCCAATTTTTAAGCTCGTCCATTTTTATAACTTTATTTTTTGATATCTTTCGACCCCAGTAGAAAAGAAAATCCACATTTTATATTTTCTGCCCGAAAATTGTAAAAAATACTAAAAAATATCAGTTTTTGCTAATAACGAAGGCCGTCTGCTCACTCAAATTTTAAGGTCGTCCATTTTTATAACTTTATTTTTTAATATCTTTCAACCCCAGTAAAAAAGAAAATCCACATTTTATATTTTCTGCCCGCAAATTGTAAAAAATAGTAAAAAATATCAGTTTTTGCCAATAACGAAGGCCGTCCTCTCACTCAATTTTTAAGGTCGTCCATTTTTTTAACTTTAATTTTTGATATCTTTCGACCCCAGTAGAAAAGAAAATCCACATTTTATATTTTCTGCCCGCAAATTGTAAAAAATAGTAAAAAATATCAGTTTTTGCCCATAACGAAGGCCGTCCTCTCACTCAATTTTTAAGGTCGTCCATTTTTATAACTTTAATTTTTGATATCTTTCGACCCCAGTAGAAAAGAAAATCAACATTTTATATTTTCTGCCCGCAAATTGTAAAAAATAGTAAAAAATATCAGTTTTTGCCAATAACGAAGGCCGTCCGCTCACTCAATTTTTAAGCTCGTCCATTTTTATATCTTTTTTTTTTAATATATTTCGACCCCAGTAGAAAAGAAAATCCACATTTTATATTTTCCGCCCGCAAATTGTAAAAAATAGTAAAAAATATCAGTTTTTGCCAATAACGAAGGCCGTCCGCTCACTCAATTTTTAAGCTCGTCCATTTTTATAACTTTATTTTTTGATATCTTTCGACCCCAGTAGAAAAGAAAATCCACATTTTATATTTTCTGCCCGAAAATTGTAAAAAATACTAAAAAATATCAGTTTTTGCTAATAACGAAGGCCGTCTGCTCACTCAAATTTTAAGGTCGTCCATTTTTATAACTTTATTTTTTAATATCTTTCAACCCCAGTAGAAAAGAAAATCCACATTTTATATTTTCTGCCCGCAAATTGTAAAAAATAGTAAAAAATATCAGTTTTTGCCAATAACGAAGGCCGTCCTCTCACTCAATTTTTAAGGTCGTCCATTTTTATAACTTTAATTTTTGATATCTTTCGACCCCAGTAGAAAAGAAAATCCACATTTTATATTTTCTGCCCGCAAATTGTAAAAAATAGTAAAAAATATCAGTTTTTGCCCATAACGAAGGCCGTCCTCTCACTCAATTTTTAAGGTCGTCCATTTTTATAACTTTAATTTTTGATATCTTTCGACCCCAGTAGAAAAGAAAATCAACATTTTATATTTTCTGCCCGCAAATTGTAAAAAATAGTAAAAAATATCAGTTTTTGCCAATAACGAAGGCCGTCCGCTCACTCAATTTTTAAGCTCGTCCATTTTTATAACTTTATTTTTTGATATCTTTCGACCCCAGTAGAAAAGAAAATCCACATTTTATATTTTCTGCCCGAAAATTGTAAAAAATACTAAAAAATATCAGTTTTTGCTAATAACGAAGGCCGTCTGCTCACTCAAATTTTAAGGTCGTCCATTTTTATAACTTTATTTTTTAATATCTTTCAACCCCAGTAGAAAAGAAAATCCACATTTTATATTTTCTGCCCGCAAATTGTAAAAAATAGTAAAAAATATCAGTTTTTGCCAATAACGAAGGCCGTCCGCTCACTCAATTTTTGAAGTCGTCCATTTTTATAACTCTATTTTTTGATATCTTTCGAACCCAGTAGAAAAGAAAATCCACATTTTATATTTTCTGCCCGTAAATTGTAAAAAATAGTAAAAAATATCAGTTTTTGCCAATAACGAAGGCCGTCCGCTCAATCAATTTTTAAAGTCGTCCATTTTTATAACTCCATTTTTTGATATCTTTCGAACCCAGTAGAAAAGAAAATCCACATTTTATATTTTCTGCCCGTAAATTGTAAAAAATAGTAGAAAATATCAGTTTTTCCCAATAACGAAGGCCGTTCGCTCACTCAATTTTTAAGGTCGTCCATTTTTATAACTTTATTTTTTAATATCTTTCAACCCCAGTAGAAAAGAAAATGCACATTTTATATTTTCTGACCAAAAATTATGAAAAATAGTAAAAAAAATCAGTTTTTGCCCATAACGAAGGCCATCTGCTCACTCAATTTTTAAAGTTGTCCATTTTTATAACTCTATTTTTTGATATCTTTCGAACCCAGTAGAAAAGAAAATCCACATTTTATATTTTCTGCCCGAAAATTGTAAAAAATTGTAAAAAATATCAGTTTTTGCCAATAACGAAGGCCGTCCGCTCAATCAATTTTTAAAGTCGTCCATTTTTATAACTCCATTTTTTGATATCTTTCGAACCCAGTAGAAAAGAAAATCCACATTTTATATTTTCTGCCCGTAAATTGTAAAAAATAGTAGAAAATATCAGTTTTTCCCAATAACGAAGGCCGTTCGCTCACTCAATTTTTAAGGTCGTCCATTTTTATAACTTTATTTTTTAATATCTTTCAACCCCAGTAGAAAAGAAAATGCACATTTTATATTTTCCGCCTGCAAATTGTAAAAAATAGTAAAAAATATCAGTTTTTGCCAATAACGAAGGCCGTCCGCTCACTCAATTTTTAAGGTCGTCCATTTTTATAACTTTATTTTTTGATATCTTTCGACCCCAGTAGAAAAGAAAATGCACATTTTATATTTTCTGCCCGAAAATTATTTATTTATTTATTTATTTATTTATTTATTTATTTATTGAACAAATCCAACAGTCACAAGGACCAATAACAGGATTATCATTATTTACATTATTAGGTAATTATATTATAAACTTTCGGCTGAGGATTTAATCCTCCTTAACATAATTATGAATCGCCAGTAAGAAAGCATTCAAACTTTGATAAAAAATGTCTAGCTTTGTTGGAATGTTAGCATTTATGTCGTTAAATAAATCACAGATTCGCATTAAAGGAGTAGAATCGCTAGTATAAAAAGGCCTAATTGAACGAGTATCATACGGAGGCACTGTGATAGGAATTTCGGATAACAAATACGAATTATTTACTAATCCGTGTATGATTTTAAACAAAAATACGACCCTGTCTATTGTTCTTCGATTTTCTAGCGTGTGTTCATTGAAGCGCTGGCATAATTGACTGTAATTAGAGCCTTGTGGCAAAAAAGTACCATTTTTTCTAAAATGTAAAAATTTAAGGAATCGTTTTTGGCACCTGTCAATAGCATCAGAGAGATATGCAGTCTGATTCTGCCATACAACAGAACAGTAGGTTAGTTTAGATCGGACTAAAGAATAAAATAATATCTTCATTGCAGATTCATTTTTAAATTTTTGACAGGTTCTAAACAGGAAACCTAATGCTCTGTTAGATTCACGCACTATTGTGTCTACATGAGTGTTAAACTTAAGTGTGGAGGTAAAATGTACACCTAAATCTTTATAAATAGAAACCCTATCGATATTGCATCCCTCCACACTATAAGCAAATTCCAAAGCCACCTTACAGCGCGTGAAGGTCATAACTTTACATTTTTGCGAGTTAATGTCTAAATCGTTATCACAGCACCATTGACTAAATCTATCAACGTCTCTTTGTAAATCATTACAATCCTGGATGCAATTAATGGATTTAAACAATTTAGTGTCATCCGCATACAATAAAAATTCATTATTAATAATTGAGTCCAATTCGTTCATGTATATTACAAATAACAAAGGTCCAAGGTTAGAACCTTGCGGAACTCCGGAAGTAGGTTTAAATTCAAAAGAGGTATAGCCATTGTAATTAACGGCCATTACCCTGTCGCTCAAATAAGACATCACGAGTTTAAGAATTTTTTCTGGTACACCCAGGATTTGTAAATCATTTAAAATTTTTGCATGTCTAACACAGTCAAACGCCTTAGAAATATCTATAAACACTACATCCACTTGATGATTATATAGCAAAAATGTCTCAATTTTATTTAAGAATGTGAATAAATTAGTAGCAGTGGAACGTCGTGGAACAAAACCATGTTGACTTGGTGAGAGCACTGGAGATAAATAAGTCCAAAGAATGTCTCCTAATATAGATTCTAAGATTTTAGCAAGATTACAAAGTATTGAAATGGGTCTGTAGTTTACAATGTCAGACTTATCACCTTTTTTAAGAATCGGAACTACCTTTGCTCGCTTCCAAGTGTCCGGAAATACCCCTGTAGCTAAACATAAGTTAATAATTATACATAAAGGCTCGACAAAAGCAGCGCTACATTTTCGAATAAAATTACTTGGAATTTTATCAGTGCCGGAAGTGCGTTTATTACTTAATAATAGAAGTTTAGATTTAACAATATTCGCATCAACTAGCAATCCATCGCCAACATGGTTAAAATCTTCTTGAGAAAATTTAAAGTCGACAGAAATAGGTTTGTAAACCGTTAAAAACAATTGGGCAAACGCGTTAACAATATCACGCGGACAATCGAACTTCAAGTTGTTATAAAAAACTATAGCGGGTATTCTGGTCATATTATTAAATCTATTTACGTGAGTCCAAATTGAGTTAGGATTAACAGCTACATCAGTTTCTATTTTTTTAAAATAAATTTTATGCTGTTTTTGTAAAAGTTTTTTGACAGATTTCTTAAGATTCTGATAGGCTTGGCAGTGATAAATATTACCGGAGACCTTATACTTTAGCCTAAATTTATTTTTAAGGTTAATTTCGTTAATTATCTGCTTAGTGTACCAAGGAGGATATTGCGCAGAAGCGGAAGTCCTTGAAAAAAAACCCACCTCAGTGTCCAGAATACCATAGAGTAAATTATAAAAACTTTGCACAACTTCATTAACATTCTGCGAAAACTTAAGCTGTGTCCAGTCAACATTCAAAAGTAAACAATATAAATTGGCATAATCGCAGCGTGCAAAGTTATAGGGTGGAGAGTCCGGATTACTTTCAAATTTATTGCTTATAGAATTCTCATTGGTACAGTTTTCAAACTTGACAATTAAAGGCGGATGATAATTATCAACAGGTAACAACGGAATATCATTATCTGTAACCTCACAAGGAAAAGAAGCAATAACTAAGTCCAGATATCGTTCATTTATGTTGTCAATATCATTATACTGTTTTAAATTACACAAAATCATAAAATTATTTAATACGGATGACTTGTTATCTGCAATTCTATTTATAATATATAGTTTTAAATTAGGAATGTTAAAATCTCCAATAAACAAAACCTTGCAGTTGACATGAGCCAACATCGCCGATAAGGCATCAAAAAATCCCTCGAGTACCAAACATGATGTATTCGGAGGGATGTAAACATAAAAAATAAGAAAAGTAGTGCCCTCTAAATAAAGTTTAACTGCAACAATATTAATATCAGGTGCAGTAGATATAATGCCTGAAACATCAAAACTATTTGAGGCGAATCTAGTCTTGATGGCAACCAAGACCCCCCCACCTCTCCTAAATAGTCTATCATCTCTATATAAATTAAATAATTCAGGATCAAAAACTTCTGAGCTTTGCACACTAGGATTAAGCCATGTTTCAGAAAATATAATTACATCGTATTCAGAGACGTCGAGACCTGAATTTAAAATATTAAGTTTAGTATTAATACCTCTTACATTTTGATAATAGACCACCGTTTCATTAAGTAAGTCTAAATCTGCTGCATGGGTACAGTTAAACGTACAGTTTGCGTTGATATCTGTTCCCGTAGTGTCTAGTTGGTTGAATGCGCTTGAGTTGCCTGTCTTCTCTTCACAATCTTCAGCTCTCCCCGAACCTCTCTGATCACCAAATCCGTCTCCCCTCTCTCCAGCCGATCTTGCAGCTCCTTCTGCTTCTCCTTCCGCTGGGCTCTTTGGAGGGGAGTCAAATCCCTGGTCAGTGAGATCTGTTTGTTGTCTGGGTTTGAAGTTGCCTTCCTCTTCCTATACGCTCGTATCGTCTCCCACATGGTGTCCTCTTTGTCGAAAGTGACACGTGTTGGACGAGGAGGGGCCTGGCTCTGTTGGCGTTTACCAAATCGAGATATAGTAATTGTGTTCGGATCATGCATAGGATAGCAGTTTTTAAGGAATTCATTAATTTTATCCGAATCCTCTTTATAGATCAAATCTTTGGATCTCTTACCGTCATCCACAGCTTCCACACAGCCAAAGACAATTAGATTTCTGCTACGGTTTAATCTGTCAGAGACTTCTGCCAAACACTTGGAGGAAATAGTATCCTCAGAGATTGAAACAGCACCGCCGTCAACCCTATTATTGTTGTCCTGCAATTCCTGGACTTTAATTTCTATGGCATCAATTCTCTCCACAGCATCATTTAATTTAATAGAGTAAGACTGCATCAATGAGTCAAGTTTTTGGCTAATGAATGATTCAGAGTCTTCTTTAGCTTTAATATAATGTTCATTGAGCAGTTGACTAATTTGGTCGATAGTAACGTTATTAGATGTGCTTGGTGACAATGATCGAGTAGTAACTTTGTGGGAGCAGCATTTCCTCTTTCCAGTGGACTTGTTGACAGCTAGATTTGCACAGCTTGGATGGTAGAAAGCACCACATGGGCAGGAGTAGGCATCACCAACGATAGCAGTGTTACAGGTAACACAGGTGCGCGACATGTTTACAACACGTGCGAGAAGGTAGGGGATCCAATGTATCACAGCACAGTCCTGACTTAGATGGCAATATTTGTAGAATAGGTAATACAACACAAAACTAAAGCGGTTCCAAATCTTTTTAATATCAATAAAAAGACTGTATTAAATGTAAAAACAGAGGTCCCAGTTATATCACGTCATGGGAATCAACTAAAAGAAGCCGATAAGAGAGAATTCTGGAGCACTACAACACTCGGAACACTACTTTTAGCGAAAAATAAACTGGCAGATCACGAGCACGCTGTTATACTTTCGGCCATTTTTAATCATTTTTAATCATTAAAAAAAATCAGTTTTTTTCCATAACAAAGGCCGTCCGCTCACTAAATTTTTAAAGTCGTCCATTTTTATAACTCCATTTTTTGAAATATTTCGACACCAGTAGAAAAGAAAATACACATTTTATATTTTCTGCCCGAAAATTGTAAAAAATAGTAAAAAATATCAGTTTTTGCCAATAACGAAGGCCGTTCGCTCACTCAATTTGTAAGGTTGTTTTTTTTATAACTTTATTTTTTGATATCTTTCAACCCCAGTAGAAAAGAAAATCCACATTTTATATTTTCTGCCCGAAAATTGTAAAAAATAGTAAAAGTTAGCAGTTTTTGTCAATAACGAAGACTGTCTACTTATTTTGTTTGTGAAGTTGTCTTTTTTGTAACTTGAATTTGAGTGCTGTTTCAAACTCCCATTGAAAGATTGTCGGAAATTGATATATTTCTGTTATTAAATGTCGTCAATCGTCAAAAATCTTGTTTTTATGGCGTTTTTTACGTTTTCCCAGCAGTTTAATGATGAAACTAATCTATTTTTGTAATTATACAATTCTATTGATCCAAAATATTGATTTTCTAGTGAAAAATAGAAAAAAAAAATTTCGTTAATTTTAACGTTACATACTTTAATGCAATGAGTTTATACCTGGATCACCACGTGTTAAACGTTTTTTTAGCTTAGTACTAGGTCCATAATATTGATATCTAGGTAAATGCAGCTCAAACGGTAATTTATTGATTATATTATTAAGAAACCCTTTACTTCTGCAAGAAGTTTTCTTTTCCATTATATCATGAGTAATCATTCTTTACTCAACGGTGGTTTACAACGAACTGATGGAAGTAGAATATATAAATACGGTATTTATAGTTTTTTTCTTAGTCGATTGCAAGGTGCAGTTTAAAGTACAAGCTGATCAGCTCCCAATTGTAAATGTCGATAACCTTATTCAAACCGAAGACAGTGAGGTTAAGCGTCATGAGAGTCTTTTTTAGAATAGTATTTGCGCAGCTTTTTGTGGACCCTCAAATTGTGGAAAAACAAATGCTCTTCTTTCTTTGATTATACATTCAAATGGTTTAAGCTTTGAAAATATTTATTTATACTCAAAGTCATTACAACAACCAAAATATAAATTTCTAGAAAAAGTATTGAGTAATGTTGATGGAATAAAGTACTTTCCATTCAGTGAACATGAGCAAGTGGTTTCACCTAAAGATGCTGAACCCAATTCTATCTTTATTTTCGATGATATTGCTTGTGAGAAGCAGGACAATGTCAGAGCATTCTTCTTTATGGGTAGACATGTTAACGTTGACAGTTTTTACTTGTGTCAAACCTATGCCCATATTCCTAAACATCTAGTTAGAGATAATGTCAACTTACTGGTTCTTTTCAAACAGGATGATAGAAATCTTAAGCATGTTTATAATGATCATGTAAACACGGATATGACATACACTCAATTTAGAGATTTATGTTCTACATGTTGGAATTCTGATAGATATGGGTTTGTGGTTATAGATAAAGATAGAAATTTAAATGAAGGTCGTTATAGAAAAGGTTTTGATTGCTTTATTCAGTTATAAATATCAAATGTTTCTAAACAACTACTTTAGTGCAATTTTAGACTTCAATATATAAATATGTTTCGAAAAGACGTGGAAAAACTTCATCAAATTGCAAAAGCAAGTGAAGCTATACGACGGAAACATCCCATACTTAAAGGTGGTAGAGAGGATGCAGAAAATATGTTAAGAGAAACTTTTCAACCATTGGTTACTCCATTAGAGAAATTAGTGAATATAACTCAAACACCTATCAAGATTGAAAATGTTAAGAAAAAAGAAGAAATCAAAGAAGAGGAAGATGATGATTTTTAAACAACTTTTAAGAGTGCTATTAGTGGAAATATACCATTCAATACATCCACTTATGATAACAGCATAGAGTTTTTGGATCCTTTTGCTCAAGAAGCAAATCTACTTAATATGCAAAATGAAAATGTGATTAATGAATTCAAAAATGATGAGTTTCATAGTGATTCTACAAATCAAGATTATAATAAAATCAGGGACGCACACGCCCACGATGCGAAACGACAGAATTGTATCTTATCGTATCGTGGCTAGCCTCGAACACGATAGACTAACCTGATTTGTATCGTGTCCGGGCACAACACGATAGACTTTGCTCAGTCGTATCGTGGCAGGCTTCAACACAATACGATCAGAAAAATCGCATCGTGGCAATCCACAACAGTCAATCCACATATTCAATAGTATCGTGGCAGACCACGACAAAATATGTATCAAAGAATCGTAACGTGTCAAACACGTTAGAAATTAGTCAAATTTTCAGATCGAGATGAAAGCAAGCGTCGCGTCGCCTTGACGTTTCGCCCCACCACAACAAATTCTAAGTCGTCCGACGACAAAGGCTCTCCGCGCCTTTCTTCTTCTTGTTTTCGCAGTAATCTTTGTAAGCAACCTTGAATGGGGAAATTGAAAATATGCCTCCTAATTAATAATGCCTAAATGGTTCCAAGTGTTTTATTGAATAAATACTTGCGACCTAGTGTTCTAATTAATAAATAGATATCCACAATTGTTTTATTTAACAAATAGATGCGCACTACTTTTTTAGTGCACATATAGATGCGCACTACTTTTTTAATGCACATAAAGATGCGCACAACTTTTTTAGTGCACTTATAAATGCGCACTACTTTTTTAGTGCACATATAGATGCGCACTACTTTTTTAGTGCACAAATAGATGCGCACTACTTTTTTAGTGCACATATAGATGTGCACTACTTTTTTAGTGCACATATAGATGCGCACTACTTTTTTAATGCACATATAGATGCGCACAACTTTTTTAGTGCACATATAAATGCGCACTACTTTTTTAGTGCACATATAGACGCGCACTACTTTTTTAGTGCACAAATGGACGCGCACTACTTTTTTAGTGCACAAATATATGCGCACTACATTTTTAGCTCACAAATACACGTGCAAAACTTTTTTAGCGCACAAATAGACGCGCACTACTTTTCTGGCGCACAAATACATGCGCACTACTTTTTTAGCACACAAATACATGCGCACTACTTTTCTAGCGCAGAAATATATGCGCACAAGTGTTTTATTCAAGAAACATTTATTCATGTAAACTAAACATCGATTTTCATTAAATATTTTTGATGTAATGAAGACTTAAACATTAATGAGTTGTATTCAGAGTTGATCCTCTTTGTGTATTTTGATTCCAAGAACCACAAACTTAACATAAAATTTGGTTCTTCTTAGATCCTTCGTAACGCGTCACAATTATTTACATAATATATTTAAAAAATTAAAAGTACGTTTTAAAAGTCATTTTATAACATATGGTGCAAGTATATTTTTTAATCCATTCAAAATCTTTAATATTTAGTGCAAGATTAAATTTACATAATATAAAATAAAAGAATCAAAGCTTTCAAAAAAGTAGAAAATTAATACCTTTAAAAAACGTAGATAAAGACATCAAATAAATGTTTTCAAAAATTCGTAATTATAAGATAAAAACTAAACAATTAAAAAGAAGTAAAAATATTTCTAAGAAATGGAAAAACTATGACAAAAATTTAAGAATTAATTAGAACGCTAAGACTAAAAAAATAGTGAAACATCAAGAAAATGGAGAAAAGTTTTTTTCCTGAACCTAACAAACTGTAAATAAATGTAAAGTACAAAGAATAATAAAATTTGTTTAGAATCTACTAAAAGATTAGAATTAATAAAAATAAAATAAAAGCATGTGCCATATCAAGATGAATAAAAAGTCCACAAAAGAAATTTAAAAATCACTTAAAAACAAAAAAGTTTACGCAAATTAAACCAAACAAATTTTTATAATATTACATGTAACATTTAAAACAAGTCCAACAATAAATTTAAAGAAATAAAGAAAATCTCAAAATTTTATGGAAGAATAAGTAAGTTTGCAAAAAAATCTCCCAAAAATCTCATAGAAATATTATAAGAATTAAAAAAAGGATTATTGTGAATATGAAATATAATTAATATTACGTAATGATTTTGCATTAATAATATGCATTTGAAATTTGAATTAATTGAAAGTTAAAAGTTGGAACAAATTGGAATATGATAGTTAATTGTTAATTGACGTTTGGAATTTATTTAAATTATAATGACTTAAAGATATAAAATTCTAATACTATTTTTTGCTATCTTCATACCAAAAATTTGTAAATCGTAGGTATTTTGATAATCTGTTTTAGCACAATTTTTTCAATTTGATAAATATTAAAATATTGAAATCGAAATTTTTAAGATTTATCCACAAATTTGTGTGTTTTGTTTATATGGTCTTGTGATGTTTTGCATGCAGTATTTTACATCTAGAGAATTGTAAAGTTTTTTTAATTATGTCATGATTTTAATGCCAATTTCCCAATGATTTAAATCAATTGTTGTTGATTTATTTTGGCCTTGCCAAATGAGTTAGTGCAGTCGATTATTTTTGGAATGACCCAAAAGATAAATAAATTTGTTGTGTCAAAGAATAATTGAAAAGTGCAAAGAATGAAGAAAAATATACAAGAAAGGATGCCCATAGAAATACAACGGTATTGACCACGGTATTCTGGTACTGCATAAATAGGAAAATAAATTATTAATTATTACAAATATATTTAACTATAATAATGATATAAATAATACAAACTTAATTTCATTTTTTAGTTTTTTTCAACAATCAAGAATCTTTACATTTTATGTTCTATACTGCAATACAAATTTTTTATGCTTTCCAAAAATCGGAAATCTACTAGATTTTGTGTTCTAGTTTATTCAAACTTTAAAACTTCAACTAATTCAAATTTAAATATATATAAATTAATGCATAATAATTAAATAATAATTATTTTCCATATTGACAATAATCCTCTTTTTAATTCTTACAAGATTTCTAAGAGTTTTTAACACTTTTTTAAAACTGTTTTAAATTTTTATGTTATAATTTCTTATTCTTACATAATTTTAAAATAATTTTTTCTTTTACTTTTGATATTTTTTTGTTTTAGTTCTTTTATTTTAGAGAGTAAGCAATTTTCAATCGGTTTCGCATTCCTGTCATCTATATTCACGGAAATAACACTACTATACATCATTTATTGAAAAAAATTTTTTTTTTTTAATTTATTGCGAAATATGCAAAGACTTCACCATGACGATTCTGTGATTCCCTACAAAAATTAAGCGCTTTAAACGTAAAAAAAGCAAAAAATCAATTATAAAATTTGTTTCTATCGTAGTGAATCTCTTGAGGGGAGTCAATTGTTGCTTATACTAAAGTGTAACTAAATTCTGATTTGATTTTTATGAAATATTTCAATTTTTTAAAAAGGCTTCACCAAGACGCACAAAACTGGGGACAAGAAATAACATCTAGAAAAAATAAAAATAATAATTATTTTTTTTACAACTACTTTTTTTTGAATTCTACACACTTAGACAATAAAAAAATATAACCATTAATTTGTTTTATTATTAAAGTTTACTAAAAATATTTATTTTTGTGTCGTAACTGACCCTGGGGACAGGCTTCACCATGACGATTTGGCCTATAAATTTGCATTTAAAAAAAAAAATTTAATCTTATAAATTAAAGTGGCTACAGGCTTTCGTTTGTGATCACTAGAGTTACTTTTTTAAGTTAGATTCATTACCATATGTGCAATTTGTTTCTTAAAAAACAGAAGGGACATGGAATTGTCGGTTTCGTGGAGAATCACCCATATATTATACAGAAAAACGAATAACAGTTGAGCATATTATTAGAAACAAAATTTTCTTCTCTTCAAGGTCGTCTTCTTACGGAGTGTTTCTCCTTAAAAGAATCTTTTACTTCAAAATTTATGAAAGAATTAAAAGTCACAAGTAACTCATATATTTACAAGCACAATTAAACATAACCTGTAGGTAATCAAAATCTATTTGACACTTATAACCTAAAATAACCTGAAACACACAATAGGTCACAAATTTTGTAGGAACTTTCCGCGTAATCCAATTTCTCAAATGAGGAAACAACACTCACTAAATTTATAAAACACAAGTTATGATAAAACAAATAATGCACTTTATACGCGACGACACGATTGACATGACGCGACGCTTGTTTAAACACTCAGAAAAATGATATCAAAAATATCAAAAATATTGATAAAATTAATTTGAAATTTGTAAAAAATGATAAAAATAATTTAAAATAGGAAAAATAGTCCAGAAATAACCAAAATAACAGAAATTTGAAGAAATAATTAAGAAATCACAAAAAATTTTAATTTTAAGGTAATAAGTGAAACTAGGTGTGAATTCTGTCCATTTCATGGACACTTCGCTTCCAAGGAAGCAAGATAATTTGCTTTCTCATAGAGGAAGCAAGAAATTTAGTTATAATATAAAAAATAATAATTTAATTTTAAATTAATTATTATTGAAAAAAATTAAAAATCATGAATTATTACGTGGGTTTTTGGTCAATTATATACTTTATATAGGTCAATCGATTCGTTTTGAAACAAGGAATATGATTTTTTCATTCATTTGTCTGAATTTTTAGCATGAAAAAATTTTTTGCCGAAAAACGATATTTTCGATAAAAAAAGGTGCTCAAAAAAATTTGATTGGGTATTTCCAAAAATCCCTGTGTCCAAATTTAAATATTTGTGAGCTTCATATGTCATCCAAATTTTATTAAAATCCGTTAAAGCGTTCTCGAGATATCCTAGCGAAAAAAAATTTACCACATACACACACACATACACACACACACATCCGGACATTTTCTCAGGAATGAAAATTTGAACTTTTCAGATGAAACTGAGTCAATTTACACTATTTTTGGGAAATCGAAAATCTTAACGATCACAACGCTTCCTCTATGAGGAAGCAAAAGTAACAAAAATTTGAGCCAAATAATTGAAAGATGACAAAACTAATTAAAAATTAAGTAAAAATTAAAAAATTTGAAGAATAGGTACTTATTTTAGTCCAAAGAAAGAGTTTGGTCGAATGAAACAAATACATTTAAATAAAAATTTTGTTTCTGGAACCAAAGGATTTGTTACAAGGAACCAAATGCTTATTTAATCTAATAAAACTTTTTTGTTGTATCAAATAAAATAAGTTAACTAAATGGTTTGTTTAATTTAACTGAAATTTTTTTCTAACTGTAAATGTCTTATGTCTTAAAATAAGATCTGTTTTTACAGTGTACATATACATTTTTTTATTTATTTTTTATTAATTCTAATTTTTCAGTATATTCTTATCAAATTTTTTTAATTTTTGTATTTTTTACATTTTTCTGCGGTTTGTTAGATTAAGAAAAAAAACATTTTTCCATTTTCTTTCTATATTATTTATTTAATCTTCTTGCTGTTTCACAATTTTTTTAGTGTTTCTTTGAATTATAATTAATTCTTTAATTTTTGTCTTATTTTTTCTATTTCTTAGAAATATTTTTTCTTCTTTTAAACTATTTAGTTTTTATCTTATAATTACGAATTTTCAAAACCATTTATTCGATTTATTCTATATCTACATTTTTTTTATGTAGACAAATATGTCGAGATACTTAAAATTAGGTGTAAATTATGTCTATTCTTGCACATTTCGTTTCCACGTATAAGCAAAACAATTTGCTTGCTCATAGAAGAAGCAATAAATTAATGACGTAAAAATTAATTGGAGAAATTATTAAAAAAAAGAATTTTAAATGCAAAAAATGAAGAAACATGAATTATTTTCGAATTTTTGATCAATTATAAACTTTATATAAGTTAATTAATTCGTTTTGAGACACGGAATATGATTTTTGTATTTATGAAGTTGTATTTTTAGCATGGAAAAAAACGATTTCTTTCGATGAAGAAAGGTGCTCAAAAAAATTTGATTAGGTATTTTCAAAAATCCTGGTGTCCAAATTTAGAAATTCATGAGCTTAATAACTCATCCAAATTCTGTTGAAATCCGTTGAAGCGTTCTCGAGATATCCTGGCGACAAAAAAGGCTATACATACATATCATACATGCACAAAACACTCACATACATTTAGACATTTGCTTAAAAATGGAAATTTACGCTTATTAGATGAAATTGAGTTGATTTAGACTATATTTGTGGAAAATCGAAAATCTTAACTATCACAAAGCTTTCTCTATGGAAATGTAAAAAAGAATGAATCCATTAACATCCATGCTTAGGGAAAAATGGATATCAAAAAAAGTCATTACGGGAAACTGGACCGTGCTTGAAATGATGATTTTTGACATTAAGAAATGTTTAAAAATAAATTGTTTAAAAACATTGTTATAAACAAATATAAGAAGAAAACTAAAAATTATTAAAAATAAATAGTTTCATTCGATTGTACGCGAAAATATTGTTTATTTAGTATTAAGAACACATAAGGTAAAAAGATTGAAAACGTTACACGTGCCTTCTTGAATAATTTTTCTCGTACAATCGATTAATGACATTGGTTTTTAATATTTTTTAATTTTGTTTCTATTTGTTTAAAACAATTTGTTTAAAAAAATTGTTTCTTTTAACAGTTTTTAATGTAAAAAATCATCATTTAATTCACAATCCTGTTTTCTGTACAGCTTTCTCTGCTATCCATATTTCCCTAAAAATGGGTTGAGATGGATTCAAGGTCATTATTGTTGTTTATTGATTATTTATAACAAATGGAGTGAAAAAGTTTTAAATGTCTCCCATGTTCCTTTATTAATTTTTCACGTGCAATGAAAAAACACTATTTATTTTTAACAATTTTTTTTTATTTGTTTATAACAATTCGTTTAAACCAATTATTCTTTAAACAATTTTTAATGTCTAAAATCATCTTCTGATTACTTCCAGTATTGGTTTTTTGGAAATCCGCATTTCCCCAAATTATTTATGTCACTTAATTATTTATTAGTAAAAATATAAAAAGCTTGGTAACTACTGCCGTTAGAAAACTAGTGCGCATATATTTGTTCAATAAAACATTAGTGCGCATGTATTTTTAAGCTAAAAAAGTAGTGCGTATCTATTTATGCGCTAAAAAAGTAGTGTGCATCTATTTGTGCGCTAGAAAAGTATTGCACACGTATTTGTGCACTAAAAAAGTAGTGCGCATCTATATGTGCACTAAAAAAGTACTGCGCATTTATATGTGCACTAAAAAAGTTGTGCGCATCTTTATGTGCATTAAAAAAGTAGTGCGCATCTATATGTGCACTAAAAAAGTTGTGCGCATCTTTATGTGCATTAAAAAAGTAGTGCGCATCTATATGTGCACTAAAAAAGTAGTGCGCATCTATTTTTGCACTAAAAAAGTAGTGCGCATCTATATGTGCACTAAAAAAGTAGTGCGCATTTATAAGTGCACTAAAAAAGTTGTGCGCATCTTTATGTGCATTAAAAAAGTAGTGCGCATCTATATGTGCACTAAAAAAGTAGTGCGCATCTATTTGTTAAATAAAACAATTGTGGATATCTATTTATTAATTAGAACACTAGGTCGCAAGTATTTATTCAATAAAACACTTGGAACCATTTAGGCATTATTAATTAGGAGGCATATTTTCAATTTCCCCATTCAAGGTTGCTTACAAACATTACTGCGAAAACAAGAAGAAGAAAGGCGCGGAGAGCCTTTGTCGTCGGACGACTTAGAATTTGTTGTGATGGGGCGAAACGTCAAGGCGACGCGACGCTTGCTTTCATCTCGATCTGAAAATTTGACTAATTTCTAACGTGTTTGACACGTTACGATTCTTTGATACATATTTTGTCGTGGTCTGCCACGATACTATTGAATATGTGGATTGACTGTTGTGGATTGCCACGATGCGATTTTTCTGATCGTATTGTGTTGAAGCCTGCCACGATACGACTGAGCAAAGTCTATCGTGTTGTGCCTGGACACGATACATTTCAGCTTAGTCTATCGTGTTCAAGGCTTGCCACAATACGATCCAGCTTGAGCTAGCGTGTTGTGGCTGGCTACGATACGTTTCACTACCAGCCAAAGTGTTGCGACGCTGACACAACACAACACAACACGATGGGCTCGGGCGCATCCCTGTAATAAATTGACAAATAAATTTATACAAATGCTACATAAAAATAGAAAACAGTATTTGGATATGGTTTATGGAGTACGTAAACTTCCTGATGGTACGTTTCTAATTGGTGATACACAAATAGATTTTGAGGGCCCATACATTAATCTAGTGGGAAAGAAAAAATATTCAAAAACAGATGGTCTGTTAGAACTTTTATTCAGACAAAAACCTGATGAAACTGCAATAAGTTCAAATGATTTAGAAAACTATAAAGAAATTCTCACTTCTACAAATGCACATAGAAAAAATTATAGTCCAACTAAACCTTTGCGTATGAGCACGAGTTTCAAATTCACTAAAATTATTGCAAAGCTTTTCCCAAAAACTGGAAATTCCTTAAAGAAAAAGAGTCTATTACCACAAGTTATGATAGTCAAGAGAAAGTCTTATCCAGACTACGTCTATTGGGATGATCCAAATGAACTTGTAGACCGTTTACGGTTGCTCATGGCTTCCCAACAAGCTGGTAATTCAAGTCAAAACAATGAAATTTTTTCGATTATTGAAGAATTACGTGAAGCTCAAATCATATATTAAGAAGGTGAAAGAAAAATCAAGATCATTATCAAGTTAAACATTGATGTATTTAGATACATTAAAATTATTGAAAATGGCTGATAAAAAGTTAGTAGTAGTTACAGAATTACATAGACAAGCTAGGAGAAATTACCCACGTCGTAAAGTGCAAATGCGTGGAATAGATGAAACTTGGCAAGCAGATTTAGTTGAAATGCTGCCATATTCTAAAGTTAATAAAGGTTTTAAATATATACTTACGGTTATAGATATCTTTTCCAAGTATGCATGGACTATACCTGTAAAAAGCAAAAATGGAAAAGATGTTTCAGCAGCAATGAAATCTATACTTGTGAATGGACGGATTCCAAAAAAATTGCATACTGATAGAGGCAAAGAATTTTATAATTCTCAATTTGAGAGTTTAATGAAGTCATATAAAATCAAACTTTATTCAACCTTTAGTAACTTAAAAGCTTTAATTATTGAAAGATTTGACCGGACTCTGAAGAATATGATGTGGCCACAATTCAACTTGCAAGGAAATTACAAATGGATACATATCTTACCATCACTTGTTTCGCAATATAATAATAAGACGCATCGTACTATTGGAATGAAACCAAAGGATGTCAGCAGAGAGGATGAGTCTGAACTATTGAAGCGCATCTCCAAGCAAAGGGAAATTAAACCTAAGAAGACAAAATTCAATGTCGGTGATCGAGTTCGAGTAAGCAAGTACAAAAATGTTTTCAATAAAGGATACACACCCAACTGGACAACTGAAATATTTACCATTACTCAAGTGAAACGAACAAGCCCAGTAACATACAAGCTGAAGGATTATCAGAATCAACCCATCGAAGGCGGCTTCTATGAAGAAGAGATCACCAAAGTGAAATATCCAGATGTTTACCTCGTAGAGAAAGTTCTTAAGCAGAATTGTAATAAAATCTATGTAAAGTGGCTTGGACTTGATAATTCACACAACAGTTGGATAAACAAATCTGAATTGTAATCATATAATACAAGTTAAAGTTAACTTTTAGAAAAGTTAAAGGTAACTTTAGAAAAGTTAAAGATAACTTTTAGAAAAGTTAAAGATAACTTTTAGAAAAGTTAAAGATAACCTTAGAAAAGTGAAAGGTAACTTTAAGAAAAGTTAAAGGTAACTTTTATGAAAGTTAAAGGTAACTTTTAGAAAATTTAAAAGTAACTTTTAGAAAAGTTAAAAGTAACTTTTTGAAAGTTGAAGTTAACTTTCAGAACAGTTAAATGTACTTTCGAAAAAAATAATTATAAAATGTAATATATTAAAGTTATCTTGAATAAACAATTCATAAAATAAATATTTATGTAGTATCTGTTATTAATCTTATCTCTTAGTTTCAAATAATAATTTTTAAGTAAAACAGAGTTGCAAAGCATGCATATAAAGGTTTTATTAAATGAAGTAGACAAAAATTAATATAGATATAGTTTTCATTTATTGTCCTCTCGCTCTCTCTCTCTCCCTCTCATTTCTTTAAGTATTTACAAATATAAATAATAATAAAATGTATAATAACAAAGATAATTTACAATAAATTTACAATAAATTTACAAACAGTTTGCTTAAACTAGTGTCATTTCTACATCATTAGAATATAAATTGTTTATATTATAATGCCCCCAAGCGAGGGTGTCCGTGCTATTTTTTATTAAATATCTTTTATCATCAAACGGACTTAAAGCTATTTTTGTCTGTTTTAATGTGTGTACATTATGGAGTTTTGACCGGATACAATATTGTGTTCTAGCTAGCATTTCAACATTTTTTAAGCAGTAGACATAGTCATCAAAGGTAATTGTTTTCTTAACAACTACCTCCTTAACACCTTTAGCCTTTTTTATAAAGTCCTGATCCTCTACTCGAATGCTATACATTTTACTCCGTAAGCCAACAAATTCTGTAATAACTCTCCCACTACACTCATCTTTCATGAGACCTAAAACTTTTTTATTGACTTGCGGCATTCCATGTATATTGTCAACAGGATAATCAGAAGTGTCAAATTTAGAAATATCTGCTTTCATATCCGAATAGATATTTTCACATTTGACGTGATAAACAAGACTATCGGTGTCAGTATAGAGCAATTTACAGTTATCATTATACTTTTTTCGCATGTAATCGTAATGAAAATCATACATGAGTGTTTTGGAAATGTCTAAAACGCTAAGACCAATATAGATTGGTTTATTCATAAGCACTTCCGTTTTTCTAAGTTCCACCGCAACTAAATTTTCGCTAAAGATAGCTCGCGAGTGGAAGTTAGGTTTAGATATAAGAGCTTTAGCTCCATATCTACCCCCCACTTTGTTACAAGTTTAACGTCAACTCGTTTCCGTACGTTTTGCATTGTCTTACCGTACACTGCATTATTCATTAGCTTAAATAGATTTATTTCAAAATCATTTGTAGCGTTCGTTCGCATCATGGTATTAAAATCCACATAATTTTTCAACCAAGCAGATTGTTTGAATTGTAAAATTCTATGAATATGTGTAAGTTTAATACCACGTGCCAAAGCTTGCTTCAGTGCACGGTAATGGATAACGTATTTTTGTTTCGGTAGAAGGGTAGTTAGTAACTTTGTCTCTTTTGATCCTGGTGGTTTTAAGTGTTCTGAACAAAATGGCAGATCACTGTGATTGTTGTGTAATTCATCGGGATAGACTAAATCAACTTCTAAAATATAACCAACATTATTATTTACATTCGGCACCCACTTAAAACCACCGTAGGGAAGTGCTTGTATCATAGCCCAGCCATACAGGTTGTTCGCGTCCAAGTACATAATGTAAGTTGAATCTTCTTCTTCGTTATATTTTTCCATGTACTGGTTATTAGCTCTAGCATATCTATTGGAACACTGGCTTACTCCACCTCTAATGCCACGTTCAATAAACATAACCATATCTATATCAGTGAGAAGTTCCAATTTTACATTACTATACTTTAACATAGCATCCCAGCTCAACCCATGTGTTGTATAATAATGAGCTGGATCTAAACCGTACGCAATAAGACACTGGTTTCTAAAATTTTCAAAAATATCTGCGAGTAGTAAAATGTCTGTTTTCATATACAAATATACATAATCGCAGAGATTTTTGCAATTGAAGGCATTCCAGACTTTTTGCGCATGTGCATAATCTTCATTACTGACATGCGAATCGTTTAATGTACTATAAAATTTTTCTATTGGGGGTAGTTGTCCCTCATTAGGTTTTGCTCTGCTGTCCAAATACTCATATGGAAAAATTCCTTTTCGGGTTAACAGTTCTATACTATTTTTGGAATAGGTAGAAAATTCGGAATTTATTATATTATGTTCAGGAAGATAAGATGCCAATTTATCCAAAGACGATGCCATAAATTTGAATGAATCAATGAATCGAAAATGGACGATACTTCCTTGAACATGTTTGGTAAAGCTTATATATCTTTCTTTGTTAACGGGGAGGAGGTCAACTTTTCCCTCAAATTCAGTGACAATGGATTTTATAATGAAATGTGCATCATATCCACTTAAATTGTGGAATACTACAGGAATAGTTCTTGAATCCTGGTAGTTGACATTACAATCCTGATGCGCTACCCCCCTGTACTCCCCAGTTATATGACAATGATCTTTAACTTTTACAGCCCCATGCGCGATAGATTTTTTACAAATGTGACAAATGTTAGTGCTTCGAAAAGCAGCTTGTTGACTTGCATTTAGTTTCTCCATCGGAATGGTGACCATAAATACAGTCTCAATATCCTCTGCCATCTGTTTTAACTCTTTAGCAAACCATTTTGCAGGATCTTCTTCATCCTTAGGTGATTCTTTGTATACTGATAAAGTGTCATCATAAAATTTTAAATAGTATCCAATGCTTAGAAGTTTATGATTCTGAAATACTTCTGTGCAATCACCTAAAGTTGAAGATTCCGTTTCAGGAAGCAATAAGCTCTCGCAGTCTGCATATATGATAAATGGAGCACGCTCCTTATTATTAAAATTTTTAAATTGAATTACATTATTATTAGGCTGTGGTAAAATTACTTTAGTTTTATTCAATTTGTTACAATCTTCGGTGTGTTCAATAAGTTTTTCATCACTATGAAAGTAATGCAAACAACGATCGCAAATATGCGTCTTGTGACCATGTTTAGACAATTGGCAACTTACAAGTCGTGATAAATTCTTAATCCAAACGTAGTGATAGTTGAATGAAAGAATCGATTTATCAGCGGAAGCATCTTCCTCAGCACTTAAACTTTTATCTACGTAATGATCTTCAATGCGTAAAAGATTCACATGAGAATCTCTTTTCTCTGATGTAAGATGTAACGGTGTTACACTAAAATCATTTTCACACTTTCGAAGACCATATACATTGACTGAAATTTTATTTAGTTTTTCAAATTTTGCAACATCATTTAGAGCTACAGGAAATTTAATCCCGATAAAATCTAAGTCACACTTAATGGTATCGTAATTAGATAAACGATTTGGATTATAAATAACAGGATGCAATGCTGATAGAATCGACCACTTGAAGCATTGATTATCATGCTCATTAACAACATTGACGCAGGCATGCTTATCTTCAATAACTTTTGGCAGACGAATGTAAGAACTAGCGCGCATGGGGTTGAATTTATTAATATTAACATCAAGTCTATGAATGGAGTCAAGAGTCCAATTGGATTCTTTTTCCTCAAATTCCTCCATTTTTCTATGTGTTAGTTGTTTAACATTAACATTATAAAATTCATCTAACTGAGTTGAAGGTAAAATGTCACTTGCTTTAACTGAAAAGTGTTTTAAATCAAATTCTTCTGAACCGTCAGGTAGGGCTATCTTAAATTTGGCGTACAATACCGTGTACGTTTTTACCGGACCAAGCGTGTTCAAACAAGTCTCGACATGATTTTTGAAGAGAACAAAGTCATCGTCTAAGAACTGGTTAACATCTATATGCGTTAAATTTACTATTGTTCCCGACTGTAATTGATTATTAAAGGCTGTATCCATGTCAACCCACTTAATTGTTCCATTTGAGTTATTGAGACCGGCGCCGCTCTTCTCTAATAAATTAAAATGACATTTCAAGTAATGCACTCTGTTTAATAAATTTAAGATTTTTTGTTTCTGAGGAACCGTAAAGTTAGATCTATTAAAGAATTTTTTTAAAATAGCGTATTGCTGTTTACATTTATGCTGCCATTTGAATGCACTAATAAGACGAGCGTCAGCCGGTTTGGACTTTACAGAGCATAACTTTAATTCAGCTGTTATTTTATTTGTAAATAAACAAAAAATTGTTATTTTATTCGTAAATAAACAAAAAATTGTTATTTTATTCGTAAATAAACAAAAAATTGTTATTTTATTTGTAAATAAACAAAGTTTTAAATTACTTACAGAGTTTATTATTGACAACTGTGAACCTCCTAGAGAAGTAGGCAGAAACTATGTCTGTGTATCTGTAACATTAAAAAACATTATTATAAACAACGAATTGTTATTTTACTAGTAAAATATACAAAATCTGTAAAGCTAGAAATACTTACGGAGCTGCTCTTGGGAGAGAACCTGCTGCTACAAAACTCTGATGCGAAATAAGATCAGGGCCTACAAGCTGCAATGCATTCGGCCCTCACAGCACCGGATATCCCGGGATATCCTAAAAATGTCCCGTGGATATCCCTAGGATATCCCAGGGATATCCAAGGATATCCCAGGGATATCCAAGGATATTTTCAGGATATCCTAAAAGCGGCGGTTTGGATATCCTAGGGATATCCTAAGGATATCCGCCGATATCCTGGGGACATCCTAGGGATATCCCATGGATATTCATAAAATGAAATTTAAGATATCCTCAGGATATCCCCCGGATATCCCCCGGATATATATCCTCAGGACATCCTCAGGACATCCTCAGGATATACCCAGCACAAACAGAATTACTAGCTAGTGCCGTATTAAGAGTTAGGTGACTGAGGCGCTTGCTGCTGGCGAACCGCATGGGGGCGCCAAAATTTAACGAAATTAAAACAGAATAATAATTTTTAAATTATCAAAAAAAAAATGTTTTTGTAGTTGGGAGCCATAAAAATTAACATATCATTTGCACCAAAAGAGGAATTTTATACATTATGACTTACCCCACTTTGCGTTTCAACCCGTGTGGAAAGTTCCGAGTATTTCGCAGTGTAAGTGGGCGCCAGTTGGGGGTTAGGTGGGGCCCACCTGGGCTAGGTAGGCCCCAACTGGCGCCCACTTACAAACTGGGAAATACTGGGAACTTTTCAACACGGGAACTGCAATAGTATTAATTTTAAAACAAAACAAAAGTCACATTTCGTAAAAGTCCCTGCTAAATGCTCGATAATACAAATCAATTATTTAAAAGAAATTAAAGTACATAGGGGGCATTATTTCTGAACTGCCCCAGTCAAAAATTAGAATGTCCTATAACTTTGGTAAATTTTTTCCCTACATGATAATATCAAATCCCCGCAATATTAGCTTTTTTGAAAAAAATTTGTATAAAGTAGAGGGGGTTGAAGTTTTGACTTTTTGAGTGACACCGTCATTTTCGAGTTCATATAATTATGTAACAACTTAATAGATTTTAATTTATATATAGTGAATTTAAAAGCTTTTTTCAAGCACTTTTTAAATAAAAAATAATTTTAAAAAAAGATTGTAACCCTTCTTTTTTCAAAATTAAGTCTTATTTTTCACTTTTGAGGTTTTTCGGCAGTTTTTGGATTTTTTTTATTTTTTTCAATCGAAAGCTGAGATTTTTTCCAACGAAATATGTAAAAATGGAAATGGGCCAATAATGGGTTTTCGAGAAAATGTAAAAAATAAGCAAAAAAGTAGGTTTTTTTACATTCTCTTGAAAACGCAGTATTGGCCCATTTCCAGTTTTACGTATATCGTTGGAAAAAATCTCAGCTTTCGATTGAAAAAAATAAAAAAAATCCAAAAACCGCCGAAAGACCTCAAAAGTGAAAAATAAAACTTAATTTGGAAAAATGAAGGGTTAAAATTTTTTTTTTAAATTATTCTTTATTTAAAAAGTGCATGAAAAAAGCTTTAAAATTCACTATATATAAATTAAAATCTATTAAGTTGTTCCATAATTATACGAACTTGAAAATGACGGTGTCATTCAAAAAGTCAAAACTTCAACCCTCTCTACTTCATACAAATTTTTTTCAAAAGAGCTAATATTGCAGAGATTTGATATTATCATGTAGGGCAACAATTTACTAAAGTTATAGGATATTCTAATTTTTGAATAGGGTAGTTCAGGAATAATGCCCCATAGAAAGATTTAAATAGAATTCAATTCAATTATTTATTTATTTATTTATTATTCAATTTAACGGGCAATGCCCTTTCATACAAAAGTATTTAATTAAATCTAATCCTAGAACAAAACTAGGAGCTAAATCGAATATAAAATTATAAATTTGTTTTAATATTAATTAATTAAAATATTAAATAAAAAATGTATTCCTTTTGAAATGTAGAATTTAATAAATAATGAAAAAATGAAATAAATACCTAGTACCTATATTTTTCTTTTAGAGAATTGAATAAAAATTTAAAATAATAATTTATGTCCCTGAAGTTCTGAACGTTCATTTAAACGAAATTTTTGTTACATGGAAATATTTTCAAGAATAACTTTTGCAACGCAAAATATAAAAGAAGAATTTAATTCTTAAAATATCAAAATCATTTTTTTGGTAAGCAAAACTTTATTTTTGGTCAAATTTGAATTTGTAAAATATTAAAATAATAATTTCGTTGATTTAAACGTTCAGAACTTAAAGGTCATATAATTTTTATTCCCTTTTATAAAGATAATTAATTTAAAATACGTAATAATTTTGAGAATCCAATTACTTAAAAAATTAACCTTTTTCAACATGTAAAATTTAAAGAAATTTACAGGGTGTCTAGCGAATTATCATTTTTATTTTCCTTGCAAATTGATAAAAATTTAGTAGCAAACCTACATTTAAAAAATAATAGATGAAATTCTGTAAAAAATTATAAAGATTAAGAAATTATGATGAACATTGGAAAACCTACAGAACATAAAAATTTTAAGCTATAAGATAAAAAGTTAAAAATATTAAATTAATGAAAAGCTTAAAGAATAAAAAATATGATGAAAGAACGAATAACTTGATAAAAATGTGAAGATATTAATTTAAAGACAATAAGTAAAAGAACTGAAAAAATGTAGGAAACTAAGAACATTTAATACAAAATGAAAATTATTTGAAAAACGGAGATATAATCTTTAAAAAATAAATGCAGCAAACTATGAAGATATGAAGAAATTGCAAAACTATGTGAAAATTATGTTCATTTCTGAAGATTTCGCTTTTATGTAAAAAAAATATTTGCTTTCTCAAAAAGGAAGCTAAATTCGTTTTTCATTGTAAAACATTTTTTAAAATTTCTATAAAGGAATCATTACTTAAAAATGCCAATTAGAGTAGTTATATTAAAGACGTGAAAATTAAAATTTTATTAAAAATTAAAAAACCCCATTATTTCTTCAAATTGAGAATAAAATGTATACTTTATACATAATTAAATTGATCCATTTTTACATATAGAATATTTTGTCCAAAGGATCTATGATTATAAAATAAAAATTGGAGAAGGTGTAAAAAGAAAAAGAATTTTAAATGAAAAAAAAAATGAAAACTCATGATTTATTATTATGCGAATTTTCGGTCCATTATAGACTTTATATAGGTCAATCGATTCGTTTTGAGAAAATATGATTTTTTATTTGTTAAGTTGTATTTTAAGTGTGAAAAAAAATTTTGTTAAGAAACGATATTTTTTTGTGAAAATGGTGCTTAAAAATATCCGATCTTTTTTTTAAACATGAAAATTTGGGCTTTTCAGATAAACATAAGTCGATTTAGATTATTTTTAAAACTCAAAAATTTTAACGATCACAAAGCTTCTTCAATGAGGAAGCAAAATGTTTAAAAAATAAAAAAAGTGGGTGAATAAGTCTATCAATTTTTCTCTATAAAGTATAAATACATTTGCAAACAAAAAAAAATTAGCAATGTAAAATTAAATTAAATAAAACCAAGGTTGCAAAATTTTTTATAAATGAGTAGTGGAGGGGGGCGAAAATTTTTAAGTTTGACTCGGGCGCCAGAAAAGCTCACTACGGGTCTGGTGTATATGCACTTAAAATAAGTGAAAATATCACTTAGGGGCCATTTAAGTATTATTTAAGCATCAAGGAGGGGGAAGGGGTTCCAAAATGCTGACTCTCCATACAAAATTATTTTTTCATCCATTGAAAAATGCTGACGTGAGGGAGGGGAGGGGACCAAAAACCTCTTAAAATATGCTCACATAATACTTGAACAGCCCCTTATTTAGAGAGAAATGTCACTTATTTGGAAGTGTACATGTATACACTTATTAAAAAGTGTAACACTTTTGACTTCTGAATAAGTAAATATTCATTTCTTCAAATTTAGAAAGAAAAATGTTGTTTCTTAAACCAGGACAGCTTTTTTGGCTTGAAATTCCGAAAAGCACAAAATTTAAATTTTATTGAAATTACGTATAATTACATATTTTAATGCACTGTTTATGAAAATAATAATAAAAATATCCACTGATTAAAAATATTAAAATATTAAAAATGTCAATAATTGATTTGTACAAAAGTGGTAGTCTTTATCCCTTACAAAAAGAAGTACTGGATTTAGTTCTGGGTTAAGGACTGGGAAGATGTACTGGGTTCAGTACTGAGACAAGTACTGGGTTCAGTACTGGAAAGTCAGTACTTTTTTCACCATGGATTGTTAATAATTTTTTCATGCTGCGCACTAAGTTTGTATGGGTGCTACGGCTGCGCAATAGTTTTTCATTGTAAATTAAATAGAGAGGAATACATTGAACTCAAAATCACAATTGCACTAAAATTTGAGAAAAAATGTGTTATTGTGCTTAAAAAATTATATTGCGCGAAAAAGTACTGATTTTACAGTACTTAACCCAGTACTTCTTCCCAGTACTGAATCCAGTACTACTTTTTTGCAAGGGATAACAATTCACATTATTGTTATATATCTACAATATTTTGATAATTGTAATGGTGTTCATGAAAATCAATAATCTATAGATCCACAAATACTCAGATGTTTCCACAAGTTTGACACATGGAATTTAGATTACCACACGTTAGAAATTTTAAAATATCTTATACTTATGCAAATTAATAACCAAATATAACTTTTTTGTACAAGGGTACCTTTGTGTTGGCGAGCTACACTATCACTGAAAGAAATTACTTGGGTAATTTTACCTATAATGTTTTGGAACCAAAAAACCCAAAGATTTTATGGATTAAAGTGCACAAGATTTTCAGTAATTTTACCTAAAGCCTTTTAAACAAATACCCAATGATATTTAGATAAAAATACACAAGCTTTTTGGTAACTCACAACTACCCACACAGGTAATTGTACGTAAATTTAACAAACAGGTTGTGTATTTTTACCAAAATCTATTTAACGCTAAGAGATCTCGAACTACTCGCAACTCCTGGGCCTAAAGCCCAACGCAACGCTCCAACCACTATGCTATACGCTCGTGAACTATCATTATAAGCTACATCAGGAGGAAAAAGCAATGTCTCAAGTTATCACTATCTTCATATTAAAAACAACATGAAAAAATTATCAGATAAAAAGTTGTAATTAAAAAAATTATTGTTTAAACAAATTGTTGAAAAACTATACTAAAACCAATTAAAAGAATACTATAACCAATAGCAGGTATAATTTGTAATTTGTTGCTGTGACCAACGGGCTTTTATCACATGGCGCATGGACGTGATGAGAAGAAACGGTATGCCCCCAATACGTTACAACTTAAAACCCAGAAGAACCTCCCGGTATTCCGTAGAAACTAAATTTAAGCAAGTGGTGGGGGTATACCAATTCCCCTCAAGGCGTCTAAGAGATACCTGCACGTGACCAATAGCCATAAGTATGCAAAATGTTTTAGAGCCTAAGGAATAGCATAGTTTTTAGCCTATAAATATTCATAAAGTATTTATACGCATCATCCTTGTAAAAGCATGAATATATCCTGAGGATGTCCTGAGGATATCCTTAGGATGTTCTAAGTATATCCTTAGGATGTCCTAGGGATATCCTTAGGATATCCTCAGGACATCCTAGGGATATCCTAGGGACGTTTTCAGGTTATTTTAACATTATTTCAGGATGTCCTGAGGATATCCTGAAGGATATCCGTAGGATATCCTTTGGTTTTGAGGAAGGCCACTAAACTTTACGGAAGAGTAACAAAGATTCATTGCATTTTGAATAGCAAGTGCTAAGTAGCCGAGAGGTTTAAGGCTACGCGTAAGCTTGGCATCCATCATAGTTAAGTAGGTTCGATCCCCGTATCCCATAAGATTTTTCCGATGCGTTTAACCATTAAATTATTATATATAAGGAAGGACATAAAAATTATAAATAAGTAAATTAATATCTACTTTATTATAATTTTTTTTCAAAAATATCCTTGGGATATCCTGAGGACATCCTTGGGATATCCTAAGGATATCCTAGGGATATCCTTGGGATATCCTGGGATATCCTTTTAAACATTTCTGGGGATATCCTAGGGATATCCTGAGGATATCCTGAGAATATCCTTATTGCGGCGGCTTGGATATCCGCAGGATATCCTTTTGATATTCTGGGGATATCCTGGGGACATTTTCAGGATATCCTGACATTATTTCCGATATCCTGAGGATATCCTAGGGATATCCTTTTGTTGTGAGGGGGGTTGAACACTGGTTAAATCTTCCAACTGACCGGTCGCGGCGCCACGGGTCCCGCAAACACATTCACATTCTGTGTGTATACACACAAAACTTTACGTGTGTTAGTTTAAAGGCTGGTATACAATGATGGCGAATAATTGCGTACCAGCCTTTAAACTAACACACGTAAAGTTTTGCGTGTATACACACAGAATGTGAATGTGTTTGCGGGACCCGTGGCGCCGCGACCGGTCAGTCGGAAGAGTTAACCAGTGTTCAACCCGAATGCATTGCAGCTTGTAGGCCCTGAATAAGATTTCATCTCTTGCGAACGCCTATACATTAGAGGCTCTCCCACTCTCACAAGTCCCCCCACACTCGATGACTCTGGGAAGCATGCGCGCAGCCTGCAGCAGCATGCCGCGCTGAGTTGCGTGGGCTGGGTCCTAGCGCCACCCACTCCCAACCACCGACTTGAGTCGCCCACTTAAAGTGGAAAGTTCACGATAAAAGATATTTTTGGGCCCGACAAGTTCACAGTAATAGCAGAGTTCGGTACATTGAAAGCGTACTGCAATTAACTTTCTTATCGCTGTTACTTCATATCTTAGTCCATCTGATTCCACCCTCTGTAAGTTAAACATAATAACAACAATTAATTAACAATGTTTTTAACTTAGATGCTATCACGGTTGCTATTTATTTTTTCTCGTAATTTATAAGCAAGACTCAACATGTCAAAAAAATTGTCCGGTGCTCAGAATCGAAAAAGAAAATTTAACGACGCAAAAGAAACACAAAAAAGTGCTAATGCTTTAAAAAAATTTATTGTAGTTTCAGGTAATTCAGAAAAAAATAATTTTTCGAGGTCTCCTGTCACATACTATGTTTTGATGTAACTTGAATTTTTAGGTATTTTCGTTATTATTTACTTTTATCTTTTGTGTTTAAAATATAGAGAAATCCTGCGAAAATTTTTTAGAAAATGAAGTTGTTAACAAGAATAATAGCTCCCATGACGAATTGTTAAAAACTACGGAATGTACAAGGGACAAGTAAGAGTTAAAAATAAATAAGACCATTTTTCAATGATTACAATTGTCATAAGATTGTTTCAAATTTGCATAACTTTTTGCAAATAATATTAGTTAACTCATTACAATTTTTTCTATAGAAAGGAAGATAAATCTTTGCCGGTCAAAAAAGATAGTGAAATTCTACATTTTTCTGAATTAAGTTGTGAAAATGTGTCCCAAGGTAATCAATCTATTAATTATAAGTTCAAAAGATTTAATTGTAAACTTACACGTTTACAATTAAATAAAAAATTAAATTAAAATTCAACCTTCTATTTAAATTTGTCTTGCAGAGTTTCAAATTGATCAGAGAGACCCTATGAATTTAATTTCAGTAAAAAATACTGAAACTGACCTAAGTGAAGTTTGTGAAGAGAACATATTATCAAAAGATTCGTCAACTGGTTCAGAAATAATAGGTAGTGGAAACGTAGAAAATAATTGTGTATCTTCTGACCCTGCTCTGTGGCAAAGAGTTAATCACTTCACAGTCGAGTCTATTGTACAAAAAGGTCCTCCTGGAATACCAAACATATCTTTTCCAAAAAATTCGCAAAATCGTCACTTTAATAATTCTTTTTGGGAAAGAAAGTTACAGAATGGAGAAACTGTAAAACGAAGATGGTTGGTTTACTCTGAATCTAGTAATAAAATTTTTTGTTTCTGCTGCAAGTTATTCGATATTGGATCAAAATCGTCTTTAGCTAAAAATGGTTCAGATAATTGGGCTCATATCGGGAACATTATTATGGAACATGAAAAATCACAGAATCCTTTTCAAGCACTAAGAATTTGGAATGAAACTGAATTAAGACTAAACACGAATAAAACTATTGCCGAAGAACAAAGAAATATTTTTAAAGGTTAAGTTCAGTATTGGAGACAAGTTTTAGAAAGACTTATAAGTATTATTAAGTTTTTAGCTACGCATAATTTACCATTTCGAGGTTCTTCCGACAGTCTATTTACTCCACAAAATGGTAATTTTTTAGGTCTTATGGAACTATTGGGCAAATATGATACAGTTATGATGGAACACTTACGTCGAATAAGTTCTAAAAAAATATCTGATCATTATTGTGGAAAATTAATTCAAAATGAAATTCTCGATTTAATGGTTCAGAAGGTTTTAGATTGTATTTTTTTGCGTTTAAAGGACGCAAAGTACTATTCTTTAATTGTTGATTGCACGCGTGATTTGTCACGAAAAGAGCAAATGTCATTTACTTTAAGATTTGTAGAAGTACTATCTAATAGTGCCCAGATAAAAGAATATTTTATTGGATTTAATCCTGTCAGTGGTAGAACTACTGGATTTAATTTGACTGATATTATATTTAAGGTTCTGCTTGAAAATAATATTCGAATTGAAGATTGTCGAGGACAAGCCTACGATAATAGATCAAATATGAAAGGAAAAGATTGCGAAGTTCAACCTAGAATTCTTGAAGTCAATCCCAGAGCATCATACTTACCATGCGGAAATCACAACGTCAATTTAGGAATCTCCGATGCATCAGATTCATGCAATGAATCGACTTTTTGGTACAATCCAAAAAGTTTATGTATTATTTTCGGGATTGACTCAACGTTGGGAAGTATTGAAGACTTACGTAAAGAATTTAACACTGAAGCCTCTTTGCACGACCCGATGGGAAAGCAGAATAGATAGTCTGAAACCATTTAGATATGACTTAGAAAATATTCAGTCAGCTTTGATTGATCTTTCGAAAAACCCTGATAATGATTCTCTTCTACGATATGAAGCTCAAACACTTGCTGATCAAATCGTTAAGTTCAAATTTATTGTAGCAATAATTGTCTGGTACGACATATTATTCCAGTTAAATATTGCCAGCAAATCACTACAAAACCCTTCTGCAGATATTCTTGTGGCTAACAATCTTTTAAATTCTTGTTTAAACTATTTGAATGATTATCGTAATGAAGGTTTTGAAATAGCAGTGGCAACTGCTAAAGAAATTGCAGAATTATTAGAAGTTGAATCAGCCTTCGAAAAAAGTGGTCGTGTAAGACGTAAAAAAAGCAATTTAATTACGAAGCATCTGACGAACCAATTGAAGATCCAGAAAGAAATTTCAAAATAAATTTTTTCTACGTAATTCTCGATGTTGCAACTCAATCGATTAATGAACGATTTGAACAGTTACAACATTATAATGACGTTTGGTCGTTTTTATACAATTTGAAACAAATTCCAGAAGAGGACCGCTTAAAACAGCTGTGTAAAAATTTAGAAAATAAATTATCTCACAATAATGAGAGTGATATCAGTGGCGTTGAACTTCAATGCGAGCTTGTACATTTAAAACAAATGTTGCCTGAAACTGAGACAATACCCTTAAAAGTCTTAAATTTTATAACTAAAAATAATTTAAAAGATAATTTCCCCAATGTATGGGTTGCCCTTCAAATTTTATTAACAACACCTGTTTCTGCTGCGTCTGCTGAGCGAAGCTTTTCTAAGCTAAAATTAATCAAGACTTATTTACGTTCAACTATGTGCGATACTAGATTAAACTCTCTTGCAATTTTGTCTATTGAAAATAATATACTGGAAACAGTAGATTTTTCAGACCTGATTGATGATTTTGCAAGAAAAAAGAGTCGAAAAGCAACTTTTATTTAATTATATTTGTTATAAATATTTGAAGAATATTTTTGCACATTGTTAAGTCTGAAAATGTTTAAGTCGATATTAGAATATATGTTCGAGACAATCAGATTCATAATAAAAAATTAATATGTATTTATTAAGTAATATAGCATTACTTAAATATTGTTTTATTATCTAAAATATTTATAAATAATAAAAACTAAAAATTATTTAGGGGGGGGGGGCGCCGTTTCTTAGCCTGCACAGGGCGCTGAAAGTCCTAAAACCGGCCCTGAATATTTATTTACGTAGAAAATATTAAAGAGGAATAAGTGAATGAGTAACTAAAAATTGCAGTTTCATGAAAATTAAAAAAAATTTCTAGTACATAGACTTTTTTTAATTTTCATCAATTTGCAATTTTTAATTACTCATCCCTTACAAAAAAGTAGTACTGGATTCAGTACTGGGAAGAAGTACTGGGTTTAGTACTGGGTTTAGTACTGGGTTCAGTACTGGGATAAGTACTGGGTTCAGTACTGGGGTCAGTACTGGGTTAAGTACTGGGAAACCAGTACTTTTTTCGCGCAATATAATTTTTTAAGCGCAATAACAAATTTTTTTTTTAAATTTCATTGGAACTGTGTTTTTCCTTTCAATGTATTCCTCTCTATTTAATTTACAACAAAAAACTACTGGGCAGCCGTGGGACCCATAGAAACTTAGTGCGCAACGTGAACAAATTTTCAACAGTGCATGGCGAAAAAAGTACTGGTTTACCAATACTGAACCCAGTACTAAACCCAGTACTGAACCCAGTACTGAAACCAGTACTGAATGCAGTACTTCTTTTTTGTAAGGGATCATGTAAAAAATATAATTGTTCACACTCAGGCCCGGATTTACCAAACATGGGGCCATAGGCAGACGCTGGTGGGGGCCCATGCGAGGAATGGATTTTTCCAAAATATTCTCGAAGTCAAAAAAGCAGCTTCACAACTTGTCCTTTTTTTAAAGCAGGCTTTTTGAATTTCTTAAAACTTAAAATTATTTTTTAAAAAATATTTTTCAGATTTTTAAATGTCTAAACAAAATTTTTGAAAGTACTTTTTGTGGAAAATAGTTTAGCTGGTGGGGGTTCTTTTTGGTGGGGGCCCCTAGGCAGTTGCCTAGTTTGCCTACATATAAATCCGGCCCTGTTCACACTTCCACTAAAAAAAATTACATGAAAATATGAGTTTTCTAGTTCAAAAATCAAAATAATGCACGTGGACTAACATTTTTTCAGACTGTCTGGTTCATCCTCGTTAAATAATTATAATGACTAAAATAAGTCCATTTTTGTTAGCGACAGAATAGTATAACAGCATAACTTCAAACAGGCTACAAAAAACAATTGAATTCCCTAAAAAATGTTCGATATTTGCTTTACAGAAACAAAAATTAGATTATTTACACTGCAAAAATTGTGGTGCAGCACACTCAGAAAAAAAGTTCAGTTAAATTAAATAAACCGTTGAGTTAACCTACTTTATTTGATCCAATAAAAATGTTTTATCAGATGAAATAAACATTTGTTTTCTTGTAACAAATGCTTCGGTTTCCAGAAACAAAATTATTATTTAAATGTATTTGTTCCATTCGACCAAACTATTTTCTTGGACTAAAATAAGTGTTTAATAAAACACCATTTATTTCAGTCAATAAAAATGTTTGGTTTATTCAACCAAATGTTTTGATTCGTTCAAAAACTTTTTGGTTGATTCAAAAAAATATACTAGTCAAACTCGAGATGTGTTTAAACAAGCGTCATGTCATTCGCGTCCTTTGTATAAAGTGTTTTCTTCTTATTATAACTTGTGTTTTATTTAGTGAGTGTTGTTTCCTTATTTATAAAATTGGATTACGCGGAAAGTTGCTACAAAATTTGTGAGTTATAGTGTTTTAGGTTATTAGCGTTAAAGAGATTTTGATTACCTTTAGAGGTTATGTTTAACTGTGCTTTTAACTTTTGACCGAAAAACAATCAATTCTTTAATAATTTTGGAAGTAAAAGATACTTTTATACGGAGAAAACAATCCGTAAGAAGATGACCTTGATAGCCTTGAACGAAATTTTTTTTAAATGCTTATCTGTTATTCATTTTTCTATAATATCTAATTTCTTAATATTTTATTTTTGTATATTTATCAGTTAATTTCCAGTTTTTTTTAATAGTTATTGTTATAACTTTGTAATAATAAATAAAAACCCAGAAATTAATCAATAATATACAAATAAAATATTTAATTAAGAAATTCAAGCATTAAAGAAAAATAAATAACATTTGATTGTGTAAACCAAAATATTTTTTTGAACGAACCAAATAAATTTAGTAAAAGTAATTTGTTTGATCAAACAAATTTTTTGTTTGTATGAAACAAACTTTTTGGTTATATTAACCAAAACACTTGGTCAATTGTTATAAACCATTTGGTTAATTCAAATAAATGTGTATTATCAAATAATTTGGTTATAAAAACCAAACATTTATTTAACTGTATATCAATGCATTTTTTTGGTTGATTCAAACAAAATTTGGTTGTCGAAAAGAAATTTTTTTTCTGAGTGCACCTGCACTTATAAGTACACCCGTCGTACTTAATGTCTTACACCGAAAAAAATTCCTAGTACCCGTTTACCAGGAATTGACTAGGGAAATTGGTTAATGTGACTAGGAAAATAGTCAATTTGACTAATGATACTAGTTGTTTTAATCACGTGCAACTCGATTTTTATTCCATTTCGAATAAATTAATTTTTCAAAAAGCTGTAATAAATTAAGAAACCATAATATTTTCAATTTATATCCAATAAAAAACGGTATTGAATAAAAAAAAATAGTACGTCTTTCAACAACAGAAATTTGATGATGGCAGATCGCTCAAGGTTAGAACCTATGAATCAGGAACTCGACCGTACTGGGAGCCGCGCGTTAACGCACTCGACCAAGGGAGGACTTGGTTACTTGTCACAAAACATCCTATACTTTTTTTTTGTATAAAAAATATTTTTTTAGCATCACAAAATATATGTATTATATTATTATCAAATATTTGTTAAATTCAAACAAATTATTTCATTTAAAGGAATAATCATTTAATTCATTTTGAAGTTACTTTGTATTGATCCTTAATATAATACTGGTTGGAAAGATGGAAGTTTTCTTGTTATATAAAAGAAAATCTTTTTTGTTTTCTTTACCTGATCCTGACGCCAATATAACAAGAAAACTTCCATCTTTCCAATCAATAATCATTTAATTATAAAAATGCAATAAATGAATTACTGATCTTAATAAATTTATTTTACACTAACAAATTATTTGTTTAAATAAAATCTAATTTTTTTATATAATAATACGTATTTATATTTCTAAATATATTTATGCAATGTTGCAAAAATGTAACGTTAAAATCTAAACTCAGTGAGAACTTTGTGAAAGTCAACCTCTAAAATGTAACTGTGCCTAAACGAAGAAAATTTTCATAACGCGAGTGTCAATAAAATTAAACATTATTTCTTTGTTTGGAAAATTTTAAAAATAGTGTTGAAGCATGTACGCCTTTCAACTAGTAGTTTTTTTAAAATTGAGTCTCAGGGCTGTCTTTGCTCAGCTATAACTACTGAAAGCTTAACAAATTCATCATAGAGTCTTAGTTGAAAGTGAAATACAACTTTATATTGAGAGACCTCTAGACTCTCTTCACAGAAGTTATTCTTGACTGCATTAAATTCAGTTTTTAAGGATTGTATTTTTTATATTTAAAATAACTCTCGCAATTTTAAATATTTTAAAAAGAAAAAGATTTTGATTTTATAATTCGCATTAAGCGTATTAATAAGGAAATTTTTCCTAAGTCTCGACGGTTTACCGCAGTTCGCCGTCGAGAGTCGAAGAGGTACCTGAAATGTAATTGAATTTTACCTTGATCGCAATCTAAGGTATAGAGTTTTGTCTTATTATAAGAATCACACCTCAGTGTAGATTCCCAGTCGGGCAGAGTACGCACACTATGCCGTTCTGCATCAAATAAGCGATTTATCTATCGCATGCACGTCTTATATAGACGTGTTCGAGTCTACACGTCTTGTGGAGCTTTAAGTTGATTTGCCCTCTCGTGGCGTAAGTTACACCGTCTGCGCCTGTTTGCCTACTACTGGTTTCTCTCGGGCTGTGTTGTCGGCGTAAGGTCTATGTGCAGGGATATGTGATGTGCTTCAGTGTATGTAATAAACTATATTTGACCGATTAGTGTATATTTTCTAATGTAATTAATAATAAGTAATATTAGGGTGTTTCAAAAAAAGAAAATTTTTGAAAATCGTTTAAAGTCGCACGGAAATCGACTAAAAATAGAAAAAAAAATTACCCCTATTTTTTTGTTTTTTGATCTGACAATATTAAGGGGTGCCGCTTGCACCCCCTATTTTCCCATTAGAAATACATAGAAAAAGTGTACTTTTTTAAAAAAGTGTTAAAATTTGTTCATAATTTTATCGAAAAAGGCTCAGAAGTTTATGAGACCTCGATAAATGTCCAAAGTTAAAGAGACTGTGGTTTATTATCATTTTTTTTGCAATCTGACTCTCTCTAGGGGTGCGTTAAATAACCACCCCTAAAAATGAATTCAGCATTTATAAGTAAATCGGACTAAAATATTATTTTTTTACGTCGCGTTTTTTTATAAATAATTTTACTAAACAAAATACAAAGCTCGCTGCATTCTTAAATAAAACTTTAATTGTTTAAACAATTTTAATTTGTTTAAACAATTTTAGTCATATCTTCTGTTTTTATTAAATATCTTTAAAGCTCACAACTTTTTAATTAGCGAAGAGAAAAACAATTAATTTGATATGATTTAATTAATTTAATTAAATTGATTGTTTAAACAATAAAAATTGTTTAAAATCAACTTTTTATTAAATTTACCTAGATTCATGTGGTTTTTTGCAATTTTCATTGAAGAACTATAAGGAAGTTATTTATACACAATTTACAATATACATTTAATTAAAAATGAGTCATAATAATTATATCAAGCTTTATTACAACACATATACACGTATAGGTTTATTAATGAAAAATAAACGAAATTAGTAGATTCTGGGTAAATATAAGTTAAAAGAGATTTAAAAACTTTCCATTATGAGATATTAAACAAAATTAGTCAAACCCTTAAAATATGAGAAAAATGAATTGTTTATGCAAATATAAATTATTTAAACAATTGAAAAGTCTTGAAAATTGCAGACGGAAAAATTCGTGATATATCCTTAATGAAGATAACAAAAAATGAAATCCTTCTAGGAGAATTTAATGAAAAATTGTTTTTAACAATTTAAATTGTTTAAGCAAATAAACAAAATTTTTCATGTAAAAATTTCCTGTCAATCGTTACCAAAGAATAGACAGCTATTTAACAAATTATTCAAATTCAAAAATATAAAAAAATTAAATGGTTTAAACAGAGTAAAATTGTTTAAACAATTGAATGTATATTGCAAATTGTGTATAAACAACTTTCTTATAGTTCTTCAATGAAAATTGCAAAAAATCACATGATTCTAGGTAAATTTAATAAAAAGTTGATTTTAAACAATTTTTATTGTTTAAACAATCAATTTAATTAAATTAATTAAATCATATCAAATTAATTGTTTTTCTCTTCGCTAATTAAAAAGTTGTGAGCTTTAAAGATATTTGATAAAAACAGAAGATATGAATAAAATCGTTTAAACAAATTAAAATTGTTTAAACAATTAAAGTTTTATTTAAGAATGCAGCGAGCTTTGTATTTTGTTCAATAAAATTATTTATAAAAAAAAGCGACGTAAAAAAATAATATTTTAGTCCGATTTACTTATAAATGCTGAATTCATTTTCAGGGGTGGTTATTTAACGCACCCCTAGAGAGGGTTAGATTGCAAAAAAAATGATAATAAACCACAGTCTCTTTAACTTTGGACATTTATCGAGGTCTCATAAACTTCTGAGCTTTTTTCGATAAAATTATGAACAAATTTTAAAACTTTTTTAAAAAAGTACACTTTTTCCATGTATTTCTGATGGGAAAATAGGGGGTGCAAGCGGCACCCCTTAATATTGTCAGATCAAAAATAAAAAAAATAGGGGTAATTTTTTTTTCTATTTTTAGTCGATTTCTGTGCGATTTTAAACGATTCTCAAAAATTTTCTTTTTTTGAAACACCCTAAAGTTATATTTCTTTCCCATTAACGCCCAGACGGACGAAAAATTTCTGTTGACTTTGAGGACCTCCCTTTTAAAAAAAATGCCTACAAAAAAATTAGCACTTATCATTTTTAACGTAAAATTTACTCCTCTTTTAGATTCTGAAGTTAAAATTTGTTTATAACAAATCGTTAAAAAGTTATAAACAATTTTTTGCAAAAAAACACGATTTTTTGAGAAAAAATTTTCATTTTAGACATATTTTCACCGGAAAAAAGCAAGTAGATGCTCTCAAAAGCTCAAAATATCGCGTCCATGGACCCCCAGCTATAAGACCCTGAAGCAAAAAAATTTTTTTTTCAAAATGGCGGACGCCAATATGGCGGCTAAAACTAAAAAAATGGCTCAGATATGAAACAGGGTGCTCCAACTTTTTCATGTGACTGAAATCGCCTAAAACTCTCTATACGGGGGTTTTTGGGGTCGCTGATTACGAATATGATGTCAGTTTTTAAAAATTCAAAATGGCTGATCCAATATGGCGGACGAATTTTTAAAAAAATTTTGGATTCACTTGAAACTCTCCACTCAGGGGTTTTTGGGGTCGCTGATTACGAATATGATGTCAGTTTTTAAAAATTCAAAATGGCGGATCCAATATGGCGGACGAATTTTTAAAAAAATTTTGGATTCACTTGAAACTCTCCACTCAGGGGTTTTTGGGGTCGCTGATTACGAATATGATGTCAGTTTTTAAAAATTCAAAATGGCGGATCCAATATGGCGGACGAATTTTTAAAAAAATTTTGGATTCACTTGAAACTCTCCACTCAGGGCTTTTTGGGGTCGCTGATTACGAATATGATGTCAGTTTTTAAAAATTCAAAATGGCGGATCCAATATGGCGGACAAGTTTTGTAAAAAATTATTGGATTTACTTGAAACTCTCTATTCGGGGGTTTTTTGGGTCGCTAATTGCAAATCTGATGGCAATTCTTGAAAATACAAAATAGCAGAGTCAAATTGTTTGAATTTCAATAAGTATTATACAATGAATAAGAATTTTTTGGTCCGTTTGCCGTCGAATAATTCGCCGTTGCCCGACTCTTACCGCGAGGAGGTGGACAATAAAGAGTCTTTTTTTTTCGTTTTTTATTTTTTTTTTTTGTTTTTTTCGTTTTTTATTTTATTTTTTTTTGTTTTTTTTTGTTTTAATATTTTTTACATTTTTACATTTTAGGTGTGAAAATCCTGAAAGCAGGAAACGCATAAATATGCATCACACTCCACGCACTTTCGTTGCGTTCTACAGGTGCACTTGGAGAAATTAGAGCAGTTTTTCTTTTGTTCAACTCTTTGAACTTTGTGGTTTTTGATGGATTCAGATTTTTTTAGATATGCTTCTGCAATCTGTAGAGCCATGTCTTTAGTACCTATTTTTTTTTCTTGGACAACTAAGTTTCTTAGAACAGTTGCATTTGCAATTGATGCTTGAACGAGTCTCATAAGTATAACCCAAGTCCATTTCTTCGACCTTATGCATGGCATCAAATTGCTGCAATGTGCGTCGTGCAAGTCTACTCCGCCCATAAACTTGTTGTAGGTTGTAAAAGCATTAGGAAATGCTATATCAACTTTGCTCTTTGTCTCCGAAGAATATCTTTTGACTGAACTAATTGGTGTAACACCTATCAGTGTTGACAGTATAGACACTACTTTCGAATCTTTTACTGTGACATAATTGACACCACTGCATTTGTCATGCTTGGCAATAAATGTCCCTCTTGGATCCTTTTCCGTAATCGGATTTTTTACTTGAATTCGATTAGCTCTGACTGTCCCTGTTGCCCGCAAACCAACTTTCTTTAGATGAACCAGTAAATCTGGACTTGTAAAAAAGTTGTCAAAATATACGTGATATTTCACTACATTTCTGGGTACAACTGAAGAAAGAAGGTTTTGGAGAAGACCAACGACAATGCAGCTACCTAAAGCACATTTATTTAGCTTTTCTTCATTGCCAAAAAAAAAACTTTTTGAATTCTTGCCACAATAAATGTCACAATCGAATAAAAATCCTTCGGAACTACAAAGAGCCCACATTTTGATACCGAAACGGACAGGCTTGTTTCTTATAAACTGCTTCAAAATAGTTCTTCCCCGAAACTTTACCATCATTTCGTCAACTGACAAAGCTGATGAAAAATACCCAAACTGCCTCGCATTTTTCTTAAAAATCTCCAAAGGACCTCTCACTCGCCAAGCTCTATCATCAGCATTTTCATCTTCAGGTTTGGATAGCTTTAGCTTGGACTTGATATCTTCAAACTTGTTGCGACTCGTAGCTCCAGCTACAGCTTCACAACCTAGAAGATGATTCTGAGACCAATAATCTCGTTGAGATTTCCTTTCGTTGAAAATAGACAAAATAATTATTCCAAGAAATTTGTCTAATTCAGTCAACGAAATTTGACAATCATTCAGACGTGTTGCGTCTAATATGAATTCTTTTAGCTCCTTGGAAAAGAAAAATTCAAATAGTTCAGTTGACGAGGATGACCGAATTTTTTTTGCAACGCTATCAGGTATAAAAGTTTCATTTTTATACTGAGGATCATACTTCTGTTCACCATCAACCCATTCAAAAATATGATCTGGCTCCAACTTCGATTGATTTGAAGTATAATTTTCTCGAATCGTCTGGTATGAATTTTGCGGTAAATCGGCACATTCATTCTTAAGCGAATTTTCTAGCTCTTCATGAATAGCATCATCATCTGAATCAGATTCACAATCAGATTCGCCAGAATCATTCGAGTTTGGTAGCATTAGCACATCTAGGTGTTCGTCATGTTCTTCAACTTCGAAACTCTCGGCGTCATTTACAACTTTCTGCCGTTTCGACTTACGCTTTGTTGACATTTTTAAAATCGACCCAGTAATAAAAGAATGCTGGCGCAGTGCAGACAACCAGTGGTGCACGTGAATGTTGGCACAATGACGACAACTAGTGCTGCAAGCGAATGCTGGCACAGTTACGACAACCTGAGCTGCACGCAAATGCTGACACAGTAACAACAACCAGTGGTAGAAGCAAATGCTAGCGCAGTAACAATAACAAGAGCTGCAAGCAACGCTGGCACAGTAAGGACAACCAGTGGTGGAAGCAAATGCTGGCTCAGTAACAATAGCCAGAGCTGCAAGCAAATTCTGGCACAATGCCAACAAGCAGTACAGCAGTAATAACTGCATGCCATTGCATTTTCTGCAAAACTAGTAATGCGCCGACTTCGAAATGCCAGATCTTAGCGGAAACAACAAGCGCAAAACCGTCTTAGTTGTGAGCATAGTTAAAAGTTATACAGCACCACAGCAAATAAATCAGCGTCAAATAAACAAAAATAACCAAAAAAAATAATAAGACTTAAAAAATTTGCCAACTCCATTTTGAATTTTTAAAAACTGACATCATATTCGTAATCAGCGACCCCAAAAACCCCTGAGTGGAGAGTTTCAAGTGAATCCAAAATTTTTTTAAAAACTCGTCCGCCATATTGGATCCGCCATTTTGAATTTTTAAAAACTGACATCATATTCGTAATCAGCGACCCCAAAAACCCCTGAGTGGAGAGTTTCAAGTGAATCCAAAATTTTTTTAAAAATTCGTCCGCCATATTGGATCTGCCATTTTGAATTTTTAAAAACTGACATCATATTCGTAATCAGCGACCCCAAAAACCCCTGAGTGGAGAGTTTCAAGTGAATCCAAAATTTTTTTAAAAATTCGTCCGCCATATTGGATCCGCCATTTTGAATTTTTAAAAACTGACATCATATTCGTAATCAGCGACCCCAAAAACCCCTGAGTGGAAAGTTTCAAGTGAATCCAAAATTTTTTTAAAAATTCGTCCGCCATATTGGATCTGCCATTTTGAATTTTTAAAAACTGACATCATATTCGTAATCAGCGACCCCAAAAACCCCTGAGTGGAGAGTTTCAAGTGAATCAAAAATTTTTTTAAAAATTCGTCCGCCATATTGGATCAGCCATTTTGAATTTTTAAAAACTGACATCATATTCGTAATCAGCGACCCCAAAAACCCCCGTATAAAGAGTTTTAGGCGATTTCAGTCACATGAAAAAGTTGGAGCACCCTGTTTCATATCTGAGCCATTTTTTTAGTTTTAGCCGCCATATTGGCGTCCGCCATTTTGAAAAAAAAATTTTTTTGCTTCAGGGTCTTATAGCTGGGGGTCCATGGACGCGATATTTTGAGCTTTTGAGAGCATCTACTTGCTTTTTTCCGGTGAAAATATGTCTAAAATGAAAATTTTTTCTCAAAAAATCGTGTTTTTTTGCAAAAAATTGTTTATAACTTTTTAACGATTTGTTATAAACAAATTTTAACTTCAGAATCTAAAAGAGGAGTAAATTTTACGTTAAAAATGATAAGTGCTAATTTTTTTGTAGGCATTTTTTTTAAAAGGGAGGTCCTCAAAGTCAACAGAAATTTTTCGTCCGTCTGGGCGTTAATGGGTTAATAAGAAAATATACAAAAACCTTACCTAAAAAAAAAAAAAAATTAAATTTAAAAGTTCTATTAATAATAATGTTTTGATTATAACATTGTGTAAGTAAACACTTATTTAATAAGGTTTAAATTCATAATTATTCACACGTGTCAAACTGATTAAATTTCTACAAAGTCCTAAATGATCTTCTTAACCAAGTTCACTAGCAGTTTTGACTAGGAAATTCAGGGTTTTTGCTACTAGGTTCTGAATTGTGAAATTAACCGTAGGTACGTAATTAAATTAACCAGGAATCCTTATTAAATTTACCACATTACGATTGACTATAGGTTCCTGGTTAATAAGGGCATTCACATTTTTTTCGGTGTACCAATTTTGCACGTCAGTAAAGTGCAGATGCTGTCTTATTTTGGTACAGATACTACACTATAGAAGTGTTACTGTCATCCCAAATAGCACGATAGTTTGCTGTAAGGCTACTGTAAGGGTTATCCGTAAAGGTTGTAAGGTTACAAAGTAAGCCGGTAGTAAGCATACAGTGAGCTTAAAATTTCCGCCTAACAATAAGCTTACAAAGTAAGGGCGTGGTAAGCCTACATTGTAAGCTTGTGGTAAGCTTACAAATTGCTTAAAATGTAAGGTTGTGGTAAGCTTACAGTAAGCTTACGGTGTAAGGTTACAGTAAGCTTACGCCGTATGATTGCAGTAAGCTTACAGTATAAGCTTACAACAAGCTTACGATGTAAAGTTGCCATTTTTTAATAAAATAAAATTATTTAACGCCTTTTTGCGGCACGCCGCACAGTGAGAATATTTGCGATTTTTTGTGACAAAATCGTAGAACTTTCGATAGAAATGAGTTATTATAATAAATCAAAAACGAAAGGAAAGCCTATTATCTATAGAATAAAGGAAAATTATAGAGAAAGCCATTAGGATTTTCCTAACCTATAATTAACGTAAGCAAATTTGAATATTCATAGGTGAAACAATTATTTTCGCATATTCTGCGGGGATAAACGATAAATATAAGTGTCCCGAAGACTGAAATCCAAGACTTTATAATGAAAAATACGAATTGACTGCTAACATTAAAAAAACTAAAATGAAAGAATCAATATGGCGACCAAAAATGGCATTTTTTAAAAAATCGATCAGATTGGGTTAAAACTTTTTACTCGGGGGTTTTTGGGGTCGCTGAATCCGAATCTGATGTTTAGTTTTCAAAATTCAAAATGGCGGACTCAATATGGCGTCTGATTTTTCAAAAATCGTTGACATTCTGTTGAAACTTCTTACTTGGGGGTTTTTGGAGTCGCTGAATCTGAATCTGATGTTTAATTTTCAAAATTCAAGATGGCGGACTCAATATGACGGCTGATTTTTTAAAAATCGTTGACATTCTGTTAAATGGCATTTTTTAAAAAATCGATCAGATTGGGTTAAAACTTTTTACTTGGGGGTTTTTGGGGTCGCTAAATCCGAATCTGATGTTTAGTTTTCAAAATTCAAAATGGCGGACTCAATATGGCGGCTGATTTTTTAAAAATCGTTGACATTCTGTTGAAACTTCTTACTTGGGGGTTTTTGGAGTCGCTGAATCTGAATCTGATGTTTAATTTTCAAAATTCAAGATGGCGGACTCAATATAACGGCTGATTTTTTAAAAATCGTTGACATTCTGTTGAAACTCCTTACTTGGGGGTTTTTGGGGTCGCTGAATTCGAATCTGATGTTGGATTTTTAAAATTCAAAATGTCGGACTCAGAAATGCTCCTGCTGCCCCTTCCCCTGATTGACAAAAATAAGTTTTCAATTTTTTGATTTTAATTTTCACGTGGGTTCAAGTCACCCCCCGCATAAAAATGACCCCCAGCGGATCATCCTAAAAACGGGATATTTGTTGACAAAAATAAGTTTTTTAAAAAACATAAACGAAAATCAAGGACAATAACTGAATAAACATATGACGCCATTCGCGAAAATTATTAAAAATCGTCTATATGCAACTTGCTAAAAAACAATAAAGACCTTAAAAAATTAAATTTTTAGTATTTTATTCCTAATCACTAAATCTTAAAATATAAGAATACTATGTTTACAAACATAAAAAATCACAACAGACATTAATAATCGAGAAATAGTCATGACGCCATTTTGCTCATTTTTTACACCTCTGGGACACTTCACGCATGACGTTAATTTTGGTGTCATACAGCCAAAGTGGTTAATTTTATAATCTTATAAAATTCTTTTAACCCCAAAATAGTGACGATTTCAAATTATAAACAATGATCATAATTATCATAGGGCAAACTGACATTTCACAAAAAATTTGAAAATCGAACTTGCGTTTTCGTTTTCGTTTTCGGTTTCGTTTTCAAAATTACGTGATAAGGGCCCAGATTCGGATTCAGCGACCCCAAAAACCCCCAAGTAAGAAGTTTCAACAGCATGTCAATGATTTTTAAAAAATCAGCCGCCATATTGAGTCCGACCTTTTGAATTTTAAAAATCCAACATCAGATTCGGATTCAGCGACCCCAAAAACCCTCAAGTAAGAAGTTTCAACAGCATGTCAATGATTTTTAAAAAATCAGCCGCCATATTGAGTCCGCCATTTTGAATTTTAAAAATCCAACATCAGATTCGGATTCAGCGACTCCAAAAACCCCCAAGTAAGAAGTTTCAACAGAATGTCAACGATTTTTAAAAAATCAGCCGCCATATTAAGTCCGCCATTTTGAATTTTGAAAATTAAACATCAGATTCGGATTTAGCGACCCCAAAAACCCCCGAGTAAAAAGTTTTAACCCAATCTGATCGATTATTTAGAAAATGCCATTTTTGGTCGCCATATTGATTCTTTCATTTTAGTTTTTTTAATGTTAGCACTCAATTCGTATTTTTTATTATAAAGTCTTGGATTTCAGTCTTCGGGACACTTATATTTATCGTTTATCCCCGCAGAATATGCGAAAATAATTGTTTCACCTATGAATATTCAAATTTGCTTACGTTAATTATAGGTTAGGAAAATCCTAATGGCTTTCTCTATAATTTTCCTTTATTCTATAGATAATAGGCTTTCCTTTCGTTTTTGATTTATTAAAATAACTCCTTTCTATCGAAAGTTCTACGATTTTGTCACAAAAAATCGCAAATATTCCCACTGTGCACCGTTGAGGATATGTTCACTTCACATATTTTCGAAGACAATTAATATAATATTAAAAATCTTGACGCCAACGAGTTTCGAACCTAGCTAACCTAACTACCGAACTTAATCTCGAACGCATTAGTACCCCTCGGCTATCGAGGACTTGGAATTTATCTCTTTTTTTTCTTAAAAAAGACAGTATGAGAATAACTCGAAAAATCTCTAAATGTCTCGAAATACATCGAAATATCTCGAAATACATCGAAATTATCGAAATTAAAGATATACATTTAACCTCTAAAATCACATATTATAAACTTATATAATAATTGCTAAAGCATGTAAGTTTTTTATTTCTGTAAAAAAGCGAATAATATATACAGGGTGTCTGAGGCGAGGGTGTACATATTAAGAGGTGATAATCTTTGATCAAAAACAAGACTAAAAGTCCTTTGCAGTTTTAAAAAATTCGCAACTGTTAACGAGTTATAAGAAAAACAATTTTGACCAATGAGGAAGATTTCTTAACATTTCGGGCATCAGAAGGAGTTGTTTCTCAAGTGTGGATACACCCTCCCTCAAACTATACTCTTTTTCATAATATCAAGATACTTGCAAAGAAGAAACTTGGTTTTTCTAGAGCAGATTGTCCTGGACTAAGGCGTGGTATAATTTTTGTTCTAGACGAATAACATTTCATCTTTCAGAATGGTTTGAAGACCAACACTAAGATTTTTTGTATTGCAGGACACTCTCCTCAAGGTCTCGGACCTTTTAAATCTTTATTTAGCTGTCGCATCTCAAACATATGGGAAAAAAGCAGAAAAGAAAATTTGTAATTGTTGCAGTAAATGGTTTAAAAGTTTCATATTCATGATGTTCAGTTTCTTCTGATTTCAGTCATATAAAATTTGCCCTATTTATTTTAAAATTAATCTGCATAATGATTTTTTTGTTTTCATTTTATTTGATTAAAAGTTGTAAAAATTAACATTTTGAAAATAAACAACATATGGTTAAAATTGTAAGAAACCAGGGAATGTGTATTTAATGTGAAAAAATTAAAAATATTAATATTTAAAAATTTTATATTTCTCGTGAAAAGGTAATTATTTAACAAAGGATAAGGCGGCATACGTCTTGCGGAGAGCCCAAGCTCTAGAAAACTGACCTTTAATATGTTTTGAGATTCTTTTCAGGTTGCATTTAGTTTTAACCCTTTAACATCCAAGCAAAATTATGAGCAGATATGAATCAATGTAAAACTATTCTTAAAGTTTTAGCAATCATAGTGCTAACTCATATGATGTAAAATTGACCATTTGATTTTTGAAAGCTGTCATATCAAATGTCATTTTCTTGGAAAATTGATTTGTTGTAAAAATGTTAGTGAGTTACTTATTACAAATTTTATGTAAAATTGACAATTTCACATTCTAAACTTTGTATGATTAAAGATAAATATAAAAATTAAATTATTTTTTTAACCAATATATTTTTGTTAGAAACTAAATTTTTACAGAATGCTGCTTAGGGTGGTCCAAAACAAAAAATTTTTTTGTTTAAACAATTGTATAAATTATTATTTTTAGTTTGTTGTTGGTACATGGCTTGACTGATCTCGAAAAGTTGCAAAATTGAGAAAAAGTTGCATCTCTGTACCTCTTTTTAACAAAAAGTTGATAATAAACAATTTAATTTGTTTAAACAATTGTTTAAATTATTATTTTAACTTTTTTGTTCGTGTTTGGCTCCAGCGGCCTCGATAAGTTGCAAAATTAGGAAAAAGTTGCAACTCTCTACCTCAATTTGATAAAAAGTTGTAAATAAACAATAATAATTTGTTTAAACAAATTAGCAATTACATGGAATAATGATTAAAAATCAATATTTATGTTATTTATTCAGAATCTAGGAAAAAACTTGCATAAAAATAGTACAAAATATTTTTTAACGATTTTTTCGTAATTTTGTAATTTATGGGGTTTTTTGGGGCCCTTTAAAAAATAGTTAATATTAAGAAATCGTTAAATAAACAATTTGGCATTATTGTTTGAAGTCTTTTGAAGAGAAATAGAGTTGGGCGATTTCAAAATACTGATTTTCAACGATTCTATGCCATTTCTACGAAAAAGCCTTTTTTTACCATGCATTTTGCATAGGAAACTTTGAGCGCTTTGAGCCTTATCTACATAAAAAAAAATACAAAAACAAAAAATAGGGGTATAACAATCCTAGTGGGTGAGAGCATTAAAAAAAAAAATTTTGTTTTCCCATGCATTTTTGGACCACCCTAATGCTGCTATTAAATTAATATGTAAACAATTTTTAAAGAAATAAAAGTTGTAATTTGTCAAATTTTACAGAAAGTTGTTGAGCATAGATTTATCTACAATGTACATATGTTTATTCATATTTATTTGGGGATTTAGTGCCATTAAAAAAAATTTTTTTTTGAAATTTAATATTTAGTCCCGGTCTAATTGAAGACAAAGCCGATGTATAAAAGATGTCAAACATATTGTCAACATTGAAAATGCAAAGGAATATAAAATATGAAGCGGAAAAAACTTTTTTTTTTGGGATCTAAACTTGAGAGGTCGCAAATAATAAGTTTTCACCCTTTTTTTACCATAGAATTAGTCACGCTCACGTTCATCCACTTATATTCAGAGCAAAAAATTTACAACCATTTGAAATTGGAAAAGAGTACAATAACGCCAAAAAATATAATTTTTTTTTCTAAAATAGAAAGGTCAAACATAACCGTGACTAATTTTATGGCAAAAATATGGTCACAACTTTCTTTGCGCGACCACTCCACTTTAAAGACCAAAAAAATTCATAGTTTACGCCCTCAATCTTACTCTTTTCCAATTTTTGAACATATTGACAATATGTTGACATATCTTTCACAAACATCAAAGTCAGTTTCCTCTGAAATTTTGTTCAGAGAGCAAGTAATAAAGCAATATCAGTCCGGAAACATTTTTCTCAAAAATGCCTAAATCTTGTGTTTGACTTTTGATTATTTAAATAAAAGTGAATGTTAGAAATATTGTGATAAAAAGTGATTTTCATGTGAATTTAATTATGAGATTCTCTACAAACGAATACTGTGATATAATTCTCATATTGGGTGAATGTAATGAAAATCCAAGATTGGCAGTAAATCGGTATCGGGAAGTTTATCAACGAGAAAATAGAATATTGCCTTCATTTGTCACTTTTGATAGATTATTACGACGGTTTAGAGCTACTGGTTCCGTCGAACCTCTTCGAAGGGAAGGAGCACTCAATAATAATATGAGATTTTTACGTCGAGAAGAAGAGATATTAGATGCAGTTTGGCATGATCCAAGAACAAGCGCCCGAATACTTGGAAATCAATTGAACATTCCAAAGTCAACAGTAAATGATATCACTAGAAAAAATGGGCTTCATCCCTACCATTATACAAAAGTTCAAAAGTTGGAAGGATACGATTTTGCAAACAGGAGAGCATTTGCCAGGTGGGTTCTTCAGCATCCGGAGAAGGTGCCGAACATTCTTTGGACTGACGAGTGTAAATTTACCAGGGAAGGAATATTTAATTCACATAATGAGCACCACTACGCCGAAGAGAATCCTTTTGTCCATCGTGAATCACATTTTCAAAAAAGATTTTCATTGAATGTTTGGGCAGGATTAATTGATGATCAAATTGTAGGACCGTATGTACTTCCTGATAATGTTAACGTAAGTAAAATTATATTTAAAGTAATTTTAATTTTAATAATCAATTCATTTAAATAACTGAATAATTAATTTAAAAAATGTTAATTATAACATTTAATTAATTCCTTACCCGAGTGAAAATTGCATGTTAAACCAAACTATGGGCAAGGTATGAGCAAAAATGAAATCATTTTGTTTTTAATAACCCAGAGGCATTGACATAATTTCAAAATAAAAAATGTTTTTCCCCACCAAATAAAAATATTATTAAAATTAATTTCATTATTAAATTTTGAATGTCCCAGTTGTACATTTTTCAGAGAAAATTAGGTTAAGCTAAAATTTGTTGTTAAGTGATAACTATTTGCCATTTTATGCTGTTTCTTTAAATCTAGTTAAAATCTGTGTTTTTCATCCAATTGTATCAAATAAAAGCTCATTTTTCTCTTTTGCGGTTTTCTAAATGCGGAGAGAACCTCTTAAAAAAACAAATTTTTGAAAGTGAAAAAATGAGAAAAATTTATTTTTTGTGATCCCATATGATTTCCATGGTTTTGCAATACTTCAGAAAGTAAAATGAAATAAAAATTGTTTAAAACTTTCAATTTTTTGCGTCACATGTTCGAGGCGCATGATTCATTCCAAGAATTTAAAAAGTCGATTATTTAATTGATCGAATTATAATAATTCGACACTTAAAATTGTCGATATTTAAAATGGATACTTAAAAAACAATTAGTTTTCTTTGGGTGTCATATTTGAAAGACGAATGTTTCAAACTAAAAATCAGAAAAAGTGATTGTTAAAATTTATTTGTCTACCAAATTTCAATTTTTTAGCTTTAAACTAAAATCCATCGGGCCAATTTTGACACAACTTGGACATGAGAAGTTGTGTCCGAGTGTATTCTCTAAATTTGAATCAGTGAAATGTCAATAGTGAATCAGTGCGAAATGAGCCACTAATTTCAATCAATGCGGTTTTGACTGAGAATCAATCAAATTTAACTGATTCTCAGTCAAATATCTTACTGATTGATTTAGTAACCTCACTGATTCAATCAGTTACATTTTGACTGAGAATCAGTGAAATTCCATTGAAATTTTTACTGATTGAAATCAGTGGCTTATTTCGCACTGATTTACCAGTGATATTTCACTGATTCAAATTTAGAGAGTATGCGTGAAAATACGTATGACTCCAAATTTTAATTTTTAAGCTTTAAAACAGTAAAACGTAAAATAATTTCATAATTTATAACAATTTTCTTTTAACATACTTAAAGCATATTAAATTAAACCATAATTTCTTTTTAGTCTTTTCAATAGTAATTACAATTTTATTTCTATTTTTCATAGGGTCACAATTATTTAATATTTCTACAAGAAGTGCTGCCGGGTTTATTAGAAAATTTAACATTTGAGCAAAGAAGGCGCCTCATATTTATGCATGACGGTTGTCCAGCGCACAGAGCTAGACCTGTCGTAGAGCACCTAAATGAAACACTTGGTGAAAATTGGATGGGTTTCAAATTACAAGGTGGCATCCACACCAAATGGCCAGCAAGGTATGATGGTTTTGATCGATTTTTTATTTATAAACTGAGTTCCTCGGGAAGAAATAGTACTCGGTAAATGTAAATTTTTAGATCACCCGATAAGACTCCAATGGACTTCTTTTTATGGGGTCATATTAAGACCTTAGTTTACCACGAGCCATTACCAGAAAATGATCAAGAGGCTCAAATGGAGTTGATCGCAAGGATCCATGCAGCAATTGTAACCATTACACCTGAGATGGTGCGTAGATCAACTCAAGGTGTTTTAAGACGCGCCACTGCATGTTTGGAGGCCAGAGGAGGGCACTTCCAAGCACGAATACATGCTCGAATATAGTTGTTTATTTTCAAGTTTTAAATTTAATTCTAAGTTTACATTTTATTCTTTATAATTTTTGTTTCTGGTTTTTTATTAACTTTTTAATTCTTTATCTATTTAGTTTATGAAATATAAGATAACAGAATAAGTTTCTTTTTATTTTTTTAATTCAATTATTTTATTATTCACATACATGTTTTAAAACAGTGTTTCATTTTCTAGACCTTTATGTACATGAAAGTCGTCAAAGTTTTCAAATATTATACTAATATAAAAAATACCAAATAAAATTCTTCCATTATAAAATGAATTATTTAATTATTAATTTTATTGTTATTATCTGCCCTCAATTTTGCTCGGGATTAAACGACCCTAATAACCCACTGCAGGTCAGTTTTCGAGAGCTCGAGCTCTCCGCAGGGCGTCTGCACCGTAATGCAATACAAAAAATTTTAGTGTTGCTCTTCAAACCATTCTGAAAGATGAAATGTCACTCGTCTAGAACAAAAATTATACCACGCCTTAGTCCAGGACATCTGCTCTAGGAAAACAAAGTTTCTTCTTTGCAAGTATCTTGATATTATGAAAAAGAGTATAGTTTGAGGGAGGGTGTATCCACACTTGAGAAACAACTCCTTCTGATGCCCGAAATGTTAAGAAATCTTCCTCATTGGTCAAAATTGTTTTTCTTATAACTCGTTAACAGTTGCGAATTTTTTAAAACTGCAAAGGACTTTTAGTCTTGTTTTTGATCAAAGATTATCACCTCTTAATATGTACACCCTCGCCTCGGACACCCTGTATATGATTGGTCAGGGCCGAGATTGAGCGCGCTTATTTAAAAGCCTGTAATTAAACTTTATAAAATTTTTTAAATATTACTAATAAATACCTTAGTAGTATTACATTTGATAATAAGAATTAAGGTTTTAATTGAAGTTATGTAATAAATAGCCAAAGAATATACTTTATGAATATATTTGACATGCTCAGAAACAAACGTAATGAACATAACCTATACTGACTTGACATCGTCTGATTGGTGAGGACCGAAATTGCGTGGGCTTATTTAAAAACCTGTAATTAAACTTCATACAATTTTTTAAATATTATTAACAAATACTAGAGTATCATTAAATATAATAATAAGAATTAAAGTCTTAATTGAAATTATGTAATAAAAGCTAAAGAAAATTTACTTTATGAACACGAAGTAGTATAAGAAGCTCCCACTTCCCAAAAAACGTGAGGCAAGTTTTTCTTTTCTGTTTGGCCTTTGTAGCAGTAGGAACAACGACGAACCTGGCGAGAAAATGTGGCAACACGTGATTTTCCCTTAAATATCGTCTGCTAAATTTTTAATGTCGCCCGCTAAATTTACAAAATTTAAATGGGCCAATCAGATGTCATTCCTACAAGAAATAATTTCACTTTCCGAACAGATGTACAGTTTTTCCCGATGGAGGCGCTAGGGGTTCTCAACATTACACGGTTAAAAGGATGCGAAAAACTTGCCTCAATTATTTTTTAATGTAACATTAAAGTGGAATCTCCTTCCCTGGCGATTTAGCGAGAATCGGTTTGGAACCGGATTTCATTCCGTTTTGATTCACTTTGATTTCGGGTAGAATTTTGCTATCAATCAATGAGATTTAATAAAATAAACCATTGATAATGAAAAAATATTAATATTTCAATTGTTTTTTAGAAGAATTGAGTTATGTTGAGCTTTAATAAAGCTTTAGAAGAATTGAGTTAAATTGAGCTTTAATAAAGCTCAATTCTAAAAAACAATTGAAATATTGATATTTTTTCATTATCAATGGTTTATTTCATTAAATTTCATTAATTGATGGCAAAATTCTACCCGGAATAAAAAGTGAATCAAAACGGAATCAAATCCGGTTTCCAACCGATTCTCGCTAAACCGCCAGGGCAAGGTAAAATAAGTTAATAATCTGGATTTTGTTTAAAATTATAATACATTAATTAATTTCTAAATAAAAATTTTAATGCTTGATTTGACTTTAAATATAAATAAAAAATACCTAACCACGTCACGTGAATATTTGAAACTGAAACTGTCAAAACAATAAACAAAATTTTTTAAACCAGTCAGATGAGATTAGATGAGATGAGAATGAGATGGCCTTATGCAAATGACCCTTAGGGTGTTAAGAAAAATTATTTTGGAGTGTTCTTGCCAGTCCTGGCTCGGTAACCTAAGAAATTGTAACTTACAAAAAATAATGTCCACCTTATACTGCTTTTTGCTTGCAAAGGATATGCTTGCGAAACAAAACTTATGTTTTTTATAAAAGAACTTAAATGGACGATAAAAAGGAAAACAAAAACAAAACTTTAGATGAAATAACAAACATTTATTATCATCATATGAAACGTTCCCTTTAACTTGAAGATTAAATAGTATATTCAGGGAGTAGTATAAGGAGACTGAACGGCCATGATAAATCCGCGTTAAAAGCGGTCCACTCTTTTGTAACGTAATTTCTATAGGCTCACTTCAATGCGCACTAGCGCTTCTCGCGGAAAGTCTGAGAACCCTGTTTGTAAACAAGAAATGGCATTTTATAACCTGTTTTTGCATATGAATTTTATTAATATTGCGTATAATCGTTGTTAGACATCAAAAGCTTACCTATTATTACCTATTATTATAAAAAAGTGTTTATTGTCCAAGTGTAACATGTGATTACGCCAAAAATGTCATCCGTGTTGTGCAGTTGAAAAGTGCAATTCTTACGATTTAATCAAGCGATAGGAAGGAAAAAAAATTTCTTTTTTTATACAAAGGTTTGTTTTAGCTTATATTTTAAATTGTACAGATGTTACTAGTTAAAATTACTGTTATAGTTTATGAATGTGCTTAAATTTAATATGTTTATTTATGCACATGGGGGGAAGTGCTGGAATTGTGGCAGGAATCTGTTCACAAGAAAAATATTTATTTTTCGCCTCTCTCCTATATTTTCCCTTGAACATATAATACATTTTGACAGTAAAAGACAATTAATTGTCAAAAACAACAAGAAATTAACTTTTATGCAGCAGTACGGATGCAATCGCGATGACGCGAACAAACAGTAGCAGACGACATATAATGCCAATTTTGACCACCATGAGCGCAAGTGCGCATTGAAGTGAGCCTATAGAAATTAAGTTACGAACATCGGGACCACTTTCTATACATATCGTTCGGTCTCCTTATACTACTCCTTGAGTATATTAAGCAACAAGGGGTTAAAGGCAGCCTTTAAATTGGACTGACTTTAAACCCGAGTTGCTTACGATACTTTTTATTCCAAAGGCACAAACTTGGTGCTTTTAAATGTTTGTAGGTTAGGGTCTAAATGCATTCACTTGTTTGACCGAATGAAAATGGCGGCCATTTTTGCCCTGTGGTGAAAAAAATGCATAGATCAGCTGTTCATTTTTTCCCTAGGGAAAAAATGGAAGCCATTTTCACCCGGTCGAACAAATGAACGCATTTAGACCCTGCCTACAGGCATCTAAAAGCGCCATGTTTGTGCCTGTGGGATAAAAAAGAATTTATGGTCTGTTTCGTTTACTAAGTGTAATAAGTCTAGCTTCTAAAGAGACTATTACAGTTTTCACTTTATAATCTATTTGTTACAGCAACTAACATATTCGTTGAAGTATTGTATACTATATAGTATATTATGCATCAAGGGAGGGAAGTCCGTGTTTTTTTGTCAAGCACAAATGTTTGAAGAACGAGTTCTTCGAACATTTGTGCTTTACAAAAAATCGGCCTCCCGAGGTGCATATGCTATTTTCTATCACAAATGTACGAAAATCTCGTGTTTTGTACGCGTTAGCGGGTCAGCACTTGCAGTTTTCAGGTTAGTGACGTTAGAGATAAAAACTGTGAGTTCTGCCCCGCTTAAGGCGAACGAAAACACGAGGTTTTAGTGCATGTGTGGTAGAAAAGATTATTAACTCTCTTCATTTATAATTTTATTGATCCAATGAACATAATTAGTAATTCGGGCGTAGATCCCAAACTTTCCTGGTTTTCCACAACCTTCACCAAAACTAGTGATTCCAAAAATGGTCCATGGATTGTTTGGCCTTCTTGGATCTTTGCAAAGAAGAGGTCCTCCACTATCACCATTACAGGTGTCCATTTTTCCTCGCAAATCGCCAGCGCAAAACATGTTTTCCGTAATTTGGTAATCAATATAGACACTCCGACACATCTGAATTGACACAATTGGTACCTATTAAAAAAACCATAAAAAAATTATTTTACAAATTAATAAAGGCAAGTTTTTGTTAAAATGTTTTCAAAAATAAAAGTAGAATCACTCGAATCATTAATTTTAAATTTTATTGAGAAAAATCATAATGTTATTATAAATCACCGTAAAATCAGAGGACAAATTTTGGGAGAGGGTAGTGGGTATAGGGTAAAAATCTAGTTGGTACGGGGTAAAATTTAATAGCCAATCAGAGCGCGTGTTGCGTTTTCGTTTACCTGGGAATAATCTGTTATATTAAAAAAAAACTGCAAAACTATTACTTCGACGCCCCCCGTTGATAAAGTATTTATTAAAAAGCCAGTGTAATAAAATGTTAATTCGAAAAACAGTAGAATAATGTTAAAGCAAGGTTATAAAGAATGTTATACACAATGTTATTGCATATTTGAATTAATAAGCAAGAGGATGCATCGTTCGGTCCAATTAACATTTTATGACAAAACTTCAAAAGACATTTAATTAAACAAATAGTTTAATATAAATCATATCCAACAAAATTAATTATAAAAATGACATTCCACTGTTTTTCAAATTAACATTTTATTACACTGGCTTTTCAAAAAACACTTTATCAACGGGGGCGTCGATTTATATAACCGATTATTTATTTGTCAAAGTTTATTCGGTTTTAAGTTTGGTATATGGGGCAAAATTTTTCAAGTGTACTAATCGAAAAAATGAAAAGGGCTGATATTTGCACAAAATGTAGTATTCTATGTCAGTACTCAAAACACCAATTATTATGAAATTCTAATGAAAAATTAGTAAAAAATGAAATATTGAACAAACAAATAAACTTTTGATAATTTTGGGCATACTAACGTAAAGCTTATCAAATTCCGAATCTAACTAGCATAATTTGAAGTATTTTTGATAAATGAATGCTAACAAAATAATTAATAATAATTAATTGAATAAAAATGTGTATTTATTTAGTATCCATTTATCAAAAAGACTTCAAATTATGCTTGTTGGATCCAGAATTCAATAAGCTTTACGTTTATAGCCCCAAAATTACCAAAAGTTTAATGGTTTGTGAAATATTTCATTTTTAACGAATTTTTATTAATTAATTAATTAATAATTCAAAAACAAAGAAAAGATACATTTTCTCTATAGCGTGTATTGAAAGTGCACATAGTAAGCTTTATTTTAAATAAAAAAAAAGAAAAAAATGCTTTTTTTGCAAAGAAGTAAATAAAAAAAATTTTTTTGAAAAAAAGGTTAAATTTTGAAAATTTTGTGCATCATTCAAAAGAGGATAAAAAAACCTTTCGAAAACATATAGGTCAATTTTTTGTCCACACTGTTTCATAATAGTTATGATTTTTCAAAAAATACCCTCTTCACACTTGACCAGATTCTTCACCCCCCTCCACCTTCTACAATTTTCATTAGAATTTCATAATAATTGGTGGTTTGAGTACTGACATAGAATACTACATTTTGTGCAAATATTAGCCTTTATTAGCCATTTTTATTTTTTCGATTATTTCGATTTATTTTTTCGACAAAACTTGAAAAATTTTGTCCATATTTCAAATTTTTGTCAATACTTTCATACAAAAACTAGTGAATACATTTGTAACTTTTCTTAAATTTGTATTTTAAAAAAAGATTTACTTAATGTGTATTCAAAATTTAGTCAACAAATTATACTTCTACAACTGTATGAGCATATATAAACTTCATGTTTCTTTTTCCTAAGTATAATTACAAACATAAGTTTGTCTCTTTGTGAGGCCGTTTACATCACCTTACATAAAGTAAGTTACTTAAAATAAGGCATATTTAAATTGTGTTACACACATATATTTGCGTCTGTGCAGAACACTAGTGCCAACATTATATTAGATTCATATTAACAGATTCGATTTTCTAACTTCTAATTTAGAGGTTAGGAATATTATGTCGAATATAATGTTAGCAAACTTCTTCTTCTTCTTTTTAAGAGCTAAGGTACAATTCACATGATAGTTCTGTAACATTGGCAACGTGCAAATGTGTACATTCTGCCATGATCTGATGTTCAGAGCTGAGTAGCTCCCGTAGCGTAATTTGAAAAAAAGTTGAAGCGGGAGGGTACCCTCCGCGCTGCCTCTTTCATGTGGCCGAGACAAGCGTACTACACGGGATGTCAAGCTAAAACTACGGAAGAGTATTGAGCGTAGGGAAAGGCAATTGCAAAACAAGGGTGTGCAATAAGGTTAGATTTCTAAATTGCAAAGTTTCAGGAATCTAAAAAAAGGTTAAGAAGGTTTTTTTAAAATACTGTTGTATTCTTCACACTTTTTTGAAAATAAAATCGTTAAGAAAAAAAATGTCCCCCGATTAGGAACAAATATATTAAATTTTTTTTTCGGCGTTCAAAATTTTTTTTGCATAGGTAGCGAATGAAAGTTTAAAAATTATGGATGTTTAAGTTTTCTTTTGTTTTCAATGGTTTTTATTGTCAACGGATTTATGTAATTAAGTTTAAAATGTTTTTTGCACGCCGAAAATAAAATTTAATATATTTATTTTTAATAGCGGGCCATTTTTTTTCTTAACGGTTTTATTATTAAAAAAGTGTAAAGAATACAACAGTATTTTAAAATTATACGTAATGCACGCAGAAAGATGTTTTTTATTAACATTTATTAAATAAATAATTTAAAAAACGATAAAAATTAGAAAAAATTCTTGAGAACAAAAAATATTTTTAAAAACTACGTTTCAAGACAATTAAAATGCTGTTTTAATAAAATCGGTTAAGAAGATCTCGAGAAAAATATGTTTTCATTTTGCACTATTAAAAATTTCAATCACTAATAACTTCGAAAAAAAAAATTTTTTTGTTCTAAGAATTTTGGAGCCTAATTTACATAGTTTAAAGATAACAAAAATGATGTCTCATTAGAAACAGAATTTTTATAATTAATTTTAGCCGATCCGCTTGGCAAAGCCTGACCCACTTTACAAACTTTTTTTGTTTGTAAAAAAACTTAAAACTTAGTAGAAAACTTAAAAATTATTTATAAAAATTTTTTAAATAAATTATTGTAATTTGTCAATTTTTACTTATAAAATAAAACTAAAGACTTGCATTTTCTTTTAATTTTGAGAAATTCTATGTATGATGTAATCAATTCTAAAAATTAACTGTAAGATTTATTTACATCAAATGTTTAAACAAATTATTCGTTCTATTTATCAGGTTTTTATAAAATACAGCTAGAATCCCTTAGAAAAATAACGTCATGAAAATAACGTCACGCACGTGACGTTAATAACGTGACGTTAATATCGTGACGTTATTTCGCGACGTCACGTTAAAAACGTCACGAAAATAACGTCAGGATTATTATTTCGCGACAATAGAAAAATTATAGGAAAAAATGGGATTTATATATGTAAATTTGATGTTATAATAATTAAGAAGAATTTAAAAGATGATAGTTTTGATACTTTTAGTAAAAGTAATTTAGTACTTTGGTGAAAAAAATAGAATGTGATAAGATGATTTGGGTAGTAGAAAAATTAAAAGAATGTAATTTTGTAATTGTAAAATTAAATAAAAAAATAATTATATTAACACCTAGTTAATTGACGTTTGGAATTTAGCGAATTTTTAAGACCGTTTCTGAATATAATTTCGGGGGATGGGGATTCGAACCCGGGTTCGACGCACGCTACCTAACAAAATCTAAGACCTAAACCAACTGAGCTATCTCGGTTAACTTCTAGAAGAAGGAAAAATCTTTCTCATATAAAAGCAAAATATAACCTAAAAATCTCACTTCAGAATTCCGCGACAAATGCTGGCTGAACGGAAAACCGCAGCCCAGCGAATCCTTTCCTAAAAAAAAGTACGATTATGTATTTATGAGGGAAAGTCCGTATCGCGCACTATCACTCGCGATTAGTAAAAAGTAATTGAAATTAAAAAATGAGTACATATCATAACCTAAAGTGAAAATATTAAAAAAAAGGAAAGAAAAAAAATTATTATCGAATTTATATAGTTACATTCAATAAATGAAAAAACAAACCTAATTATAACAAACAAATAAGTAAACACTAAATTAATTAATTAATTATTTAAATTAAATTTAAAAGTAAACTTATTAAATCCAAATAAAAATAAAATGAAAATATTTATTTACCACAAAATTAACAATTAAAAAAATGATACTTCAATTACACAAAAAATAAAATTGAGATATTCAGATAACAAAAATTAAAATGTACTACAGATAGTAGCAGACAGGGGCACAACAATCAATTTGCACAAAAAAATCTAATCAAAATCTAAAATCGGCGATTATACACAGAAATATACAATTTAATTATTTAAATTTATAACAAAAATGATCAGTCCATAAATACCACCCTTAAGGATAATATTGGGATAAAATTATAAACAAATGTAGCAATTCACACAAAAAAAAACAGATCACAATCTGCTAGAGTAAACATACTCAGAAATGTTAATTAATAAAAAAAATTATCAACCCCTGAAAACCACCCTAAATGATAACATTCGGATAAAATTAAAAAGAAAAATATCAAAATGCGGAAAAAAATACTAAAAAATATCTAAAATGGTAAAACATACTCTGAAATAATAATTTTCTTCGTTTATTATACATATGTGTACTTTCCTTCATAAATTATGCCTCGCAAGAAAAATTTGGCAAAATAAACTAAAAAACTTTCAGTGAAATATCAATTATTTTTCATGTTTCTAGATCTAATTTTAAAATTTTCATTTATTAACAAACAAAATTGAACAAAAATTAACCCACTGCGCATTACATTCAAGTTGTCAAAAAATAAAAATTGAATCAATTTTTGCCTTGCCAGAAATATTTGACAAAATACACTAAAAATTTTTCAGTCAAATATAATTTATTTTTTATGTTTCTAGATCTTATTTCAAACTTTTTGATCTATAACCGAACAAAATTGAACAAAAATTAACCCACTGCGCGTTACATTCAAATTGCCAAAAAATGAAAATTAATTCACTCTTTGCCTTGCCAGAAATATTTCGCAAAATGCACTAAAAAATTTACAGCTAAATATCAATTTTTTCTCATATTTCCAGATCTAATTTCAAACTTTTTAACCTATTAACGAACAAAATTGAACAAAAATTAACCCACTGCGCGTTACATTCAAATTGTCAAAAAATGAACATTGAATCAATTTTTGCCTTGCCAGAAATATTTGTCAAAATAAACTAAAAAATTTTAAGTCAATTATCAATTATTTTCCGTGTTTCTCGATCTAAATTCAGACCTTTTCATCTATTAACGAACAAAATTGAACTACAATTAACCCACTGCGCGATACATTTAAATTGTCAAAAAATGAAAATTGAATCAATTTTTGCCTTGTCAGAAATATTTATCAAAATATACTAAAAACTTTTCAGTCAAATATCAATTATTTTTCGTGTTTCCAGATCTGATTTCAAACTTTGTCATCTATTAACGAACAAAATTAAACAAAAATTAACCCACTGCGAGTTACATTCAAATTGCCAAAAAATGAAAATTAAATCACTCTTTGCCTTGCCAGATATATTTGACATAATGCACTAAAAAATGTACAGCTAAATTTTAATTATATTTCATATTTCCAGATTTAATTTCAAACTTTTCCATCTATTAACGAATAAAATTGAACAAAAATTAACTTAATGCGCGTTACATTCAAATTGTCAAAAAATGAAAATTGAATCAATTTTTGCCATCAGTTAAATATTGATTATTTTTCAAATTTCTAGATCTAATTTAAACTTTTTCATCTGTTAACGAACAAAATTGAACAAAAATAAAGCCACTGCGCGTTACTTTCAACTTGTCAGAAACTGAAAATTCAATCACTCTTTAGTGTATTTTGACAAATATTTCTGGGAAGGCAAAGTGTGATTCAATTTTTATTTTTTAACAATTTGAATGTAACGCGCAGTGGGTTAATTTTAGTTCAATTTTGTTTGTTAATAGATGAAAAAGTTTGAAATTAGATCTAGAAATATAAAAAATAATTGATATTAGGCTGATAATTTTTTAGTGTTTTTTGCCAAATATTTCTGGCAAGGCAAACATTAATTCAATTTTCATTTTTTGACAATTTGAATGTAACGCGCAGTGGGTTAATTTTAGTTCAATTTTGTTCGTTAATAGATGAAAAAGTTTAAAATTAGATCTGGAAATATGAAAAAAAATTGATATTTAGCTGTAAATTTTTTAGTGTATTTTGCGAAATATTTCTGGCAAGGCAAAGAGTGATTCAATTTTCATTTTTTGACAATTTGAATGTAACGCGCAGTGGGTTAATTTTAGTTCAATTTTGTTCGTTAATAGATGAAAAAGTTTAAAATTAGATCTAGAAACATGAAAAATAATTGATATTTGACTAAAAATTTTTTAGTGTATTTTGCTAAATATTTCTGTTAAGGCAAAAATTGATTCAATTTTTATTTTTTGACAATTTGAATGTAACGCGCAGTGGGTTAATTTTTTTCAATTTTCTTTGTTAATAGATGAAAAAGTTTGAAATTAGATCTAAAAACATAAAAATTAATTGATATTTGACTGAAAATTTTCATGTGTATTTTGCTAAATATTTCTGGCAAGGCAAAAATTGATTCAATTTTTATTTTTTGACAATTTGAATGTAACGCGCAGTGGGTTAATTTTTTTCAATTTTGTTTGTTAATAGATGAAAAAGTTTAAAATTAGATCTAGAAACAATAAAAAGTAATTAATATTTTACTGAAAATGTTTTAGTGTATTTTGCCAAATATTTCTGGCAAGGCATAAATTGATTTAATTTTCATTTTTTGACAAGTTGAATGTAAAGCGCAGTGGGTTAATTTTTGGTCAATTTTGTTAGTTAATAGACGAAAAAGTTTGAAATTAGATCTAAAAACATAAAAATTAATTGATATTTGACTGAAAATTTTCATGTGTATACACAGGTTAAACTCGTTTAAAACTTAAGTGAAAACTCGTGTATATTTTTGATAGGGTAATATTGTCCATTGTTTAAAAATAATTTTTTTTTTTTTTTAAAAAACAAGTTTAGTTGTTCGTGTGGGACTCAACCACGTGCTGTGGTAATACCGCACTAAAACAACCTCTCCCATTCTTGCCTTACGTACTCTTATCCGCTCTTGCTCCTTCCGTCCTGAAAGGTAAGCAAGTGCGAGATTCTTTTGCTCGAGGTGTTTTCAGTTTACTGTTCTGTAGGTGTTCCTGTCCCTTGCCGCTGCTGTTCTTACGCGGCGGCCAGGAACGTTATTGGATGCTTTTTTAGTGCTACCTTCGTGATATTACATTATGAAGAACAGTGCTGTCGGACCAGATTAAGTGAACTCAGAAGGACAATCTTTTGTATACGAACCGTCAATGCTTCGCTTCAGCTTGACGTTCGCAATTTGGTATCTTTTTTAATTGGGTTACAAATGAAGCTTTAATCCCTCCCAAACAGCCTAGTATGAGAACAATTAAACGGATTTTATAACCTGGATACATTCGGGTCAGTTCAAACATAAGATCTTGATATTTCGTCCGTTTCTCATCCTCCTTTTGAATGATGTTGCCCTCAGCAGGAGCCGAAAACCTTATCACACAAATGATCTTACTTTTATGACCCTGCAGTACAATATCAGGTTTAGTAGCTCTGATACGATGCATACTGGTGTCGAAGGTGACAATACAGCACCTTAAGAGCAGCATTGTGTCTTTCTACATACCTGTAACATGCATACTTCGGACACGCACTTAGAATGTGACCAAGTGTTTCCGGGTATTACTTACATGCTCGACAGTTGTTATTGTCGACAGGTATATGCATCACACGACTGCGGTACACCAGAGTATTAATTACACCATCCTGACAAGCGAACAAAAATCCCTCAGTCTCCGATCTCAGACCTGTAGATTTAAGGAAAGCAAAAGTCAAGCCATGAGACAATCCTATTTCACTTATGAGATTATAGAACTGGCCGTGAACAGGTTTACTTTTATGTTCCTGTAACAAAAGCGCTTGTTCTGCCTCCTGGACACACTTTTTAAGCATCAGTGGTGTTAACGATGCTAACCCGTGCTCCATATCACTGGTTTCAAATGGGTGACTAAGTTCATTTGCAGCTCTTTCTGCCGCACGATATAAAAACGCCCCAACATTTGCAATTTCATGATGGTGGACAAATTGCATAAGGGGATCTCTACTGTTCGTCACCGAACATGCTGCAGCCAGTACAATTCTGCGATGAAGACACTCTAAATTTGATAGACCTCTTCCTCCCCGGTCTCTTGGAAGGTAAATTCGTTGCACGGAAGACCATGGATGATGACTACGATGGATTGACATCATCTTGCGGGTTTCTCTATCTAGTATTTTAAACTCATTCACATTCCACTTAACAGCTCCAAAGGTATAGAGAAGTAAAGGAATGGCTAATGTATTTGTGGCCTGTATTTTGTTCTTCTTAGACAATTCGGAAGACCAAATTTTTCTGAGAAGCCCATGATACTTTGTTTGGAGTTGATCTTTAAGCCCACACACATCTTGAGTCTCTGACTGTGGAATTACAAGATATGTGTAAGTCTCTCCACCACCAAGATGTTGAATGGTGTTGCCACTAATGACTTGAATGTTCTCAGAGTCCTTCGGAATTTCAGATGTTTCATTTCTTCCTTTAATCAGATGGTTGACGGTAGATTTATCCAATCCAAAATCCATTCCTATGGCTCTGGAATACTCGGCCACTGCAAACACCAAAATTCTAAGCGCATCCTTACTGGATGCATAGAGCTTAAGATCGTCTACATAGAAAATATGGTTGATCTTATAGACTCTATTTCTTGGTTTGCCACACATGTATTCAGAGTGTTTTTCTCGAAGTGCAATAGACAGAGGTAAGAGGGAGATACAAAAAAGAAGAGGACTAAGGGAGTCGCCTTGAAAAACTCCTTTTCTAAACGAGATGATATTAGTCATTACCTGCTGTTTGTTAGATGCTATAACAAACCTTGTCCTCCACTTAAGCATTAGATCTTTTAAGCGTCTCACAATGTTCGGATGTACCTTTAAACATTCAAGGAGCATGATGATCAGCTCGTAACTCGTAGAGTCGAATGCTTTGCGGTAATCAATCCAAGCCATTGACAGGTTACGTCGATAAAATATCGAATCTTGGGTAACACACCTATCTATTAATAGGTTCTCCCTACAACCTGACAGGCCTCTCTTACATCCTCGTTGTTCACCTTCCGCACTCCAGACTGGTTCTATAGATGACAATATCCTCTCCTTCAGGATCCCAATAAATAGCTTGTACCAGGTGAGAAGACAAGCAATGGGTCTGTAATTTTTTGGATTGGATAAATCTCCTGATTTTGGTAGAAGTACCGTTCGTCCTTCCACCAACCACTGTGGTATTGGATTCCTTGAGATGAATTTTGGTTTCCCTTGATCTCATGTTTCCATCTTCGGCTGCTGGCGTTGGTGTTTCACACAAAATTTGTGTGTTCTCTGAGGCGTCTTCCTGGTCTTGGAGAAGAGCTTCATATCCCCTTTTTCTCAGAGAGGATACCTGATCTCTTAAGTACTGAGGCGTCATTTCCGCGTATTGGGGGTGCATATTGACCCATCGCCCATGTAACCTCTGCATGTATCCTCTTCTGTTAGGGGAACTATTTTGCCAACACAACAAAATGTCCCTTCGAAGTTCGTCCGTCCATTTTAACCTTAATCGAGCTTGTCCCTGGTCGTTGCTTAGTCGTCGCCTGGGTTCTATCCGATTGCCACGCCCAACTGAACCCTGATCTCCATCCGAGAGATGGAGCACCATCGGGTGCCCCCCCCTATCTGACTTTTGGTCCGCCTTGGGTATTTTAATTTCCTCGGTACCTCCCATATCTGAGAGGCCTTCCCCTATCCGCCACCTGGGGAGGCGCCGGATTGGGATGTCAAAAACCCCATCTCAAATGCCATTCAAGTACTTGACCCAGTCAGCTCAGAAATTCTGTGATATCCAGTAAAGGGTACCACAATTCCCTTACTAACCCGATCAAATACCTATACGATGTTCTATAATGGTCATCTTAGTACTGAGCCAAGTAGGACCAGTATCTTCCCTACTGAAAAATCCTATATAGGATCCTATATAGGTATTGTCCTATAGGAATCCACGTGGATTCTCATAGGAATCTATGTGGATTCCTATAGGTCGCCTATAGGACAAGTCCTATATAGGATCCTATGTGGACTCTTCTATAGGAATACATGTAGGATCTCATATAGGATCCTGCATAGGCGTCCCAAAAAATTTTTGTACACCCTCCTACATATGATCCTACGTAGGTTCCCATATAGGATCCTATATGGGAACCCATGTAAGATCCTACATGGGTATCCCCAAAAAAATTTTTTGTACCCCTTCCTCATGCGCAGTCGTCTTTTACGTATTCTACAATACTTACGCCTGCGCAGTAAATATTTTTCGTCCTTATAATGGTACTTAATGTATATTTGAATAAAGTTGTTTAAAAAAAACAATTAATTCTGTGTACATAATTTTTTTTGGGCGCCCATAAAAGATCCTATATAGGATCCTATATGGGAACCTACGTAGGATCCTATGTAGGGGGGTTTACAAAAATTTTTTTGGGACGCCTATGTAGGATCCTATATGAGATCCTACATGTATTCCTATAGGAGAGTCCACATAGGATCCTATATATGACGTGTCCTATAGGCGACCTATAGGAATCCACATAGATTCCTATGAGAATCCACATGGATTCCTATAGGACAATACCTATATAGGATCCTATATAGGATCCTATGTAGGATCCTATATAGGATTTTTCAGTAGGGTTTGAGCTGCTTGGTAACGGAAGCAGCAAGCAACCCATTTATTATTATTATTATTATTATTATTATTATTATTATTATTATTATTGTTATTATTACGATTATTATTATTACACTTGCGTAGAATTTAACAGTGTAGAACTTAACTTTGCAGAATTTAACCCTGCACAGTGGACCAAATTGCAAAAACCTGGCCAAAACCCCCCAAAATTTTTTTTTAATTTAAAGGTTTAAACTATTAAATAAAGTAACTGACATATTTCTGCATACTGTAGTGAAATATTAGGAAGCACAGGGTCCATTAAGAATAAGATACGTCAATTCAATGTTGACCTACACGTTCAATTGGTTCGCTACCTAACAGTGCTGAAAAACGTGTAGTTACTTTCAGGAGGAATATATTTTAATTGTGTTTCTCAATCTTCATGGGGCAAAATGGAAAATATTTCTAAAGGTATGTATTTTAATATCCTGTAATCCAACTAAATATAATTATTATTGTATTTCGGAAATTTTACATATTTTAAGGTTATCTTTTCTTAATTTACTTTTCTTGGAAATTTGAAAAGAGTATTAAAACTAGGTGAGAATTATGTCCATTTCATGGACATTTCGCTTCCAAGTAAGCAAAATAACTTGCTTCCTCATAGAGGAAGCAAGAAATTAATAATATATAAGTTAATTGGGGAAGTTGTTAAAAAAAAAATTTTAATGCAAAAAAATGTCAAAATATGAATTATTATACGAATTCTTGACCAATTATAAAAGTTATATAGGTCAATCGATTCGTTTTGAGATAAGGAATATTATTTTCGTATTCATTAAGTTGTATTTTTAGCATAAAAATTTTTTTTGGCAAAAAACGATTTTTTTCGATGAAAAAAGGTGCTCAAAAAAATTTGGTTGGGTATTTTCAAAAATCCTTGTGTCCAAATTTAGATATTCATGAGCTTAATAAGTCATCCAAATTTTATTGGAATCCGTTTAAGCGTTCTCAAGATATCTTGTACACAAAAAACGCTATACACACACACACACACACACATACATACATACACACACACACATACATCTGGACATTTGCTTAGGAATAAAAATTTTCGCTTTTTAAATGAAAATAAGTCGATTTAGACTATTTTTGGAAAATCGAAAATTTTAACGATCACAAAGCTTCCTCTACGAGGAAGCAAAAGTAGACAACCCAGAAGATCCCATGAAATTGTCAATTGAAATATTTAGATCAATAGACTAGAAAAAGAAATACACAAAAAAATAATTAACCAACTCTTTCCAGATGTATAAGATATAACTTAAAAAAAGTGCAAAATGTCATCCCAGTAAAAAGGGGGTTATTAAGCAAGCGTTTTGGCTAGTTGAGCAAGCCGCATGCTCAATTGTCCCCTAGGACATTTAGACAATTCGGGTGGTTGCTCGATCATTCAATGCATTATGTCCAATCATCCTGAAAGCACTTCGAGCTTAAAATTGGAGAAAAGCAACTTAACTTTTGAGAAAACATTAAGAATCGTTAAATTATGGATAAATGCAAAAAACTGTAAAATAAAAATACGTAAATTAAGAATAAATAACATTTCAGAAAAGTCGTGATATATTGACACACAGTTGGCAGAACACCTGACTAGCAGAATAGACGTAGCCAATCACAATTTATTCTCTCGCGGTAGAGGGTAGAGAGATTTTTTATTGGTTACGTATATTCTGCTAGTCAGGTGTTCGGTTCCCTGTGTGTCAATAAATCACGACTTTTCTGAAAAGTTATTTATTCATAAAACAGGTATTTTTATTATCCAGTTTTTTGCATTGATCCATAATTAAACGTTTCTTAATGTTTTCTCAAAATTTAAGTTGCTCTTCTCCAGTTTTAAGCTCGAAATACCTTTAGGATGATTGGGCATAATGCAATGGATGATTGAGCAACCACCCCAATTGTCCAAATGTCCTGTTGAACAATTGAGCAGGCAGCTTGCTCAACTAGCCAAAACGCTTGCTCAATAACCCTCTTTTTACTCGGATGTTACACGAAAATGGCTCTATGTACACAATACAATAGAAGAACACCCCAAGTGCTTAGAAATCATTAATATACCCTGTAACCACTTTCTCTTTTGTGTATTAATATAGAAATATATACAGGGTGTTTAGAAATTATGTAGACAATTACATGTAATCATTATACTTTTGTTAGGTTAAGGGCATGTGATGGAGAATGACGTCACTGTATAAGCAAAAGTTGTCCGTAAAGTTTATCTTAAAAAACTAAATATTTTGACACCAAACCTTATAGAATTCTGAAAATATCATTAAGAAGGTCTTTCTGACCCAAGTTTGTTTAACTTTTGCCTAAAAATTAATTTTTAAAAATATTTCTGATTTTCGGAAAATTAAAACAATTAACTTTTACGTAAAATTTAAACAAACTTTGGTCAGAGAGACTCCCTTCCACCAGGGGCCATACTTAAATTACGTAACGCTCTAGCGGGGGGGGGGGGGGGGGGTTCTGAAAAGTTGTTACACCTGTGTAAACTGTCAAATGTTTACATTATAAAAACTGTTCCAGGGGAGAGGGGGGATCTAAAAATTCCTAAAAAAAGCGTTACATAATTTAAGTATGGCCCCTCACACACCCTTAAGGTAAAAAGAAAAGCTTTAAGATTTTTAAAATTAGGGACTTTTAGTTGCTTAATATTAGAATGTTAAATAACAAAAATTTATATTAATTTTTTATTATGTTACAGATAAGGATAAATATACTCGGATTTATAAGAGAAAAAACGAATCGACGAATTAACAGACATGGAGGACGAGTTTGATTAAATTTAATTAAAAGAAGCTTGAACATGAATTCCTCAATTTCTAGTATTAAGTTTTATATATTTTAAAATTTGAACTGTTATAATAAATTTACTATTTGGAAAATCTGACTTTCATTTCTTAATCAGTGACTGTAAAAAACCTCTAAATTCTAATTTATGTTAAACTTCAAGAATTTTTAAAAAAATTGTCCGATATTTTCGGTACGTCATATTTAATTTTAAAAATCTAAGTTTAGATTTGTAACCAGCAATCCGAAAACCCCCTAGATATCAATTTATACCAAAATCCGTTAATTTTTTTTTGTATTTCCGTCATTTTGGATCCGCTATTTTGAATTTTGAAAAAATAACATCGGATTTGCAATCAGCGATCCCAAAAAACCCCGAGTATCAAGATTTGTGACAATCCAATGCATTTTTTATTTTTGCATCCGCCATCTTGAATCCGCCATTTTGAATTTCGAAAAACTAATATCGGATTCGCAATCAGTGACCCCAAAAACCCTTAAGTAAGAAATATTAGCCTCCAGGGCTCACTGTGCCCTGAAGAGTTTAAATATGTATAATTTAACATAACATTTAAAACATTCAGAATTTAACATTGTACAAATTAAATATGTAGAATTTAACTGTGTGGAATTTAATAAAACTAGTTTAACATGCAGAATTTTACATTGAACAAATTAAATATGTACAATTTAACTATGCAGAATTTAACAAAATTATTAAAATTTGGAGAATTTACCATCGTAAAATTCAATGATGTAGAGTTTAACTGCGAAGAATTTAACTTGTAGAGTTTTCCGATGTACAGTTTAAATCTGTAGTTCACAAATGTAGAATTTATCTATTTCTCCTATTCAAATTCTTCAATGAGGTTCATTAATAAATAAAAAACATTTGGTTTGACGTTTCGACTATCAATACGGCCCTCCTCAGAGTTAGAAGAACAATAATAGACATGTGTGTCTTAATCTCAATCAATTTTTTTTGGATTTACTAATTTCGTCATTTTTTTCTTTAAAATTGTAAAAACAAAACACTTGTTTTGTTATATTTTGACAATCACACGATAAACACAGAAAAAAAATTTAAAAACTATGACAAAATTTACTTATTACACTAAAATAATAAGTTATTAAAATAAAAAAGTGTTTTGTTTTTATAATTTTAAAGAAAAAAATGACGAAATTGGTGAATCCAAAAAAAATTGATTGGGATTAGGACACACATGTCTATTATTGTTCTTCTAACTCTGAGGAGAACCGCATTGATGGTCGAAACGTCAAACCAAATGTTTTTTATTTATTAATAAACCTCATTTAAGAATTTGACTCGGAGAAATAGATAAATTGAGGGGCTGGATGCAATAAGGGGATACGCGAGACTTTCATTGGCTTCGCATACAGCGAGTCTCCAGCAGAAACGGGGGACTTCGAAAGGCTTCTATATCCCTTTATTGCATCCAGCCCCTCAATTCTACATTTGTGAATTGAATATTACCGAGTGATAGAAGCAAATTAATATATACAAGGTTTATATATTAACAATTATTGAATCTGTAGTATTTGAACCACCCCTTAAACTTTAGGTAAGGACAGAATGAAAGAATAAAAAAATGAATGAATGAAGTTTGCGATTATTATTATTAATATAATTTAATATTTTTAAATCAATTAAGATAATTTTTTTCCACCGTGCATGGAAAATATGTCATTTCGTGTACTCAAAGCGGGCTATTGGCGGTACTGGTTTTCCAATATTGAACCCAGTACTAAACCCAGTACTGAACCCAGTACTTATAAGTCCATGGGCCCACGCATGAAATTTTTATTTATTACCAACACGGCGAAACTTTGTTGATCTGTTATTCAGATCAAGTCAGACAAAATTCCTAAGTAGCTAATTCTGGTAGTCGGAAAAAAATGTTGGGTTGTTTGGCGCCTCGGACACGCCAAACATGTCAAATGCATTTTTTTTTTTTATTATAACCAGCAATCTTATTTTTGCAGAATCTGTCAGTAATATTATTGGAATTAAAGTGATAACCTTGTCGGACAATTTGAGGGTTGCACTTTTGTTCTCGGACACCCCAAAGTTAAGGGTTCCTTGCAGCCCCTATATTTATTACCATCACTACCTTTTTCATACTTTACTGTTTATTTGCATCTTAATTAAATACTGAAGCATTTGTCGGACAATAATATTGGGGATTTTATTAAAAAGAAGTAGAGAAGTTGAACTTTTGTAACTTGTTTAAATTTGTGTTTAATAATTGCAGAAGTCTGTATAAATTCGGGAAAAGGAATGCCACTGCATGTTTTAGAGGCGATTGTTTGTGCTGAACATGAATTTGTATTTTCAAATTCTCCCTTACGTCAGGTATTTGGAGAAAAATTTGGTTTAAAGCTAGAAAAACAGCTATTTCTGTAGTTTATGCAAAGTTTTGGAGAATAATACTTACACTATAAGAACTTAGTTATTGTCGGAAATGAAAGCTTGGGTAATATTCTCTTAAATAAGCCGTAATCTAAAATTATTGCATCAACCCTTAAGGTAGGGGGTTATTTTTTAACTACCGGTGCCACAATTTTCAAGCACTAACTGTTAAAGTATTAGTTAATAAGAAAATGATTCTTAAAATTGACAAAAATGTGTATTCTAACCTGTTGCTAAAAAAAAATATTTCGTGTCACAATCTCTACAATCAACCCTGCAATAAAATATTTTTTCCACTCCTACAAGAGGACTCGCGTTTTTCGCGCGTAAAGCTGGGTTGAAGGAGAATCATATGGACCTCTACAGCCCTGAAAATTTCCTGAAAATTTATTAAATATTTACTTGCAATATTCGAAATATGTGATTGCAAAATTTAGTAAAAATTTTGTAAATATTTAAATGTCCCGATTAATTAAATGTTTAGCGTGAAACTTTCCTGAAACTTGCCTGAATTTAATTGTTCAGGAAATTTTCACGCTAAACATTTATTTAATCGGAACATTGAAGTCTTTACAAAATTTTCACTAAATTTTGCAATCACATATTTCGAATATTGCAAGTAAACATTTAATAAATTTTCAGGAAATTTACGGTGCTGTGGGGGGATATAGAGTTACGATAATGAATTCGAATTTTCATTTAAATTAAAAGGGATGAATGAAGTGAATAAGTCTGTAAATTATGTTATTTATTGTATTATAAATAAATAAAATGTATGTTCTGTTCATTACAATTCTTTTGAAAAACTTCCTATTTTTTTACCAAGTACCTTAAGGGTACTTGATACAACGATTGTTGTAAAAATAGCACACATTTGAATCAAAATTATAACGTTGTAGGTAACAAATCAATAGATAATTAATTAATTAATTAAATGGAACAAACATTGTTTGACAAAAGTTACCGGACACTTTGAGAAATGTGGTTTTGAAAAAAGCGCGTTTAAAAATTAAGAACCTAGACGTCTCTACTGCAGTGCGTACAGTATGGTTTCGAGCGGATACAAAATGAAATTTTTTAAAAGTGCTTTTTGTCCTATAATCTTTATTGACTCTCATTTTTAAGACCCTACGGCATCGTACTAGCTACTAAACAAATTTTTGACTTTCTGGAAGCTTCACAATGCTGTTACCCCTTAATCATCACTATATTTTTATTCATTCCTCATTCTTGTAATGAAGAAAATAACATTTTTTAACCCTAATAACAGCAATAGTAATAATGACTTTACATTTATTGATATTTTTTAACGTAGATTTGTCATAAAATCCATTATAAAATTCTGTATTCCTTGCGATCGCAAATTGACAGAAGTCAATACATTTTTCGTCCGCCTATTAATTTGACCCAATAATTTTGTCCGACAATTATATTTTGTATCATACAGTAGGATATGTTATATGTCCCCTTATTGTCGGACAAAAATTAATAAATGTAAGGGCTGCACGAAACCCTTAACTTTGAGGTGTTCGAGAACAAAAGTGCACCCCTCAAATTGTCCGACAAGGTTATCACTTTAATTCTAATAATATTACTGACAGATTCTGCAAAAATAAGATTGCTGGTTGTAAATAAAAAAAAATATGCATTTGACATGTTTGGCGTGTCCGAGGCGCCAAACAACCTAACATTTTTTCCCGACAGACACTATTTCTCATTATATGTGACAATAACTCTCTATTACAATAACAATTAACATGTTGGTCACAAAGTTTTGTATGACGTGAAATTACTGTGTTTTTAATTGTATAAAACAAAAAGTCCCCACTTCTACAATTAGCTACTTAGGAATTTTGTCCGACTTGATCTGAATAACAGATCAACGAAGTTTCGCCGTGTTGGTAATTAATAAAAATTTCATGCGTGGGCCCATGGACACCCAGTACTTCTTCCCAGTACTGAAACCAGTACTGAATCCAGTACTTCTTTTTTGTAAGGGTTATATGTTTATGTGTGAGAGAAAGAAATAACACTATAGTTCCATCTCTTTCTCTCTCATGTAATACCCCCTCCAAAAACCTTGTCTGGGTCCGCCACTGAAGTGCCCCCACAGCACCGACAATTTCCTGAAAATTTATTAAATATTTACTTGCAATATTCGAAAGATGTGATTGCAAAATTTATTGAAAATTTTGTAAAGACTTAAATGTCCCGCTTAAATAAATGTTTAGCGTGAACCTTTCCTGAACATTTAAATTAAATTTTTGCCTAATTATAATCATAATTAGGCGAAAATGTTCAGGCAAGTTTCAGGACAGTTTCACGCTAAACATTTAATTAATCGGGACATTTAAATCTTTACAAAATTTGCACTAAATTTTGGAATCACATATTTTGAATATTGCAAGTAAGTATTTAATAAATTTTCAGAAAATTTTCGGTTCTGTGGGGGGAGGGCAAGTGGGCCCAAAATTTTTAAAACTTTTTACATGACCTCCAAATACATTAAAAACGTTCTACGCAGACTCCAGATTAATATCGAATGATATCAAATTAATCGTCTTACTAATGTGGAACATCCAGAAGATCTTGAGCCTGTGCAGAAAGCTGTTCAATGTATTTGAAGGTTATGTTTAAAGTTCTAATATTACATCAAAAACTCAAGCTAAACATTATTTTTCATTGATGTCAAGGTTACAAAAGAAGACCAGTAAAAAGAGGGTTATTGAGCAAGCGTTTTGGCTAGTTAAGCAAGCCGTCTGCTCAATAATTGTCCAAACGGCATTTGGACAATCGGGGTAGTTGCTTGATCATCCTATGCATTATGCCCAATCATCCAAAAGGTATTTTGAGCTTAAAACTGGAGAAAAGCAACTTAACTTTTGAGAAAACATTAAGAAACGTTAAATTATGGATAAATGCAAAAAAACTGTATAATAAAAATACGTATATTCAGAATGAATAACATTTCAGAAATCACGACTTTTCTGAAATGTTATTTATTCTTAATATACGTATTTTTATTATACAGTTTTTTGCATTGATTCCTAATTTAACGTTTCTTAACGTTTTCTCGAAAGTTAAGTTGCTTTTCTCCAGTTTTATGCTCAAAATACCTTTTGGATGATTGGGCAAAATGCATTGGATGATCGAGCAACCACCCCGATTGTCCAAATGTCCTGTCGGACAATTAAGCAGACGGCTTGCTCAACTAGCCAAAACGCTTGCTCAATAACCCCCTTTTTACTGGGAGCTTAAAGTATTTAAAATTAATGTGAAAAAACTGTCTCAATTTATTATCTTAAGAAAGTTTTACTTTATATAACTTCTTGAGTTATTTTGAGAGAAAAAGTTTCAAAATTAACTTGAAAAGCATGTAATTATTAATGTTACTTTTGTGAGGTTTTTATGGCACCGCGTGTAAAATTGTATTTTTTTGGCTTATTTCTCCTCTCTTTTAAAAAAAATAAGACAAAAATTTTTCAGAACGAAATACTGAAGAATTTTTTATTAACTACAAAACAAATTTTTAAAAAATAATTGATTTTAAAGAATGCAGAAAATAACCCATGAAATCCTGTTTTTTTAGTTTTTTATACTTTTTTCTAGAAATACACGGAAAAAAAAAAGTTTTTCGAATACTACAAAATTATTTCATTAGTCTTTGATAAATCGCTTTACAAAGCAAAGTTTCATATTGTTTACTAAATTTTCTGCTCTTAATGTGAAACTGTTCTGAATTATTTACGAAACTTTCTGTACATTTTATAAAACAGGTCTGTAAAAAAAACTTCTGTAATTCATATAAAACTAATTAAGCAAAAGTTATCAAATTATTTTGTGAAAAGTACAAAATAGTCCTATCTAAATATCAAAATGTCCATTTGTACGAGTTACGAATGAGTTTCGTAAAATATTTGACTGCGCTCGCGCGCGCATTTAACAGTGTGCCGTGTGTCTATCACAGTTGAATTTCAAAGGTAATCTATTAGACAGGTGCAACATAAAAACTGTTATTGTTATTAGTATCTGTTACAACAAACTTTTAGCAACTGTTTGAAACTAATAGAAAAAAAGAAATACCTTAAATTTTTGTATTCATAATATAAATTATGATTTGTTTATACTTCCAATACAAACAATTTTCAATCCAATGTCTTCTTTAATTATTTTGTTTTTAATGTTTAATATTCTAGTTTTAGTTCCAATAAAAAGTACTTTTCAAAGACTGTCTGAAAAAAAATTACGGAAAACCAGAAAATGAAACTTTACAATATCTTTGATTTTTTAAAAGTCACTTGCTTTTGATAAACGGGTAATGTTGGTTAGTATTGGTTTATTGGTTGGATTTTTAAAAATATTTTATTCAAAAGTTATTGGATAAATAAGATTTGATTTAGATATATTTTTAAAGACAATGTTATTCAACGAAAGCCAACAAATAACGTTTTAAAGAGAAAAATAAGCTATTATTTGTCAAGATTGGATAAAAATTACATATTTCCACTAGATTCAAAGAAAAAACATAAAATGTTAAATAATTATTATTTGACAACAAATTTTGACACAACATAATTTTTTCTAAGAAATGTGAAACTTGATAATTCAAAATTTGGTGAAATTAACTTTAATAATATTTTTATTCAGCTAAAACCAATTCTTCATTTGAATTTTTAACGAAAGGAGTTAAAAAAAATATGTAAAAAATTCAATTAAAATAAAAACTAGATATGTTTGAGATAGGGGAGCGCGGGGTTGAAAGTGCCGGGGGTAAAAAGTGCCGATGCTTATATTTCGGAAATGAAGCGAGATAAAAATAACGTTAAAGTGAGAAAAGTAATATTTAATGAATGCGACTCGCTGTCAGTCATTTTGATTTCATTTGCTACGTAAAATAGTTAGCTGTTAGTGTTTTTTTGAATTTTCACTTTTTATGGCACATTTGAAAATATTTTCACGGTTATACATTTTGGTCTATTTAATACATTTTTAAAGCTTTTGGTGCAAATTTTTTACTGAAATGATCCAAATTTATTTAAGAATTGAATAATATATTAACAATATCGATTTAATTAACTGGTTATTTTATATTTTATAAAAAGTAGATGTTAGTATAACGGGGCGTAAAGTGCCTCTGGCTTGGGGTTGAAAGTGCCGCGGTTAGGAGATACACACACATGCACAAAATTTGTAAATGGCGTAAAAAGTATTAAGTATATATTTTTTTATTAAAATTCCAAATAATTCTTTAAAAAAATATATATTATGTGTTATTTACTTTATATATAATAATATTTACATAATTGACTATATAGGTGCACCCTTATATTTTTAACACTGTAAGCTAACAATAGGAAATGATTATTGGGAAAACTAATTCAAAAGTATATACTTTTAGATTAATATAAAAATTAAAAAATATAAATATTAATATATTATAACATGTTATATGTATATATAATATTATAATACATATATAATACAATATATACTATATATTATATGCGTTATAATTACAATTATATTAAGTATGAGTAAATCAGGGATTCAAAATTATTTATATAAAAGAATAAATAAATATAATTATTTATTGATATATTAAATAAATTATTTCCATGGTTTTGGCTGAAACGTTATTAATTCAATAACATATTTTTCTCGTGTATAATTGTCAGCTCAGTGAAACCTTTAAATGTTTATATTACTTGAATAATAAATTCAGCCATTATAAATGATAAGTAATTTATTATTTTCACGTTTAAAATCATTTATTTCTTTAACAATTACATAACAAAAGTGATCGGCACTTTCGACCCCACATGCGGCACAACCCGCCCCGCTGACATTGAGAAATCAAAACAAAGTTACCAAATTAGAATAAATTATACAAATAAAGTTAAAAGCAATCAAGAAATTGGGAATTTTTTTTGTAGAAGATGTTTGTAAGTTTTGTTTAAACCATCGAAATTTTCTTTAACATTTCTGCTATTCGAATCACTGTTAATAAAAATCATTTCTGAAAGAACACGTTTTCTCCAATCCCGTTCGTAATCTACAATTTTAGTATTTTCAAAATCAAATTTATGCTTATTGTTGGTACAATGAATATTGATAACAAAATTTGGATTTTGGTTATTTCTGTGTTCAGAAACTCGTTTTTCGAGAAAACGTTTGGTTTCGCCATAGTAAACTTTAGGAATGGTACAGATGTTATAATTTTTTAAACTATGTTGACATTTGGAATAAAAAACTTTGTTTTTGAACGGGATTGTAATTTTCACTCAGATTAGAAAACCAATCTTTCCTGTCGATAAAACCATGAGAATTCTCTTCAACAGTAATTAAATTTTGAAATTTTTTCTTATGTGCATTGTCACATTTTTCTTTAATATTACAAAAATATTCCTCATTTTTTAGCAAAAAGCTGTTTAAAATATTTTCATCAACAGAAACATTAGTCAGAGAAGATTTTATCTTTTTTAAAGTGTTAGTTAAATAAGAAATATGAAAATTTATGTCCTTGATTTCTAGATTCAACAACTTATTAGCAAAAATTTTCAAAGATGTTTTACGGTTTACCAAAAATTCACAAGACAGATGCCCCCCTTAGACCGATTGTTTCTTGTGTTAATTCTCCGAATCATTCTCTTGCTAAGATATTGCATCAAAAGTTAAAAAACATAGTTCCTATACCTTCCTTACATATAAACAACAGTTTCGAACTTAAAGAAAAATTAAAAAATGTCAACATTCCTAAGGATTATGTGTTAATGTCTCTTGATGTCAGTTCTTTGTTCACCAATGTTCCTAGCAAATTGGTAATTGAGAGCTTGGATAGACGTTACCACATGACAAATGGTAATTGTGACATACCGTATTCACAAATCATTGATATCACTAAATTTTTATGTCAAAATACGTTTTTTAAATTTAATGAAAAATTCTATCACGAAATTCATGGAACTCCGATGGGTTCTCCCATTTCACCTTTTTTTGCAGATATTTGCATGGAAGATTTGGAGAAAGAATGTTTAAATACCTTAAAACATAAACACAATTGTAATATACCGTTTTATTATCGCTACGTCGATGATACCATCATTTGTATTCATAAAAATTTTATAGACACAGTCGTCAAAGTTTTCAATTCGTATCATAAAAAATTACAATTCACACACGAAGTAGAAATTGATGGAAGAATAAATTTTCTGGACTTGACTCTGATTAGAAAAAACAATCGCTTGATTTTTGACTGGTACCAAAAACCTACTTGTTCTGGACGACTTTTAAATTTTTTATCTAATCATCCTGTGAATCAAAAACGTAAAATTGTTTTTAATCTCGTCGACAGAGCTATCTCTCTTTTACATAAAACCTTTCACAAAAAAAACATTGAATGCATTAAAGGTTTACTTACTAACAATAACTACCCAAAGAGTTTTATTAATGAGTGTATCTCGGAGAGACTCAAGTGTGTTAGATTGAAGAAGAGAAATAACAATGAGAATTTATTGACTTTAAAAAAATCCTTGTATGCTAAAAAAGTGAAAATTACAATCCCGTTCAAAAACAAAGTTTTTTATTCCAAATGTCAACATAGTTTAAAAAATTATAACATCTGTACCATTCCTAAAGTTGAAAAATCCTTAAATAATATAGTTAGATTAGGCAAAGATCCAGTAGACAAATGGAAAAAATTAGGTGTAGTCTACAAGATTTCATGCAAAAATTGCAAGGCAGTTTACTATGGCGAAACCAAACGTTTTCTCGAAAAACGAGTTTCTGAACACAGAAATAACCAAAATCCAAATTTTGTTATCAATATTCATTGTACCAACAATAAGCATAAATTTAATTTTGAAAATACTAAAATTGTAGATTACGAACGGGATTGGAGAAAACGTGTTCTTTCAGAAATGATTTTTATTAACAGTGATTCGAATAGCATAAATGTTAAAGAAAATTTCGATGGTTTAAACAAAACTTACAAACATCTTCTACAAAAAAATTTCCCAATTTCTTGATTGCTTTTAATTTTATTTGTATAATTTATTCTAATTTGGTAACTTTGTTTTGATTTCTCAATGTCAGTCTGTATTTGTGCTCGTCGCTTATATTTGTAATTGTCACTATAGCACTTTCGTTTAGTTTGTCACTGACCCAGGTCCTACAGACACCTGACTCAAAATGACTAATCACTCTCTGTGATATTTAAAGAAAATTTATAAATTTCTGTATGAGGTAAAAATCTTTTCTCTAAAAATTAAATTCCGTGTTGGTTTGCGTTTAAAAAATTTATACTAAGTGTTATACTTATTATTATTACAGCCTGAAGAGGTCCACGAAGTGTGGACAAAACGTCGCCAATAAATAATTTATTTGGTGTATATAGTGTGTTAGTGGGTTTTTTTTTACCTACACAACTTTTGCTCATTTCGATCGAAAAATACTTTTCTTAATATTAACAATGATGAGCGACGAATTATTACTTTCTAAAATTAGCTTTTGTTTTACCTGTTTTATTTTACATTTTATCAAATTCGGCACTTTCAACCCCGCTCGCCCCTATAAGCTTTTCTGATTAATTATACGTTTTCTAAAATTATTTGCTTATTTTCATCTAAAAAAACTCGAAAGTTTTCTAAAAATTAGATTTTCATAGAGTTTTAACGGAATTTGTTAAAAAAACGAGAAATAAAGAAAAATTTCAAGAGCAACTTTTTTTACATCTTTTGAAGAGGAGCAACTATTATTTCGAAAATTTTTTAATATCTAGTGTATTTTTTATGAAAAAAAAAATTTTCCTTTAAAAATTTTTTTTTTCTTTTACGAAAATCGGGCACAAGTTAAATTTTTATGGAAAATAATCTTTACACTATGACGACAATTTCCAAAAAAAAAACTTCAACCAAAAAAAAGATAGGGTTTTTGAGTAATTGCAATTTAAAATTTTTTAGTAAAATGGCCACCATTTTGTTATTTTAGAACATTTTAAAAAATTTTCAATAGATTTTTAAAGAGGACTAACAACTCTTTAAGGCCAATCCTGAAAAAAGAATAAGATATCCAAATTATTTAAAAATTTATTACACTTAAAAGGTTTTTTTTTAAATTTCAAGTAAACGAAAGTTTCAAAAATTAAAATCTTAATAACTTCATAAAAAAAATTTTTTCAGACAAACAAAAAATTACGTGTCGTCTAAAATTCTTTGAAAAACAACTTTTTGGAGATACTTAACTTATTTAATTATTTTATTAATAACTAAACTTTTGTCAATTTTTACCAGAAAGAAGTTAGTACTGTTTCACATGATTAAAATGAGATGTTAAACTTAAATAACAGAAATGTTTTTAGTTCTTATTATTTCATAATTTTACAAAGATTAGATGAAAACTAAAAATTCCTCTTGAATTCAAATATTATTTCACTTCAATTTTGATATTTATTTTGATTATTTTTATAAGATTCTACAATATTATTTTTCTAAAAAATATCTTTATCTCTAAAATAAGTAATTAACAAAAGATTCTCAAAAGGAATTGCCATTTCCTCGTTTGGTGAAAATTTATTTGAATGACACATGCCAGAACTAGAGGTCACCGAGTACTTCGAAATCCAAATCTTATAGCCTCAATGGCCCCGTGGTAGTGCGTCTGACTCGTAATATGCGTTTCGCGTTCGGTTTAGGAAATCAGGGTTTGAATCTCAGCGTCGCTAGGATTTTTTAAAATATTCGTTTCTATGCGTTTACTTGCGTTTAAGGTATTAATAAAATATTAAGTTAATTATGTATGTACGTATGTTTGCGAATCGTCAACTTTCGACCAATCACCTTCCTTGCATCTCACCAACAATAGTCAAAATACCACTCCTACTAGTAACCAGAGAAGGGGCAGCGTTCACAGTCTCATCAGACAACTGATGAGTCATTCTATTTTCTTTTGTGCATGGTTCTATTTTACAAAACTCCTCTAGAATTCTTACAAACTCCCCGATAGAAATACTGTTGCTTCATTTTGTATAATTAACGGAATTTAAGTATAATATATATGAAGAAATTTAGTAGTTTATACAAACCATGCTATAAGAGTTTTCACAAAACTTTTTCATGTATCCAAGAGTCCAAAAAAAGTTTTGTAAATATCAATAAATTTTTTTTTCCGTGTAGGGGAAAGTCGTGCAGCCCCGGCCCTTAAGCTTTTTGGTTAATAAATTGTGTAAATATTTCAAGAACAATAATTAAATTGTTTCATGGTAAAGACAAACTATTTCTCAAGACTTAAAATGCTTCCAATAATAAAATAAACATATTAATTAAGAGAAACATAAGGACAAATATGAGGAGTAAAATACTAACCCTCAAAAGTTCATCGGGTAACTCCGGCTACAGGAAAAGAAACTTTCTATTTTAATTATACAACTCAGTAAAGTAACAACAAATTATGTCTTCAATAATCGTCAGAGAATAATTTATGGATATCAATTAAAAAATAAATTCAATAGTGTTGGAAATTACAAATATAATAACATTTTTATATGACGTTCAATGCGACACTCATTTTTTAAATTGTCCGAACATTTTAAGGTTACATTTACAGAATAGTAGTTTTTTATAAAAAAGAAATGAAATAATGGAGTCCCTATACTAAAAAAATAAGTTGAATTAAATTATAAGCCATTTCTAATTTGTTTCAATAATAAAAATACGGTATTATAAATGAAATAAACAGTGGCCGCGGCTACCCGATGGCCAGTGCTACCCGACATTCCCCTATACAATAAAAAGTTCGCGCATCATGTATGCACCATCACAAATAAATTGTCAAATATTATTAATACTCTTAGAAACGTTTTTAAACTTCCGGAGATCTGAACAGAATTTTGAGAACTTTGGAAATTTGCAGCTTGATTTTCACAACTTATCGATTTTTTTTTCTGATTTTGGATAAAGAAGTAAACAATTTCATTTAGCACTCCCTGTAGTTTAGATATTAGAAAATATTTATACCAAGTAGCAAACTTAAAGAACAGAATCTTCGACTTATTAATAATTTTTAAAAACAATTATATTATTAACAAATTAAATGTGGGAGATACGGTAGATTTTTATATTTTAGTCCCAAAAGATCTGGGACATTATTATTCTAATATTCTTTTTTTAAATATTTAAATTAGAATTTTTTTATATAGGGTGACGGGTACAGTGACCGATACCTTCATCATGCATTTTTAACTGATTTATTATTACAGAGTAAATATTAAAGATTTCTGTTTAAAATTAATGCGAAATAAATAATTTATGTTCCAAATTTCTATTAACGTGCTTAAAATAATTACTAATCTCTGATAAATTGTTTATTATGAATTTGAAAATGTCTTTTCAGAAAACAGTGAACGACACCCTGTCTTTAATTTATAATTATTAAAACTATTCATTGAACAATACTTTATTCATTAATATTATGTTAAACCTCATTATCTAAACTTATTGTACCAATTTAATTGTTCTTCAGATGTAATTTTTAAACAACTTGCTGACTTTTAGAAAATTTGTCAACAACAAACACAAAAAAGCACCGTTTTTGAGGTTAGTTTTCTTGGAACTTAATTATTGAATAAAATATAATCTGATTAATTAAAACAACAATTTTATCAGTTGCTATGAATTGCGTTTTATACAATTTCACTTAGAAATATATTTTAATATCGTTAGTTTTATATTTATTCCGTATTTAATAATTAGGTGTCGTTCACTGTCAGGATGTCGGTCACTGTACCCTTTACCCTTTTCACTAATTAGATAAAAAGGATAGGTCCTTTTTATTTAATTAGTGAAAAATAAACGATTTTCTCTGAAATAAAAGAATTTAACGAAATTTAATTTGTTATTAATTAAAATAATCCCTTCGGAAAAATATTTTAAAAGACATGTATTTAGACATTATAGAAGCAATACAAGAAATTAATTAAAATGACATATTATGGTAAAAACTCAAAATGTTGACTACTCTTTTAAAATGTATCACTCCAGAATTTTCAATTTACCTGTTTTCATTCACTGATAAATAAATTGATGCGCACAACTCTGATTTACTGTTTAATTTCTTTTTCTTCGAGTCTCTTTTTAATAATTGCAGAAAAACACAAATTACTTTTAAAATCTACACGTCACATACAGAAACGTAACCCCTTCTTTGATCAATCCAATTTATTTAATAATTTGAAAACAAATGAATGTAAAAACGACCAACTTCAAATGTGGACAGAATGAAAGAATGAAAGAATGAAGCTTGCGATTATTATTATTAATTATACATTAAGTTTTATATCTAAGTTTTTTTTTTTGTTTAAAAAAATATTTAATATTTTTTAAAAATTAGAAGAAACATATTTCAAATGTAATATAAGATCGATTCTCGTGTAACTGTCCAATTTTAAAATTAAAAAAAAAAATTATTTTCCTCTTCACTCATTTTTCCTATTAGGGTATAATATAATTATATTTTTCTTTACACATACATGCAAAATTCTCGTAAAGCATTGACAGAATATAGCAAAATAATGACATAGTAAAGCAAAATGTTGACACCTTTGAGCAGACTTTTTTTCTCATCATTGGCGCTGATATCTAGTGCCTCGAATCGTTACTATATGTATCGGTGTTTCATTGTGTAAGTGAGCTGAAGTAAGTTAGTCGCTAGGTTGGTAAAGCAGTTTCACGTTTAACATTTCTTTCTTTTAAAAACTAACGGCTGAGGAAAGCCCGCGTAACACAAGACTCTCACTACACAGTATATGCAAAATTATGGATTCAACTTTATTAAACAATTAAAATATGAGGAACAATATTTGAAAACTGAAAAACATAGAGGGCACCTTCTCCTATCACAAAATCCATGTTGGCGCCTAAGATTTTGTCGCGTTTGGCCGCCATTTTGTTTTAAAGTTTGAAATTTTGTTTTTAATTTATCTCCTTAAATATCAATTCCACAAAATTTTTGTTTAGACCTATTTTGTAGATAATAATGAGATCTACAACTTTTATTGGAAATATTTTTTTCTAAAAGCCATATTAAAAAAGTTATAAACCAAAAAATAGGTAAAAATTAGGAGATGAAAATTTTAAAAGTTAATTAACTCCTTTATTATTAATTTTAGAGTAAAAACAGTTCAGATGTATTTTGTAGAGAATTCTCTACCGAGTTGCTAAACTCAAAAAAAATTGTAGATAAACTTTATTTAATTACTACAAATGGTTTTATTATTTGAAAGAGCACAAGTTTTATAAAAATAAAATACGAGCTTCAGACCTGAAATTATAATAACATACGAGAATACTTTGTAGATATAAGAAAATTGTGCTTACTTTAAGATCATTCAAATCATAGTACTGGCATAAAGTGTCTTCAACAATTGTCAATTAATCCGTAAAGCTCAATCATGAGAAACAACAATAAATCAATAATATTTAGGCAAATAAAATAAACTTATCCAAAAGTGCAGTGCAGTGCATCTAACATATGACGTTTATAGAACAACGATGATCTTTTAAATCAAGAATTAAATCGTATTGATAAAATATATAAAATTGCGTAAATGAAATCCAGAAAATGAGCACCACACTACAAAAAAATTTAAGAATTTAATCTTAATCTCTCTTCTTACTTATTTATGGGTCTATTAATTTTTCAATCTTATACCCAGAACAACTTTTTACATTCCTATATATCCTTACAAGTAATTATTTTATTTTACAACTATTTTTAAGTTTATTCATTGTTAACAGTTAAAGTACTTAGAGACATGCGTGTAGGTAGTTAAACTTTGTTATTTAAATTTTTACAATCATTGTTATCACATTTACATAATGAAAAACAACTTGAGCCAGATTTTTTACATTTACAAGACATTGTTTGACAAGTAGAATTGCATTTACAAGGTTTGACTAAAGATTCTGGGAGAGATAGTTTTATCATTTGTTTGGGATACAAATTGGATTCTCGTAATTCATACCCGAATTGAGTAAAGTCCATAGGTTCAATTAATGGAAGGAAAGCATTTTTCCACAAATATGTTTGTGCTGAAGCTTTTAAACAGTGCAAATACAAAGCATCAGACGTACATATGATTCTTAATAAATTTAAATCAACGCCAATGTTTTGAGAGATTAATTTATATCGAAGTTCATCTGCTGTCATTTGTTTCTGAGAGAATAAATAGGTGCATACTGTATCTAATTCGGTAAAATTTTGAAAATCCAAAAATTCATCTCCAAACGATGAAAGCGTGTTCTGAACAAAATCTTGTGAGGCAGCCTTTAAACAGGATTTTTTAGTTCCCAATCGACTAGTTGTGTCACAGCCTGTTAAGGAATGTAATGCAGGTAAAATGTTAGAAATGTTGACACCAAAAGATTGTGCTGATAAATGACATCCTAAATAACGAGATTTTGTATAAGGCTGATTCCAGAAAAAAATCGAAATTGATGTCCTTAATGATTTCTGAAAATCAGGATTGTTGGTTATGAAAAGTTATTTTTTTTAATAATACTACTATACTAGATGTACGAATTTAAGAAACAAATTTATTTCTTATATGATAAACAAAGAAGATATGTCCAAGAGAGTAACCTGAAAATCATTCTCTCACTATATCCCAACTGCTGAATTCGAAGAGAATCATTAACTTAAAACGTAAAATTCCTTACTAATTGTTTGTTATTTTATTTTTTATTTATATAAGATAGTATGAACTGTATCTACACGAGTTTATAATTTAAAAACAGCGAATGGAAGTATTTTTAAATATACTTCAAAATTTGTCCTTGAAAAACTTATCATTCTCTCACCGCTTTGAAACAGTGTGATTGCAGCAAAGTTTTAATGCCTACCAAGTTCCACCTTAAGTTTTTTGAAAAATGGCAACATTGTTATTGTCAACCTATACTGCAGCGAACGTTTGTAGAAAGTATATTTTGTTACAACTAATTTATCAATGAGATTTTTAAAAATACATTTCTTCACGTCATTCCCTCATGTTGATTTATAAGTAGGTAAACACATTTTAATTTACTAATCATAGTGTATTTGCACATGTTTCCAGTGTTTATATCGCATTGTTCACAGTGCATAGGGAAGTAAGGTTATGTTTCTGAGGTTATGGTCATTTTGTTTCGATTCGTCATTCCCTCATCATCATTCCCTCACTAAATTTTACCTTTATATTCCATTGAAAAATATCAAACTCAAAACAGTTGGGGACCATTATAATATTTTAATCAAATTAGCCATAAAATACGGCTTGAGAAAAAAAAATTCAATAATGAGTAAAAAAAAAATTGATGAACTCGGTGAAGCCATTTTCGATTTTTTTCTGGAATCAGCCATAAGATCCTTTGAACCAAAGACCTTGACAACCAATATTCGCAAGTTTATGCCAGAAATAAATTCCTAGGACGAAGACGGCTGTATCTGTGCTAAGAATGATGATCTGGGTATTTTGAATATTGGCTGCATGAAACATGTGAGTAAACATTCTTGAATCTGCCTCTAAGTGATTTGATCGCAATTCAAGAATTTCTACAAAAGAATCCCTTTGTAACATAAAACATTTTTTTTGGGTCATCAAATCCACCACAAATGTACAGCTCGCTGCCTTCCGGAACTCGAACATGAGTTGTAGCATATTTACAAAGAAACTTAACTAATTGTAGTTTATTTTCAGTGCTGACAAAAAAAGTTTTTATATCAGTTGGAATTTGTGTAGAGTTATTAGATATAATAATTTTTTTCGTATTTTGGCCCTTACTTCGTAACTTTGATTCTAAGAACTTGATAGATAAGTCATCGTATCTATCAAAAACAACATCAACTCTTTTAACGTTAGGGGAGGATAATAAGATTAAGATTCTTGAAAAAAATTCTTTTGCAAAATCACCAAACGTATTAAATTTCTTCAGTTGAATTTGATGAACCAATGACATACCATCAACTACATAAATTGTGGGAACATTTAAAGATGAAATTTCATGTAATGACTCAATCGCACAATTATGGTTGTTTTCTATTTTAAGTGCAAGTGTTGCTTTTGGAGACTTCCTGTAGAGACCATCTTCAGTAAATAAGTATTTGCAGTAATCCAAAATTTCGTGAGATGCTAATATCTTCGGGTCAAATCTGCGTTGATCTGCCAACATAAATAATTGCCGAACATTCGTCACATCTTTAACATCTTGCAATTTTTTATCACCATTACTTGTACATTTTTCTTTGGGATTATAACTAAAATTGCGGAACTGTACTCTTTTTATCGGGTCAAACAGTTTTTTTGTTTGTAAATCAAACCTTTCATTTTCATATTGATTTATTAAGGATTCTCCATTTTCTTCCAAATTCAGCAAACATTTTGAAGACTCCTCTTCAGCTAAAACACCAGTGAAAATGTTATAAAGGTCGCACTCTTCCTTAACCTGTAAATAAATATGTAATTATAATTTAATAATATTGTATAAAATAATTTGTATATTCTATGTTTTATGTTTTGAAAGCCCAAAAAGAAGGCTGAAATGAAATGAAATTAAAAATTTCGATTCCATTAAATTCTTGAATTTTTTAACATTTTCTGAATGTTTTGACAGAATAAGAAAAAGAAAATTTTTATTTATTTAATTTCTGCGTAGTAAAAAAGATATTATATTATAAAAGAAAGGTATTAAAATATATTACCTGAAATATATTGCAATCTTTCAGATACATTATGATGTTCTGATTATCCTGCTCATCCTTGTTAATCCTTGATTGAGTCCACTCATTATGGAAAGTAGAATGGATATCTCCAGTAGCATCTGATTGTAATCTAAGATATGATAAAAGAGCAGAGTGAATGGAGTTTTTTACGGGATATAGAAGTATCCATCTTTACATTGCATCCTTGTTTGGAGTAATCCCGATTAAACCCCCTGTGACTGCAGAAGAACGATTTTGAGACTGTTCTAACGCCATGTCGCAACCAATAGCGTTAAATTTTCCTTCTCCTCGTTTTACAGACAACATTCCTCTCTTTAAGTCATCAACTACTTCTGATGGTAGTTGAATCATGTCCTGTAGATATAATGTCACACCACGGACATAGTTTGTGTGATTCATTGAAAAGAAATACGGTAGCATTTGTCTTGTGCTTTGGAGATGTAAGTCATAATCGCTAGTTCTGTCAGCCTTGATAGAATTTAAGAGTATTTCCACCATTTCACAGTAATTATTTAAATATTTAAAAATAACATTTTCTGTGCTTGTCTCTTTCAAAAACTGAAAGAATTTCGAAAAGTAATCCTCGATAACATTAACGTACTCTTCAAATTTATTAATTATACCTACATGATCCTTATCAACTGTACATTCTCTCACTTTTTGAATACATACATTAAAATGCTTAAGTTCCTCTGGTGAAAAATCCGTTTGATCGATGAATTCTGCGAACTGCAGGCTTCTCAGGGCTTCATACAGAAGCTTATGTGCTCTAATGCCTCTGTTATATTAAGCACCATTTAAAATAGCTGACAAGGTATTCGTACCATAGACATTAGCTTCAATAAGGATGCTATCAATACCACTTCCATCTATATATTGACCTAAACATCTCAGAAAATTTTTCTGCAAATGAAATGTTCCGATTCTTAATATTAACCCTGGAAATTCATTACTTTTCAGTTGTAATTCTTTAGCAATTAGGTATATTGCCATGTCACCCGTGAGAACTGTTGTTGTTTTCTTTAATGCAAAGCATAGTTTGACAAAGTTTTTCATGGCTGTGTATACAACGTCTTTTGAAGTAGGAGGCTGCGGAATAAGTGGACAAAATCCGACAGTAGACACAGGTAGATACTGAGAATTAAGAAGTTGATTAAAAGAAGTCCATCCAGTTATTCAATTGTCTGAAGTCCTCAAAAAGTTATTTTGTAATTGATTGTATTGTAGTTTGCATAAAATCCATAAGAAATTTTTTATTTGAATTTTACTTTGAAAATTATACAACAAATAACTGCTTTTTACATAACTTAAAGGTAAAGGGTTTTCATTTGATGAATTAAAACGAAGAATGTTTTGACAATTTAAACTTTTTAAATCAATGTTCACCTGCTCATCTAAAGGTTTTTTGTTATTGAAAAAATGTCATTATCTAGCAAACTTTCTTCTTGGTACACAACCATGGCAGTGACGTGTATAGATCCTTGTCCGCTCAAAGTTTCTTCATTAAAATCATTGTTATCTATAGCCCCATGAAGAAATAATGATGAATCCGGTTTTATGTTTTTAGGAATTAGAATGTTTTGCTCATTCTCTTCACTTAAAATTGATTTAGCTACTTCTGTATCGTTAAGTTTTCATGCGGTGTAACTAATACAATGCCCTAAGTTATTTAACACTGTTATTATATGTTTCGATCTAGTGAGATGGTGAATAGTTTGAGCTAAAGCTAGATGTTTTGGGGTCTGTTTGTCAGTTACAGTAAAAAAAATATCAGAAAATATTGATTGTACTCTGCGAACAACACTGTCTCCCAATTCTTCGTTCTTTGCACTGAACAGAGCTTGCAGAAAAATTTTCCAATTTGATGGTAATTCTTGTTCAATCAAGAATTTTTCAATAAGTACTTCATCACATATGTAGTTAGTTGGAATAAGGTTAGTACTCATTAATTCCTTCCGAAGATTTTTTGCGCATGTGACAATGTGATTTGTTGACTCAAGTTGACGAACACGTTCAACCACTTGAGGTAAAGGAACGTTAGACCTGAACATCGTTGATGATTTTGACCTATCCGAAGGATAAGAAAATAATACTTTTTCACCGTACTTATCAATAAAAAGTGATTTGATATCTCGATTTTCTATTTACGCACCTTCTACTTCTGTTAGTTCAGCTAACCGTTCAGCTAAATGAGTAACTTCAAATGAACATGTATGAAAATCATCTTTTATTTCATTAATCAACTTTTCAAAAGCAAAATTAATTATTTCTTCTGGTAATCTAGTTGAAGGTCGACCTGATTTGTTAATTGATGTTCTTGGAACCCTTACATTTTCTTTGTAACAATTTTTATGGTACCTTACCTCAGTAGTAAACAATTCGTGAGGCGTTAAATAAACTCTAATTTCTGCAAAAACATTATCTTGTTTCTGACCAGCAACATCGAATATTTTCTGTACTGCAGAGAGTTCAGAGCACAACAAAAGTTTTCTGTCTTTGTTTTTTTGCGGCACGATTACACAATAAGCACTTATGTGTTCCTATATTTTCCTTGGAAAGTCTTAAAGGAAGATAATCATCTTCATTAGACGCTAATGAAGTCAGGTCATTGTCAATAGTTACATTTTGTTGTTTATGCAATATCACTTCACGACGTCTTATTTTTTCTTCACTCACATAACTAGCCATACAATTTCTATGCCACGAAAAACACTGAACTTCAGCATATCAGTTATAAAGTTTGTTAAACTTATCGGTAATTTCATCACTTCGGCTTTCACCTGCGTTTCTTACAGTAAGAAATGATGCTTCTTTTGGTTTTTTCACTAAATCATTTGTTAAGTCACAAAATAAGCAAAATAACTCACTCGGATTTTTTCTCTTGAGGCTAGTAATTTGTAATGACATTTTTCACTTTATTTAGTAACATATAACTAACACAAATATAATATTTTTTAGACAATATGAAACTTTTTGTAAAACAAATGTACAGAATATTAAAACTGCCCACGACTGATGCAATTCAAGCAATACTGACTACTACTCTTTGCATTAAAAGCAAATTAGGAGAGAAGAAAAATTTCCGCACTTAAAAATGAGTTAGTGACATTAAAATACAATTAATGAACTAAAAGCACAGAATCGTTATTGGTAAAGTTGAACGTGAAATTTGAAGATTTCAAGTTGCATTGATTCTCAACTTTAAAACATTTTAAAAATGTTTTAAAAATTTTTGTGTTTAGCAAGCGTCCGTAAGCTGTTATGTTTCAAAAATAACCATCTTTGCATGACTGTAAAATCTACAAAAATAAACGGATGGAAAAATGAAACTAATCGAATTAATCGGTAGAAATCACTCTACAAAATACCTCTGAACTGTTTTTACTCTAAAATTAATAACAAAGGAGTTAATGCACTTTTAAAATTTTTATCTCCTAATTTTTATCTCTTTTTTGTTTATAACTTTTTTATTATTGCCTTTACAAAAAATGTTTCCAATAAAAGTTGTAGATCCCATTATTATCTACAAAATAGGACTGAACAAAAATTTTGTGAAATTGATATTTACTGAGATAAATTAAAAACAAAATTTCAATTTTTAAAACAAAATGGCGGCCAAACGCACCAAAATTTTAGGTGCCAACATGGATTTTGTGATACGGGAGGGTGCCCTTTATGTTTTCCAATTTTCAAATATTGTTCCTCGTATTCTAATTGTTTAATAAAGTTGAATCCAAAATTTTGCTTATACTGTGTAGTGAGAGTCTTGTGTTACGCGGGCTTTCGTCAGCCGTTAGTTTTTAAATGCACCCGTCTTTGCATTACTGTAAAATCTACAAAAATAAATGGATGGAAAAATGAAACTAATCGAATTAATCGGTAGAAATAACTCTACAAAATACCTCTGAACTGTTTTTACTCTAAAATTAATAATAAAGGAGTTAATTAACTTTTAAAATTTTCATCTCCTAATTTTTACCCCTTTTTTGTCTATAACTTTTTTAATATGAACTTTAGAAAAAAATATTTCCAATAAAAGTTCTAGATCTCATTATTATCTACAAAATAGGTCTAAACAAAAATTTTGTTGAATTGATATTTTAGGAGATAAATTAAAAACAAAATTTCAAACTTTAAAACAAAATGGCGGTCAAACGCATCAAAATCTTAGGCGCCAACATGGATCTTGTGATAGGGGAGGGTGCCCTCTATGTTTTTCAGTTTTCAAATATTGTTTCTCATATTTTAATTGTTTAATAAAGTTGAATCCAAAATTTTGCTTATACTGTGTAGTGAGAGTCTTGTGTTACGCGGGCTTTCGTCAGCCGTTAGTTTTTAAATGTACCCGTCTTTGCATTACTGTAAAATCTACAAAAATAAATGGATGGAAAAATGAAACTAATCGAATTAATCGGTAGAAATAACTCTACAAAATACCTCTGAACTGTTTTTACTCTAAAATTAATAATAAAGGAGTTAATTAACTTTAAAAATTTTCATCTCCTAATTTTTACCTCTTTTTTGTTTATAACTTTTTTAATATGGCCTTTAGAAAAAAATATTTCCAATAAAAGTTCTAGATCTCATTATTATCTACAAAATAGGTCTAAACAAAAATTTTGTTGAATTGATATTTTAGGAGATAAATTAAAAACAAAATTTCAAACTTTAAAACAAAATGGCGGTCAAACGCATCAAAATCTTAGGCGCCAACAAGGATCTTGTGATAGGGGAGGGTGCCCTCTATGTTTTTCAGTTTTCAAATATTGTTTCTCATATTTTAATTGTTTAATAAAGTTGAATCCAAAATTTTGCTTATACTGTGTAGTGAGAGTCTTGTGTTACGCGGGCTTTCGTCAGCCGTTAGTTTTTAAATGTACCCGTCTTTGCATTACTGTAAAATCTACAAAAATAAATGGATGGAAAAATGAAACTAATCGAATTAATCGGTAGAAATAACTCTACAAAATACCTCTGAACTGTTTTTACTCTAAAATTAATAATAAAGGAGTTAATTAACTTTAAAAATTTTCATCTCCTAATTTTTACCTCTTTTTTGTTTATAACTTTTTTAATATGGCCTTCAGAAAAAAATATTTCCAATAAAAGTTCTAGATCTCATTATTATCTACAAAATAGGTCTAAACAAAAATTTTGTGGAATTGATATTTAATGAGATAAATTAAAAACAAAATTTCAAACTTTAAAACAAAATGGCGGCCAAACGCACCAAAATTTTAGGTGGCAACATGGGTTTTCTGATAGGGGAGGGTGTCCTCTATATGTTTCAATTTTCAAATGTTGTTCCTCATATTTTGCATACTCAACTCCTTCTCGGTCCCGCTCTAGTAGCCAATCACAATTTATTCTCTCGCGGTAGAAAGATTTTTATTGGTTACGTCTATTCTGCTAGTTAGGTGTTCTGCTCCCTGTGTGTCAATAAATCACGACTTTTCTGAAATGTTATTTATTCTTAATATACGTATTTTTATTATACAATTTTTTGTATTTGTCCATAATTTAACGTTTCTTAATGTTTTCTCAAAAGTTTAGTTGCTTTTCTCCAGTTTTAAGCTCGAAATACCTTTAAGATGATTGGGCATAATGCATTAGATGATCGATCAACCACCCCGATTGTCCAAATGCCGCTTGGACAATTGAGCAGACGGCTTGAATTGCTCAACTAGCCAAAACGCTTGCTCAATAACCCCCTTTTTACTGGGCGAGTGCATGTCGGACATCTCGAATTTTGCAAGTATTTAGAAAGAGAAATATTATTCAATACACAAGGCCGCGTGAGCGATTTATGTATTACTCGTGTAACTCAGTCGCTTGAACTCTTGCTTAGCTTCGCCTCGCCTCGAGTTCTCGCGCCATCGTTACACTTGCATTGATCAAAACGCTCACTTGGCCTCTTGTATCAAATTATACTATTGAACGATTTCACTACAACTATATTTATACGTAAATAATAGCAGATTTTTGAAAATTGGCTGCCATGTAGAGCTGAGCTATCCTTTTATTCCAAATATTTTGTACAAAATAAAAATTTCTTCTTGATATTTTGCTATAACAAAAATAAATAATAATAAATTGATAAATTATTTAATACTATAACAGTATTTTAGATATTAGTTAACATATATAAAATTTTATAAAACAACAGCAAATACAATACTTAATAATGAATATTTCTGATGAACTTTAGTTTCATTTTTTGGACAATCTGAAATCGAGATCGAGCAGAGCAATCCGGCATAGTTAAACTACCTTATAGAATAATATTTTAAAATAACTGCAGAGACGTAACTGCCATACAGCGAAACCCCGCATGGCGGGGGGGCCTCGGCTTGCTTGGGGGCCTCGAACCCAATAACCCTAATGCAAAAAAAAAATTTAAATAAAATTGAAAATAGAAAATATTGCCTGAAATTATTTATACATTATCTAAAAAAAATTTGGTGGGGAGGGAGCCTCCTGAAAAAATTTGCGGGGGGGCCTCGACATTTGTAGTTACGTCCCTAAATAACTGCCACAGATAAAGATATTTTCTTCAATATTTAAAATTCACTAGTACACTTCAGAATATTTTTATAATTTAGGTGTAGTTTTTTAACGCCGCTAAGTAGCTCAGTTACCCAGGTGCGAATTGTCCGTCGGCCCACAGTCAGGCCAACTTTGCGGCGGTTGGCCCGACTCTGCATGCCGTAGGTCGGGCCAACTAGCAAAATGATATCGGTTCGCCGACCAACGGTACTGATAGTCGGCCCAACTACTGAGCCAAAAGTTGGGCCAACCTCAAAGCTCAGAGTTTGGCCAACCCAAAAGTCGGCTAAACTACTAAGCCCAAAGTCCGGCCGACTACTGTTCCCAAAGTTGGCCCAACTATTCATCCCAAAGTTGGGCCAACCAGGAAAGTGATAACGCTTCGCCGACCAACGGTATTCATAGTCGGGCCAACTACTGCTCCCGAATTTGGCCCAACTACTCATCCCAAAGTTAGGCCCACCTACTACTTTATCTAAATTTTATCATTAATTAAAGTACATCTAATTTCATAATACAATTTATAAATTTAATTACATAAATATTAACAGTTTAAATTACATATATTATCAGAACCTGAAACAGAAAAACTTTTGTAGTCACGAAGATTCAAACCCTGGTCCTCCAGCTGACAGTCCAGTACGCTATGCACCATAGTATTACTGATTGCAATAAGAAATTATAAATCAACTATATAGCTTAACTCATTAACGCCTATTCTTAGAGAGACTGAGATATTAAATAATTGAATACTGGAATGATGACCATGGACCAAATAATGATTTTTGACGTTAATAATTGTTTAAACAAATTGTTATAAAAAATTGAAATAAGATGAAAATTATTAAAAATAAATCGCTGCAATTGATAGTAAAGAAAAAATTACAAAAGGAACAAAGTGATTTTTTTAAATTTCCAATTCTGAATATTTTAAATAATGAATAAATAATGACAATGACTCTGTACTCATCTCAGCTTACGCTTAGAAATACAATGATATTAAAAAACGATTATTGGAAAGAGGAGAGTGGCATAAATGTTGACTTTAAAGTTAAAAATGGCTTAAAAATTAATTTGTTTAAACACATTTTTATAAACAAATGGAAGAAAAATAAAAAAATCAGGGCTGCTACTGATTTATCACTTTGATTTAAATCATCGCATCATCATTTATTAGAAGATTACAATATTCAATAAATAAATGTCTATTTCTTTGTAAACATAATTATTCTTTCCTAAACATTTTTGATTGTCAACAATTTTATAAAATTGATTTTAGAAGTCCTCGATAGCCGTGGTGTTTAATGCGTTCGCGTTTAGGTTTGGTAGTTAGGTTAGATAGGTTCGAAACTCGTTGATGTCAAGATTTTTAATATTATATTTAATTGTAATAGTCTTCGTGAATATCTTTAGTGGTCAATGCGATAACAGTGTCTTGAATTCAGGAGTTAATTAATTTTATTTTAATAAAAATGAATGTTCCCGTACAAGAACTGGTACAAGTTCCATAATATTATACATTTTTTCGCCAAAGAAATTATTCAAGAACTTGTATAAGATCTTGTACAGAAAATTTACCTGTGAATTTTTCATTGTAGTTCTTGTACAAGAACTTGGGCAAGTTCGTTTACAGGGAATTTTTCACTTTTAAAAGTTACATAAGATCAAGTACAAGAAAATGTAGAAGAACTTGTATAAGAAAATACGTCATAAATTGTAACTCAATGCTACACAAGAACTTACGTAAGAACATACATTGGTTCTCGCAGTCTCTCTTATCAAACAACAGAACAAGTACAAGATCTTGCACAAGCTCTCGCACAAGACCTTGTCTGAGTCCTTGTACAAGTCGGTGAACTCGTAGGAGACATTGTGCAAGAACATATATAAGAACTATGTTCCAATTTCTTGGACAGAACTTATACACGACCTTGGACTATCTTGTACAAGTTTCCACTTCTGATCGTGCACAAGAACTGACACAAGTACAGGTTCAAGATCTTGTACAAGTTTTTTCAGCTGGGTACATCCTAAATCCCATTTAACCTAAAATGCATTCGCATCTTAAAACCCATTTATTCTAAAATGCATTTAGCCTCAATCCCATTTACCCCCAAAAGTATTCATTTTTGTCTAAAAAGTAAGTATCTACTCGATTTTTTAAATATCAGTATTGGTTAACTGTTAGGTTATATGTTCAAAAATGTCATATATATATATATACCCTCGAAAATTGGTTCAGTTACCCTATTTACTGTAAATAAAATCCTTTGCTATTATTTTATTTTAAAATAATATTTTACATATTTTTGTTTTGGTTTAGCATAGTTAGTATTCTTAAAAATATATATAAATCTATAAATATGTTTAGTACCCTTTTTCCTTTTTTTTTATTTCTATTAACTAATTATTATTTATGTATAATTTGTTTTTAGGTCAATACATTCTATTTCACCTTAAGTCGTTGCGGCCTATTTTTAGAAGAATATGATAATTAAAAAATTTAAAATGTAGTAAATTATAATATATATTATGTAATAATAATATATATTTTTAAAATTTTTTATAATTAATAATAAATTTTTATTAGAAATATAAAATTAATTCTTAAAATTTTATTTTTTTTATTTTAAAAATAACATCTAGTATTCTCAAAGATATTGTTTTAAAAAATATTGCCAGTAATAATGATAATAATACTAAATATTAATTAATAATAAATTATAAACATAATTAATTGATATATTTATAATTAATCTATTATGTTATTTTTTGAAATTATTTATTTGTTTTTGTAATTAATATTATAGTTATAAATTTTTATTTTGAATTTTATAGAATTATTTAAAATAATGTTAAATATTTTAAACTAAAATAAACAAATTTATTCAAGTTTCTCACAGACAGGAATACTTAAAAATATTTTAACTAATTTCATAATCTTGTATGTAAAAATATTTATTATTGTAATAGAAATTATTAGAAAAACTTTTTACTTTAATAGACACATCGTTGATCACCTATACATGCGCAAAAGCTCCAAAAGGTAGTTACGAATGCGCAGTACTTTCCTATAAACAATCCACATAAGCAGTTGTTACAATAACAAAGAAAAATGACTGTAAAAAAATTTAATTGTCAAAGCAAATGGAGAACCAAGTTAACAAAAAAGTTATATACATTGCGTAAAGTATATACTAATGCGCAATAGGTTCCTATGGCAGTTACGCATGCGCAGTAGTTTTCTATAAACAAAAGACATGCGCAGTTGTAAAAATATGGAGTATAAATGACATTTTAAATATTCTAAAATAAAAAAATATAGGAAAACGTGTAAACAAAAAAGTTCAATAAATGAATGTGTTTTGTAGTGCGCACGTTTACACAGCTGTGGTGCACTACTGCGCATGTGCATCAATATGTTGTGCATGAAAAAATGTTCAGTTTAACATGCTAGACACGAATAGTGCCAGTGCGCATTGTTACATACTATAATAACATGGTAAAATGAACATTATTGTAAGTTGCCTATTGGAAAAAGTAGGTGAACTTTGAAGTGTGTACGACGATGAACGAAGTTTTCTCGGTATCGCATTAATATAATAGAAGATTACCACATACAATTTTATGAATATTGAGAGAACTTTAAAACTCCTTATTCTCAATAAATAAGTAAATTTTTACAAAACTTTTTTAAACACTAATTATACGGAAGATTTTCTGACAGTATGTTAAATATTTATAACCCCCCCCCCCCCCGGTACCCCTAGAAAATGGTTTTTTAAAGTATGAAAAATTGAAAACTTTCAGATCAAAATTTGTTACATTTTATAAATATTTTAAAGAAAAAAAGAATAAAATTAATAAAATTAAATACATTTTTAACGTTTTTATTAGTTTTTATATTCAATAATATAAATTTTTCTATTAAATTTCTTAAATTTCAATATTAAGATTGAATTTGAAGATTCTTTTCTATTATAGGTTATTAATTACAATAATAATGGAAAAAACCAATTTTAACCGATATTTTACATAATAGTTCTTTCGCGGAAGTGCACTTACAATGCTACAGTGTTACGCATGCGCAATAATAAAACGGATTTCTACTGCGCACTTAATAAAAAAAGTATACTATATGTACTGAAAATGTACTTATCTGGTAAAGTACAGCACTGCGCATGCGTAATTTTTGAATTTAATTAGAGCACATGTGTAACTATCACTGTGCTTCATTGTGCAAGTGTAACAGCAATACAAAACAACTGCGCATGTGAAATGTTTGTTTTGTAGTGCGCACGTTTACACAGCTGTGGTGCACTACTGCGCATGTGCATCAATATGTTGTGCATGAAAAAATGTTCAGTTTAACATGCTTGACACGCAGTAGCGGACTAAGACTATTTGCCGCCCTAGGCAGGTATAAAATCGCCGCCCTCTGCCCCTCTAGTTTTAATAATTTAATTTTTTAATTTATGTAGGCAATGTGTATAATTTAAATATATATACATATATCAGATTAAAAATATGACAATATCAATCAAATCAATACATATTATTACATTTAGATATATTTAAGAAACATAACTTTAAATCAATAAATTTTTTTATACCTTCATTAGCCGTATTTCCGCATTTGTTTCGAGAAATAATACAAAAATCGACAATAAACAAAGTGTTGGTGATTATTCCTTATTTTTTCCAGCTGCACGTATTATTACGTGAATATCACAGTGATATCATATTGTAATATTAGTAATATTACGGGTAATATTACAGTGCCAGTGATATTGACGTGAGTTTGAAATGGCCGCCTCAGGGTGATATTGAGGTAATATTACAAAATTACTTCAGGCTTAAACTGGGTTCGAACGTATCTAATATATTTCAGAAAGTGTTCTTTATATTTTACCAACAAGATTTTAAGGCTATACGTGAAGAACACTTTCTGAAATAGATTCCAAGAGCAAGATGGCCGGCCGAGAGGTTCAAGGCGTACACCTTCATTTACTTAGATAAGTTCGAATCCCGTATGAGTCTAATATTTTTTAAATATTATATTTAATGTAAGATAATTTTGTAATATTACCTCAATATCACTGTAATATTACCACAATATTAAATCAATATCACTGTAATATTACAGTAATATTACCTCAATATCATCTTGAGGCACACGGAAAAAATTATTTCAGTATATTTTACACAACTAATTTCGGAACAGCCGACGCAGAGAAGAAGTTAGTATTATTTAAATCAGACTCATATATAAAACCTGATGGGGAGTTTCAGAAAAATGTAAAGAAAATATCCGTATAATTTAAAAATATAGTTAATTTAAATTTTGCTTTATCTGGTCAGACGTATTACTACAAGAGTTCTGTAATATGTGTTGCCTAAAGCATTCTTGACCGTGCGGCTCTACCTATACGTCAAATCAATTTCTCTTAAATAAAATCAATTTTTTAAAGTTTTGATATTAAAATTTCAATAATTATACATATAGGTTAAGTATTGTCAATAATTGTGTTTTTTTAATAAAAATTCAATTAACTTCCCTGTTCTGTGCGACCACGCGACCTACAAGTATCACGTGACATTATACAACGTGATATAGAATATTACAGAACTCTTATAGAACGGTTAAGGCAGAAATCATAGTGCAAATGCAAACAGTCTCAAACATAGTTTGTACTGAATATTTTCAACATTTTGTCATAAATTGTTCTGTATTAAATACAAAACGCTTTAACACTAACATCTATTTCAAAAATTACAAAACTATTTACAGTTACTTCTAAAATGTTCCGCTTTAAATAATGAAAGTTTCTGAGATTATCAAAAACTTCGTTCTGGAATCTTGTATATCCGCAACTCCTATATTAGTTCTGCAAAATATACTGAAATAATTTTTTCCGTGCGGACATTCCAATATCACGTTAATATCACTGTAATATCACTCCGTTATATTACTAATATTTCAATATGATATCACTCTGATAATCATGTTATATTCAGACGCGGATCCAGCGGGGGGCAATGGGCGCTATCGCCCCTCCCAATAGCCTTAGTTTATCATATGAGATAGAAAGAGATAGCACTATAACAATTTACCTCAAAGAATCGAAGAAAATCGAGTTAATTTAAAAAAACCCTTGACAGATTTTTTTCTTTCTAGGATTGAAATCTTCGAATTTCATTAGTAAACAATTATCCAAAAAATAAACTTTTAGTAATATGACATTTTGGTTAAACTTTGTCGAGTATCACCGTGTGGAAGTCTAGTATCTAGTGTAAACCATCAAAATTTGACGCCCCTGAAAATTTGCCGCCCTAGGCAGCTGCCTACATTGCCTATCTAGTTAGTCCGCCACTGTTGACACGAATAGTGCCAGTGCGCATTGTTACAAACTATAATAACATGGTAAAATGAACATTATTGTAAGTTGCCTATTGGAAAAAGTAGGTGAACTTTGAAGTGTGTACGACGATGAACGAAGTTTTCTCGGTATCGCATTAATATAATAGAAGATTACGACGTACAATTTTATGAATATTGAGAGAACTTTAAAACTCTTTATTCTCAATAAATAAGTAAATTTTTACAAAATTTTTTTAAACACTAATTATACGGAAGATTTTCTGACAGTATGTTAAATATTTATAACACCCCAACCCGGTACCCCTAGAAAATGGTTTTTTAAAGTATGAAAAATTGAAAACTTTTAGATCAAAATTTGTTACATTTTATAAATATTTTAAAGAAAAAAAGAATAAAATTAAATACATTTTTAACGTTTTTATTAGTTTTTATATTCAATAATATAATAATAATATTTATTATATTATTTTATTTTATTAATATATTATTAATATATTATTAATATATTTATTATTTTATATTATTAATATATTTATTATTTTATATTATTAATAATAATTAATAATATAATTCAATAATAACCTCGACCGGACTTTAACCGACAAGTTAAATGCGATGGATGATAAGCTGGATGCTTCACTAGTCAGAAATAGGTATTGCTGAAGTAGAAAATAAATTAATAAATCTTGAATCCCGATCTAATGATAATTCTCAGGTTGATGTAGTTGCACGTAAATGTATGGAAGAACTTAATAGTAGAGCAGTGCGCAAACGAAACTTGGTATTGTTTGGATTTCCAGAACTTGAAAATTTAAATTCAGCCTCAGATAGTGGTAATAAGCATGATGAATTGTGCCTTAATGTTGTTTATAAATTGGGAAAGTATGTGTCGTCCGAAGATCTTTAAAATATTAGAGTCTTTAGACTGGGAAATGTTGCGCAGGTTCAGCAGACGAAGCCGAGACCTGTCAAAATCATCTGTGCGACGGAGGTGAGGGCACAAGCAATCCTGAGAATGTTTGTTGCTGCCAAAAAAGAACAAACTCACATTCAAGATCTAAAGGATTTGTGGCTAGCAAAATATCAAACAAATCTGCAACTGGAGGAGTTAAAATTAATGAAAAAATCACTTGTGAAGCGTCGGGAGGAAGGCGAAGCAGACTTGAGACTAGTTTACTGTCGTGGGATCCCCACTCTAACCAAAGGCCGTCCTTCTCCTCGTATAGTCTCTCTCACAACGCAAACCAACGCATGAGGAACGAGCCCACTACAGCTGACACATCTCTTAATTCTAACATTAAAGGTGATATCCCCTTCTCTCGTGAGCCACAACACATTCAGATTTATTATCAAAATGTTCGAGGTTTAAGAACTAAAATTTATGAAATTAGACAAAACATTCCTTTATTTTCTGTTAATATTTTTGCTCTTACTGAAACATGGCTTAACTCAAATATAAATTCTACTGAACTTGGTTTTATTAATCATGATATTTTTCGTTGCGATAGGAGTAATACAACTAGTGAGTTTACGAGAGGAGGTGGAGTTTTGATAGCTGCGAGAAGCGATTTAAGGTGTATACCTATTAGTCCTATGTCAGAATTGGTGGAACATGTATTTGTTAAATTTACGCTAAACAATACTTTGTATGTATTGGGATGTTTTTATGTTCCTCCAAATTCAACCTTGAATTTTTTTCTCTGAGGTATGTCGTATTTTTGAGGAGGTCTTTAATACATATCCATCAGCTCGATTATGTTTACTTGGAGACTTTAATGTACCTTTTATTGTTTGGAGCCGTGATTCGGATGTCAGCGCTACTTGTTCTCTTGAACGAGACTCAGCGAATCAGCAATCTGTAATTACTGCCCTTATTTCTGACACCATAGACTTTTTAGACTTGTCTCAAATTAATTATTTTTTTAACGAACATGGATCCCTTTTAGACTTGGTTTTTTGTAATACTGACTATTTTTCATTGACTCTTTCTAATGATCATTTATTGTCAATTGATGTTGATCACCCCCCTTTTTTAGTTAATATTTTTCTTAATAACGTGGACCAGACCTCTGTAAATAATGTACCTAAATACGATTTTAGAAATGCTGATCTCGGTAATTTTTATTCTTTTATGAATTCTGTTGTTTGGAAAGATATTTTAAACCTAGATAATGTAAATGAGTCACTGAATGTGTTTTATAACTGTCTGTATACAGCGATTGACTCTTTTGTGCCACTGAAACGGGTCGAGGACACTTCCACCAAAACCCAATTGACCAAATTTGTAATTGGCCGAAATTTAATTGTCCGAATTTGTAATTCTACAAACTTGCATTTGTCCGAGCTATTAACTTCCCGAATTTGTATTTGTCATAACTTCCAAATCATCAAATTGACATTTGCCAAAACATTTAAATCGACGAAATTGCATTTGTTAAAATTTTTAACTCCTCGAACTCGTATTCGTCTGAACTTTTAAATCCACGAACTTGCATTTGCCAGAACTTTGAAATCACCGAACTTGCATTTGTCAAAATATTCAATTACCAGAATTTGCATTTGTCCGAACTTTGAAATCACCAATTTTGCATTTTTCCGAACTTTGAAATCACCGAACTCGCATTTAGCAGAATATTCAACTCTCCAAATTTGCAACTGTCAGAACTTCTAAATCCCTGAATTTGCATTTGTCCAAACTTTAAAATCACCGAACTTATATTCGCCCAAATTTTGAAATCTCCGAATTTGTAATTGTCCGAACTTTGAAATCACCGAACTAACGGTTGGCCGAACTCTTAAGTCTCCGAATTTGCATTTGGCCGAACTTTTAAATTACCGAACTTGCATTTTTCCGAATTTTTAAATCACCGAACTTGCATTTGTCAAACTCCTTAAGTCACCGACTACTAAAGCCCCGAATTTGCATTTGTCCGACCATCGGAAAGTAGGTTTTCTAAAGGAGTCTTTTGATTGGCTGGTAATGTTACCGGGAAATTTACCATCCAATCATAAGACTCCTTTAGAAAACCTACTTTCCGATGGTCGGACAAATGCAAATTCGGGGACACGAGTAGTCGGTGACTTAAGGAGTTTGACAAATGCAAGTTCGGTGATTTAAAAATTCGGAAAAATGCAAGTTCGGTAATTTAAAAGTTCGGCCAAATGCAAATTCGGAGACTTAAGAGTTCGGCCAACCGTGAGTTCGGTGATTTCAAAGTTCGGACAATTACAAATTCGGAGATTTCAAAATTTGGGCGAATATAAGTTCGGTGATTTTAAAGTTTGGACAAATGCAAATTCAGGGATTTAGAAGTTCTGACAGTTGCAAATTTGGAGAGTTGAATATTCTGCTAAATGCGAGTTCGGTGATTTCAAAGTTCGGAAAAATGCAAAATTGGTGATTTCAAAGTTCGGACAAATGCAAATTCTGGTAATTGAATATTTTGACAAATGCAAGTTCGGTGATTTCAAAGTTCTGGCAAATGCAAGTTCGTGGATTTAAAAGTTCAGACGAATACGAGTTCGAGGAGTTAAAAATTTTAACAAATGCAATTTCGTCGATTTAAATGTTTTGGCAAATGTCAATTTGATGATTTGGAAGTTATGACAAATACAAATTCGGGAAGTTAATAGCTCGGACAAACGCAAGTTCGGGGAATTGCAAATTCTGACAAATGCAAGTTTGTAGAATTACAAATTCGGACAATTAAATTTCGGCCAATTACAAATTTGGTCAATTGGGTTTTGGTGGAAATGTCCACGACCCCACTGAAACATCCTAATAATTTTAACTATCCTCCTTGGTTCACTGTTGAATTAAAAAGTCTGATTTCGAAAAAAAAAATTTGCTCATTTAGAATATAAAGGAAATCCTAAGGAGACTAATTATATGAAATTTTCAAATTTGAGATCCAAATGTAAAGCCTTATCAAATCAATGTTATAGTAATTATATCTCGAAGACAGAGGAGTCGATCGCTGAATCTCCTAAAAACTTTTGGAGATATATTATTGCAAACCGCAAAAGTCAGAATATACCAAATTCTATGTACTTGGGTAATGAGACAGCTAATAACTTGGTTTCGATAGCAAATATGTTTGCGAGACACTTTAGCTCAGTTTATTCGAGGCATGTGTCAAACACACTGAGCAGAGATTTTTTGGACAGTGAAGAGGTGAATCTCCAATCCATTTTTATTACCAGGAACGAAATTATGAAAAAACTTATGTCTTTGGATGTGGGTAAGGGTGCGGGCCCAGATATCATTCCTCCCTCTTTTGTCAAGTCGTGTTTTTCGTGTTTTGTGGAACCGCTGTACATTTTGTTCAATAAGTCTCTGCAAAGTAGCGTCTTCCCCTTTGAATGGAGAAAGGGAATAATTGTTCCTATATATAAAAATGGTGACAAACATAATATAATTAATTATAGACCTATTACAATCCTCAGCACTTTTTCAAAGGTATTTGAGAGTATTTTGTTTGACACTTTATATAGAGCTGTTTCAAGCATTATTATTGAGGAACAACACGGTTTCGTAAGGGGAAGGTCTGCCGTGACTAATCTGGGTCTTTTTATCAACAATGCATTGGAAATTATTGAACAGGGTGAGCAAGTGGATGCAATTTATGCTGACCTGGCTAAGGCATTTGATAGAATTGATCATAATATCTTACTATATAAGTTGCGTGTCATGGGTTTTTCTAATCACTTGGTTTCATTTATGAATAGTTATCTCTCAGATAGAGGTCAAATGGTCAGAGTAAGACATGTATTTTCATGTCCCTTTCTGGCCACGTCTGGAGTTCCGCAGGGGTCACATCTTGGCCCACTGCTGTTTATTCTTTTTATGAATGATATAAAATCTGTTTTCATTCACTCATCTTTTATTCTATACGCAGATGATCTTAAATGCTTTAAAAAAATTAGTAACCGGACTCCTTGTCGGGACTTCAGGGATCTGCAAACTGACCTTGATCGGCTAACCGACTGGTGTAAAACTAATCATATGTCCATCAATATAGATAAAACCTCGGTTATATCATTTTCTAAACAACGAACATTCATATTTTTATATACAATTGAAAATGATGAGCTGAACAGGGTCAGACAAGTCCGAGATTTAGGCTTATTGATTTGTAATGATCTTTCTTTTAATGACCACATTTCCGAAGTGGTGTCTAAGGCTCTCAGATCCCTGGGATTCCTGATGAGGAATGCCTCAGGTTTTCATAAAATGAGTACACTCAAAATTTTGTATTTTTCATTAGTAAGGTCGATTCTGGAATATGCTTTGGTTATTTGGGTGCCATTCTATAAATTTAACTTAATTAGACTTGAGCGCGTTCAGAATCGATTTCTTAGATTTGCCGCGAGACAGCTTAATTTACCGTTTGATAGATATACCCATGATTATAGCAGCTTAAGAGATACCCTTGGTGCTCCCTTGCTTGTATCCAGATATTTGTATGCAGATATGGTTTTTTTCTATAAAATAATTAAAGGCATTATCAACTGTCCCTCTTTGCTGTCAATGATAAGACTCTCTGCACCGGCAATGCTAACTAGAAACTACTCAATATTTGAGGTAAGGTTTCACAAAACTAAATATGGTAACCACTCACTAGTTAGTAGACTTAGTAAGGAAGCGAACTCGATTTACTTTGAAATAGATTTGTTTGATCCAAGTATAGAGAGATTTATTTTTTTATTGCGTTGGCTTCATTTTGAAAACAAACTATTATAATTTATAGAATGCCAACCTAGCTAAATTTTGATAAATAAATATTTGTAATAATTTATTGCGGTCTTTGCAATTATTAGATTATAGGAATACTCTGTATGAAAGGGCATGTCCCGTATATTATGTAAATAAATAAATTTTTCTATTAAATTTCTTAAATTTTAATATTAAGATTGAATTTGAAGATTCTTTTCTATTATAGGTTATTAATTACAATAATAATGGAAAAAACCAATTTTAACCGATATTTTACATAATAGTTCTTTCGCGGAAGTGCACTTACAATGCTACAGTGTTACGCATGCGCAATAATAAAACGGATTTCTACTGCGCACTTAATAAAAAAAGTATACTATATGTACTGAAAATGTACTTATCTGGTAAAGTACAGCACTGCGCATGCGTAATTTTTGAATTTAATTAGAGCACATGTGTGACTATCACTGTGCTTTATTGTGCATGTGTAACAGCGATACAAAACAACTGCGCATGTGAAATGTTTGTTTTGTAGTGCGCACGTTTACACAGCTGTGGTGCACTACTGCGCATGTGCATCAATATGTTGTGCATGAAAAAATGTTCAGTTTAACATGCTTGACACGAATAGTGCCAGTGCGCATTGTTACAAACTATAATAACATGGTAAAATGAACATTATTGTAAGTTGCCTATTGGAAAAAGTAGGTGAACTTTGAAGTGTGTACGACGATGAACGAAGTTTTCTCGGTATCGCATTAATATAATAGAAGATTACCACATACAATTTTATGAATATTGAGAGAACTTTAAAACTCCTTATTCTCAATAAATAAGTAAATTTTTACAAAACTTTTTTAAACACTAATTATACGGAAGATTTTCTGACAGTATGTTAAATATTTATAACCCCCCCCCCCCCCCGGTACCCCTAGAAAATGGTTTTTTAAAGTATGAAAAATTGAAAACTTTTAAATCAAAATTTGTTACATTTTATAAATATTTTAAAGAAAAAAAGAATAAAATTAATAAAATTAAATACATTTTTAACGTTTTTATTATTTTTTATATTCAATAATATAAATTATTCTATTAAATTTCTTAAATTTCAATATGAAGATTGAATTTAAAGATTCTTTCCTATTATAGGTTATTAATTACATAAATAATGCAAAAAACCAATTTTTACCGATATTTTACATAATAGTACTTTTGCGGAAGTGCACTTACAATGCTACAGTGTTACGCATGCGCAATAATAAAACGGATTTCTACTGCGCACTTAATAAAAAAAGTATACTATATGTACTGAAAATGTACTTATCTGGTAAAGTACAGCACTGCGCATGCGTAATTTTTTAATTTAAATAGAGCACATGTGTGACTATCACTGTGCTTCATTGTGCATGTGTAACAGCAATACAAAACAACTGCGCATGTGAAATGTTTGTTTTGTAGTGCGCACGTTTACACAGCTGTGGTGCACTACTGCGCATGTGCATCAATATGTTGTGCATGAAAAAATGTTCAGTTTAACATGCTTGACACGAATAGTGCCAGTGCGCATTGTTACAAACTATAATAACATGGTAAAATGAACATTATTGTATGTTATTGAAAAGATATTATCGATTTCACTGAGTCAAATAATTTGACTCAGTGAAATCGATAATATCTTTTCAATAATTATTAACTGAGTGATAAATTCATAATATTATGGAAATAAATTCATAATATTACAATATTATTGTATGTTGCCTATTGGAAAAAGTAGGTGAACTTTGAAGTGTGTACGACGATGAACGAAGTTTTCTCGGTATCGCATTAATATAATAGAAGATTTTCAAAACATTTTTAAATAAAATTAAAACTGTACCAAAAAAGTTATTTTCAATCTCCAAAAAACACGAATCCTTGCCTCTTTGATTTTGTTAAAAGCATTTTCTTATGTAGTTTTTAGCACTAAAAAAGATCGCGACGTGGTATACGACGTGGTACACGACGTGGTATACGGCGTGGTATACGACGTGGTATACGACGTGGTACAGGACCTAGTACACGACGTAGTACACGACGTAGTACAGGACGTAGTACACGACGTAGTACACAAAGTCGTATACGACGTCGTATACGACGTCGACTTTTTCAATAGGGCCGTGCCAAAGATATTATAGAGATAGATGCGGCATGAAAATTCGTTGCGGTGAGTGCACCTAGATGGCCCGGTTAGTTGCGGTGAATTCACCCAGACGTCGGGTCAGTAGATTTTGGGACCCTCCTCTCTTGCCTTTCTACCCGCTGCTAGTACCCATCAATTCATTTTCAAAACTGCTACCTGGAGCAGGGTCGAAGGGTAACCCATTTACTACAGATAAAGTAGTATTCTAGAAATTTTAATATTTGGTTGGTAGCATAGAAACCAACATTTTCAAAAGTTTCTAGCTCTTCAATTGCTTTCAATTGACAGTTTTATATTTTTTAATATACAAATTCAAATAGTTTATGAACAAAATGTTACTATTGAAGTATTAATTTTGAACAACGTGCACAAGCCTCAATGTCTATTACGTTTTCTTGACACGTGAATTTGTTTAAATTAAAAAAAGAGTTCTTCAAAGAAAAGATAAAAATCACTTAAATTTCTTAATTATTTAGTTTGTAGTTTAGGAGAATAAATAGAGTTATTTTTTATTCGATCGGTTCTCTTTATTGTATAAACATTAACTGAAGTCACACTTGAAATATTACAATAAAAGTTCTATAAGCACGTTTGCTTCGTTCGATTCGTTTCACCGTTCGGTTTTCGTGAGACTGATTATCTATCTACAAATTATAAATTATGAGTCAGGATATCTGCGCAAGAATTGGTCGCAGGAGTCAAATCAAAATTCTAATTAAAATTAACATTTATAAAATTTGCGCTGCAACATGCCGCCGCTCTTGAACGATCGCGTTCAAATACACTTAATTTTCAATAGGTAGTGGACATACTTTTTTTACACCTCGTCGAAATTCTCCACTCTCAGTCTTAACAGTGACAACTCTTATCACTCCGTCATCGCCAGGATGCACTTTAGTAACTCTGCCTGGAGCCCAACGTAAGGGTGGTAAATTTTCATTTTTTAAGACAACTAAAGTACCAACCTTTATTATATTAGGCTGACCAGTACTCCATTTACTTCTAACATTTAATTCTGATAAATACTCCCTCTGCCAGCGTTGCCACAAATCCAATTTTAACTTTTGAATGTGTTGCCAAGCGGACAGACGATTAACTTTTTCCTGAGAAAAATCATGAGAAGGCAGAGCCACCAAAGGCTGTCCAATCAAAAAATGGCCAGGTGTGAGAGCCTGCAGGTCATCAGGATCGGATGACATCGGCGTTAATGGTCTAGAATTAAGCACCGCTTCTATCTCGCACATATAAGTTTCTAATTCCTCATATGTAAATAAGGTTTCGCCAATTGTTCTGCGCATATGATGTTTCAGAGACTTCACTGCGGCTTACCACACACCCCCGAAATAGGGAGTGCGAGCTGGAATAAAATGCCAATCAATTCCTTTTTCTGTTAATGCACGAGTGATCTTATTATTATGATCTTTTGAAACTAGAAAATCGTGAAGTGTCCGTAACTCATTATCTGCGCCGATAAAATTAGTCGCATTATCTGAATAAAAGCTCCTCGGTTTACCTCTTCTAGAAAAAAACCTCCGTAGAGCACCCAAAAAGGACTCTGTTGTCAGATCGCTGACCAATTCCACGTGGATTGCCTTAGTGGCCAAACATACAAAAATTGCGGCGTACACCTTAACTTTATTTCTATTTCTGTGCTTTTTCTCCTTAACATAAAAATAACCACAATAATCGATGCCTGTGCTATCAAAAGGTTGACTCGCAGTGAGCCTAACCTTAGGAAGGTTACGCATTAAATAATTTACATCCCTTGGATTTACCCTAAAGCATTTAATACATGACTGTATAATTCTTCTAACCATTGCTCTGCCGTCAACAATCCAATAGCTCTGTCTTATCGCGTACAAAGTTGCATTACATCCAGCATGCATATTTATTTCATGACAATCACGTATCACCAGATCGGTAAAGGGATGATTTTTGGGAAGTAAAATAGGGTGTTTTTGAGCATAATCAATATCAGCCTTCTTGATTCTACCCCCCACCCGTAATAATCCATCCTCCATAAAGGGTCGTAGTGTCAAAATTCTTGAATTCCTTGAAAGTTCCCCTTTTTTTGTTAACGCCTGAATCTCGTCCCGTAGTCTCTCATGCTGCACGAGTTGGATAATTTTCCTTAAGGTTTCCTTTCGTTCAGCAACACTCAATAATCCTGAAGTGCATGTTTCTTTTTTCAATTTTTTTATAAATCGTAAACAGTAAGACACGATGGAAATCAATCTGGATAATGATGAATATCGTTTCCAAAGATCTGATTCTTGAGTCAATGTGTTCAGTAAAACATGAGTTTTCTTGATTTCAGGCACTTCAATGCGTTGTAATGGATTATTGGGCCACAATGATTCTGATTCTCTTAACCAACCTGGACCATTCATCCACAGTGAATTTTTTAAGAAATCTCGAGGTAATTGTCCTCTAGAAATGCAATCCGCTGGATTCTCTTTTGTTGGCACATGTTTCCAATCTGAAGTGTTGGTAGTAGTTTGTATTTCGCTCACCCTATTGGCGATGAATGTTTTCAGTGTATATGGTGCAGTGTTAATCCAATTCAATGCTATTGTGGAGTCCAACCAAAATGTTGTTTTTTCAAAGCTTAATTTTAGTGAAGCTTTGACCACATTATAAAGTTTCACCAATAAGACTGCAGCGCATAACTCCAGTCGAGGAAGTGTTACAGTCTTAACCGGTGCCACGCGTGATTTGGCACACAGCAACATTGAATGACAATCCTGTTGATTTGATGACCTTAAATATACACATGCGCCATACGCCTTCTCGCTGGCGTCAGCGAAACCATGAAGCTGAAGGTCATTGCACTCCGAGACCTTGACTGCTTTTGGAATACTCCAAGTATTTAGGAACTTTAATTGTTCTTGAAAATCATACCACAATGTTGCCAATGCTTCTGGTACAGGATCATCCCATCCCAAGGCCAGCTTCCACAAATCCTGCATTCTTATTTTTGCGAAGACAACAACTGGCGCTACCAATCCTAGTGGATCGTACAATTGAGCAATCTGTGACAACATAGTCCTCTTAGACATATCTTCTTTTCTTGGATCCAAATTTACATCAAAATTTAATGTGTCCTTGAAAGGACACCAGCAGACACCCAAAGTTCTTGGCATGTTTTCTTCACAAATTTTTTGACGTGTCATATTGGAACAATCAGGAAGATCCTCAATTAAACTCGCATCATTAGATGCCCACTTGCAAAACCGTAATCCAGCACTCTCAGTCACAACCATTAACTGATTTCGAAGCATTCTAGCTGATTCCAATGTTTTAGCTCCCGTAAGTAGGTCGTCGACATAAACATCATTTTTTAAGGCTTCAGCTGCCTCTGGATACGACTGTCCTTCATCTTCAGCCAGTTGTGCCAGACATCGAGTAGCCAAAAAAGGAGCAGCAGACAAACCATAAGTCACCGTTTGTAGATGGTACGTTCGTAAAGGTTCCTTCTCATGGTAACGCCACAGTATTTTCTGAAACTGTCTGTCCTCGGGGTGAATCAGAAATTGTCGGAGCATCTTCTCCACATCAGCGGTGAGTACAAAATTGTGCTGACGAAATCGAAGGATCAACTCAAAAACTCCATCTTGAATAACAGGACCCACTAATAAGGTATCGTTAAGTGATAATCCCGTAGTTGATCGAGCTGAAGCATCAAACACAACCCTGAGCTTGGTCGTGAGACTTGACTCTTTTATCACCGCATGATGTGGAATATAGTAGCTCTCCTTGTCATTAGTCGACATGAGACGCATGTGTCCAAGTTCTTCATAATTTCTCATAAATTGATGATATTGATCTCTCAAGGTCTGGTCTCGACTTAATCTTCTCTCAAGTATAAGAAGCCTACGTCGAGCAAGTTCGTATATTGAGCCTAGTTGATGCTGCTTTCCATTAAACGGAAGTCGAACAATGTATCGTCCATGCTGATCTCGTCGAACATTCTCACGAAAGTGCTGTTTGCTAGCCTCTTCCTCCGTTGAAAAGCGCAGTTTCTTTCCGAGATTTTCCATGGTCCAAAATCTTTCGAGATCCTGGTCAATTGTATCTCTAACTAAATTACAAGACAATCGCTGGCTCTTCCATCCAAAATCCGCCTTCCCAGTTATGATCCAACCCAGATGTGTATTTTGCGCATAAGTTTTTGGCAATGCCAGAGAAATTTTACCACTGCATAAAAGATCATAAAAAATTTCTCCTCCTATCAATGCTTCCACTTTAGATGGCCTATGAAAATTATGATCGGACAACTTGAGATGATTTGGGATTTTAAGGGTATCTTTATTTATAGGAACAGCAGGAGGATTGCCAGTGATACGTGAGAACAATAAAAAATTAAGTGTCACTGAATAGTTCGAAGTTTTAGATTCAAATTTAGTTACAACCCATTCCCTACTAACTATTTCTTGACTATTAAGAACTTCCACTGATGATTCTAAACGCTTCCTTTTAAGATTCAATTTATCAGCAAGTTCAGTTGTCATTAAATTGGGTTGAGAACCGTTGTCCAATAACACCCTACATGTATGTTTTTTCCCATTACTATCATATATATAGATCAATGCGGTAGACAGCATAACCCTTGAAGAATCCATAACATGTAAATTTTCTAACTTATCAGTACTATTTTTAATTTCTTCTAAATTTAAATTTGATTCAATTTTTCTTTCTAAATGTAATAGGGTATGATGACGTCGACCGCAAATCGTACAATTTGTAGACTTACAATTGTTTAGTAAATGATTACCCTTAAGACAGTTATAGCAAAGACCCTTCTTTTTTGTTAATTGTATTCATTCATTCACCGATAGACCTGCAAACTCTCCACAACTCCAAACATAATGATCACCGCTGCAAATAGAACAACAACTAGTAGTCTGAGTATTAAGAAATGTTTTTCCTAATTGATTTTTTTGTGTATTAGGATTTCCCTTAAATCCTGTCTTTAAATTATTTTTTGGATGATCAATACAATCAGGAGTTATAGCCTCTAAAATTTGACACCTTTCACGCAGAAACGCAAGTAATTCCTCAAACGTGGGCATCTCACTCCCCTTAATTGACCGTTCCCACTCTCTTCGAGATTCTTTGTCTAACTTATTCGCAATCAGGCACACAAGTGGTGTACCCCACCCTTCAACAGGCTCTTTCAAAGCTTCTAATGCGCGAAAATGTCTGAGAACTGAATCTAATAAGTCACGTAAACCCACGGCAGAATCTTTAGCTGACAAAGATGATAAATCGAATAAAGCCTGCATATGATTTTGTATATTTATTCTAGTGTTATTATATCTTTCGTCAAGTAAATTTCAAGCAATTTCATAATTGGCTTCTGTCGTTTGTAGACTCTCAATCATCTTTGCCGCGCTACCTCGAATGTAAGATTTCAAATATCTAAGTTTCTGAATTTTCGGGATAGAAGAATCATCGTGAATTATTGCGGTAAATGAATCTTTAAATCCCAGCCAGTCCTCATAATTACCCGTAAAAGTAAGAAGATCAAGCCTGGGGAGAGGGAAGCGACACGCTGTGGTCTCACCGCTAGACCCAGCTGATCGTGCACCCACCAACTCTCTCAAATTTGACAATTCAGCCTGGCGCTGAGCAACAAGCTCCGCCTCAAGCTGAGCTATACGTTCACGTTGTTGCAATGATAACTCGCTCTCTCTTTCTCCTGCACCAGAAACGAGTTCACGAGGCATATATTCATTAATGATTTTATTAGCAATAGCAATATTTCTAAAATAATTGTCCTCAAAATTTGTTCTTTCAGCCTCATGAGTCGGATCTGGAGCAAGAATCTCGCAAATAATTTGTGCTTTATCGTACTCATGCCAAACCTCTTCAATTTTTTTTATTCTTAAGCGAATTTCTTCTAAGTCTATTGATTCTCTAGTTTCAACATCTAAGCATTTATCCAAAAATGTTTTAAATTTTGTTAGTCGAGATTTGGCAACAGTGCGAATTTGACGAGCGGTTTCTAATTCCATAATTAAGACAGTCACAAAATGATAATTTAAGAAATAAAATTTCGAGGTTTAATATTCTCAGTCACAATACAAATAACAATTATCAGAATATGCTTACTTGATTATAATTAAAGGTGATTAACAGAATTTCAAAACAATACGCTTACTTGAATACAATCAAACGATAAATAGAAGATGATGAATCAGCAATCCAAGTCAGTAGAAACGTATCCGAAGTTTTGCTCTGCCAATTTCCCAATAATATAATCGTCGTCAATTTATTTAAAAAACCAAGAGTATCAATCTCACTTCTATCCAAATGAAATAAGAAGAAGAAAAGTTCTTGCTCAAAGAATTGAATGTTCTAAATTCTTCCTTTCCAGCTAATGGTCCCTAACAGTTGATTCCAAATTCGAATATAGTTTTCATCAATTTATTCTTTATTGTAAAAATTGATCTTTTCAGCCACTTTAGTAGTAACCCACTGAACAAATGATTATATCAAACTGCCAAACAGGATTCACCAACAGTTTTTAGATTTCCGAACGGCGATTCACAAATTAAAAGTAGGAGTCTCACGATTTCATTCACAAACCAAAGTTTTAATCCACATATTGAACCACTATTTTGTCCACAATTTCAATACGCGGATCCGGCTCGAAGGACCATGAACAACGTGCACAAGCCTCAATGTCTATTACGTTTTCTTGACACGTGAATTTGTTTAAATTAAAAAAAGAGTTCTTCAAAGAAAAGATAAAAATCACTTAAATTTCTTAATTATTTAGTTTGTAGTTTAGGAGAATAAATAGAGTTATTTTTTATTCGATCGGTTCTCTTTATTGTATAAACATTAACTGAAGTCACACTTGAAATATTATAATAAAAGTTCTATAAGCACGTTTGCTTCGTTCGATTCGTTTCACCGTTCGGTTTTCGTGAGACTGATTATCTATCTACAAATTATAAATTATGAGTCAGGATATCTGCGCAAGACGGAGGGAGATTTTAGCGAAAAAAATTACTTTTATTGTTAATTTATTGTTAAGATGCAAAATTTTTCAGACAGCTTTTGCTGATTTTACAGATTTTTCTTTTGCTATAAACTGTGCAAAAAAAATTAAAAACTTCAAATTTGCATGAAAACGTAAAGTACTAATCAATTTAAAAAGGTAAATTTATAATTATTGTAAATTCATCTTAATTAAGGTAGGATTTTTTAAATAAACATTTATATAGTAAGGCTTGCTGCATTTAGGACACCTCTTAAATTAAGATTCTCTTTTTACAATGAAGAAAAAAGTGGTCATCTTAGTTATTTAATACTTTTATTTAACGTTATTTTTTCAAGTTTTGAACGAAATTTTACAGAATGGTATGCGTTTTGCCAATTCTCATTTTCCTGTCATAAATTCTGGACATAATTAATTTTTAAAAATTAATATGTTCATGTTAGTCATAAACGTTAATTAAAGGGGTAAACAGTTATTAGACATAATGTACAATTTATCTTTTTTTTTATTTAATTTGCTAGATTAAATATTTACTCTAATTTTCATTCTATTGTTTATCCTCAAACTCTAATTTTTCTTTTGCAGAAATGGTATTTTACAGAAATTGATTTAGTATGAATAGACATGCATCTCCATTATTTTTTCTTTATCTAATTTATTTAAATAAATGGTGAAATAATGTAAATTAATTATCGTTTTACTAAGATTTAATCTATTGTAATTTCTTTTTTCACAATTTATTAATTACCAGAATTTGTAGGTCACTGAATTTATATTGAACAGAAATCTCATATTATAGAAATTTTAATTTAGCAGAATTCTTATTTGACTTACTTTGAAGTAAGTCAAATTTTCAAATGTCAGAATATCCAGCTTATCAAACCTTCATTTGTCCGATTTTGTAATTGCACGAATTGATATTTTATAGAATTCTTAAAACACAGAATTCTATAAAATATCAATTTGTGCAATTACAAACTCGGACAAATAAAGGTTTAATAAAGTGGATATTCTGCACTGAGAGAAATCTGATGCAATTATTGTATCAAACATAACCTCGATTAATCATATGGAAGTACTCGTGACAATTTATGCTTGAATCCAAATAAAATTTGCAAGGAATCCAACTTTTCTTAGCACTCAGTTCTGCTTATAAAATTTGCTCGAATGCCAACTAGTTTTCAGGCGGAGTTTATACAACACAAGCTTACCCGCGTGTACACATAAGGCGCGCAAACGTAAACATAGAAATGTGTGCGTCTTTTATGTATACACGCAGGTTAGCTTGTGTTGTATAAACTCCGCCTAAAAACTAGTTGGCGTTCGAGCAAATTTTATAAGCAGAACTGAGTGCTAAGAAAAGTTGGATTCCTTGCAAATTTTATTTGGATTCAAGCATAAATTGTCACGAGTACTTCCATATGATTAATCGAGGTTATGTTTCATACAATAATTGCATCAGATTTCTCTCAGTGTGTCATTTGAAAATTCGACTTACTTAAAAGTAAGTTCTCGAGTAAGTCAACTAAGAATTCTGCTAATTTAAAATTTGGATAATTTTTTTTTCTTTTGCATTAAAAGTCAGTTGAAAAGAAATTCTATAAAATAAGATTTCTGTTCAATATAAATTCAGTAATCTACAAATTAGTGCTGTTTTGGTCAAGTGCACTAATGGACGAAAGTCCCGTGAAAGGCAACAATTAGCCGGGGTTCGAGACCTCTCAGATTCACGCTATACTCTTCAGTAATCTACAAATTCTGGTAATTAATAAATTGTGAAAAAAGAAATAACAATAGATTAAATCTTAGTAAAAAGAAAATTATTTCACATTATTTTATCATTTATTCAAATAAATTAGCAAAATAAAAAATAATGAAGATGCATGTCTATTTATGATAAAACAATTTCTGTAAAACAGCATTTCTACCCCCTAAGAGGGGGTAGGAATTTCAAATTTTACGAAAAATCGAGTTCAATGTCTATTCCTATCTTTTTTGGAGCGCTGAAACTGAAAAAGACCCCCAAAAACAAATTTCTCCCCTGCTGCACACCCTATTACCCCCTAACAGGGGGTTGATATTTTAAATTTAGAAAAAAAATCGAATAAGGTGTTTTTTCTAAGGTTTTTGGGGCGTTAAAATTGAGAAAGTCCACCAAAAACAAATTCCCCCCTCCTTCACCCCCTATTACCTCCTAAGAGGGGGTAGAAATTTCAAATTTTACGAATAGTCGAGTTCGGTGTCTATTTCTATGTTTTTTGGAGCGCTGAAACTGAATAAGACCCCCAAAAACAAGTTTCTCCCCCCCCCCCCTTTACCTTTTATTACCCCTGGTAAGGGGTGTTTGTCCCTATGTTTTCTGGGGCACCTAAACCGAAAAAAACGACCAAAAACAAATTCCTCTTTTCTTTACCATCGTTTACACCCTGGCAGGAAAATTTAATTTTCAATTTTACAAAAGTAGAGTACAGTGTCTATTTTATTATGAAATTCGAAATTTCAACCCCCTCCGAGGGGGTAATAGGTTGTGCAGTAGGGACGAAATTTGTTTTTAGGGGTCTTTTCGGTTTCAGCCCTTCATAGCACATAGGAATAGACACTGTTTAATTTAGACAAATAAATTGTCTTAAACTAGTATTAAAAGTCCAGGTTCATGAAATGATGAGATTCATTAAGTTCATTAAATAATAATTAACATTTATTCTAAATCAAATCATTTGAGTCGACAACTTTACAAGAACAAGTACAAAAAGGTAATACAAAGAGACGTTGATAAGGGTTCGCATCTCGAAGCCGACTGACTATTGCCCTTGGTACGGTAACCTGGGTTTTCCGAATTTACAGTGTTGCCTTAAAATTTTGGAGAAAAATAGTGACAACGTCGCATAAATATTTTTCCTAATATTTCTGAAATTAAGATTCGGTTGCTCAAGGATTATCCTAGGTACAAATTCTAGGGGACCACTATCTTTATAACGCCATTTGTCCTCAAGGACGTCAGTCCCCTTTGAAGTTGAAACTTAATTACGGTTGCTTAGAATCTCGACGGTTTACAATTTAGATATTTGTTGTTATAAATTTTCCCTTAATCCCTAACTGGAATTTGGTATAAATATTTAAGACCGTAAAAACAGATATAAATAAATAAAAGTTTTACATTGGTAAATAGTTAATAAAGATCTAACATACCGCCCACTTTGAAAGAGCATCTTTCAATAATAATAAATGGCTGAAAATTAGTTTGGTATATTAAATTATTCAAAGTATCAACAATCTACTATTTACTCAAATAATATATGTCGTGAACGTCGAAACTTTACTAGCACTTAAATGTTAATAATGTGAAAAGTTACATAACCTCGTTCTTATTAATTAATCATACATATGTAATTTTTAGTTAGAAACATGAAATTGATTACTCAACAGTGTGAGTGAATTCTTGATCGATGGGTAACACACAGATTTTTGATACAGGTCGTTTAATAATTGAGTCACCGACTCGAATGGAAACAACTCGAACAATGCTGTCCTTTCCTGGATGCAAATCCGTCACACGACCTAAGTTCCATTTTAAAGGTGGCAAATTGTCATCACGAATAATAACCATAGAACCTGGTAGCAATTGCGAGTCCTTAGATTCAGACCATTTATACCGTTGTTGTAATTGCATCAGGTATTCGTTCTGCCAACGCTGCCAGAAATGCTGAAACATATACTGCAAATTTTGGTAACGATTTAATCGATTTTGTCGAATATCGCGTAAGTCATGTTGTGGTACAGCTGTTAATAAGTCTCCAATTAAAAAATGACCAGGAGTTAATGGATTTAAATCATTTGGATCATTGGAAAGTGGGGAAATAGGACGAGAATTGAGACATGCTTCGACTTGCGTTAATACAGTATATAGTTCTTCATACAGAAGGCGCGTATCGCCTATTACTCGAAGCAGATGTTTTTTCATTGACTTTACCGCAGCTTCCCAAAGTCCTCCGAAATTGGGAGCATTGGGGGGGATCATGTGCCAACATATATGTTCATTGGCTAAAAACTCTGTAACAGAATCTTGAAATTCATTGTTTGATAATAATTGTCCTAATTCGTCTAATTCATTTCGAGCCCCCACAAAATTCTTCCCATTGTCGGAGTAGATTTGTTTACATTTGCCTCGACGAGACACAAATCTGTACAGGCAATTTAGAAATGCATCTGTGCTCAAATCGCGAGCCAATTCGATATGGACGGCCTTTGTAGTAAAACACACGAAAATACAAATATACACCTTTGATGTAATTTTACTACGTAATCTTTCAATAATATAAAATGGCCCAGCATAATCGACTCCGCAGGTGGTAAATGGACGTGCTGGTGTGACGCGTGCCGCAGGTAAATTTCCCATTATATATTCTTCCCTCAATGGTTTCGCCCGGAAACATTTGATACATTTTCGAATAATCCCTTTTACAACGTTTTTACAAGAAAGTGGCCAATAATGATTTCTTAATGACGCAATGACTGCTTGACATCCAGCATGCATCAATTTCTTGTGCTCATTAGAAATTAAGAGGGTGGTAAGAGGATTACTTGAGGCAAGAATTATTGGGTGTCTTTGTTCGAAAGGTATCGGGGCATTGACCAAACGACCGCCCACTCTAAGTAAACCGACTTCGTCTATGAATGGTTTTAAAGAGCACAATTTACTTTTGTTTGAAACTTGTTTTGATTTTAAAATATCCTTTAATTCTAACTCAAAATCTTGACTTTGGGCAAGTTTTAGCAATCGTGTCAATGACCCTTCACGTTCCGATACAGAGAGACATCCGAACTGTCGAAGCTCTTTAACATTTTTTGAATTGTAAATAAAACGTAAACAATATGCAGTAACGCGTACAAGTTTATTTAACGATGAGTATCGTTCTAATATTTTTAAGTCCCGAGAAGTGGTTACAGCACAAATAGGATCACATTTTTTCTCTTCTGGTAAATCTTTAGGAATCTCATAATTGTTTATAGGCCAACTTGGAATGGGTTGCCATAACCAAGACGGTCCTGTCCACCATAATTTTTGATGTTGAAGCTCTTCAGGATTAATTCCACGGGAAATCAAATCAGCTGGATTCTCTTCTGAGCGTATGTGGTTCCAATTGTCATTTGATAATTCTTGAATTTCACTAGTTCGATTAGCCACGAACGTTTTCCAGCGACTGGATGAAGATTTTATCCAACATAAGGTAATAGTTGAGTCGGACCAAAAATATTTGTTTTTAAATTCAATGTCTAAAGCATTAACCACTGTATCTGTTAATTGAGCCAGCAATAATGCCGCTTGAAGTTCAAGACGCGGAAGTGAAATTTTCTTCAGTGGAGCCACCCGAGATTTAGCACATAATAACTTTACACTGGCGTTATTATTTTTAGTTGCTGACCGAATATACACACATGCTCCATATGCAGCTTCCGAAGCATCACAAAATCCATGAAGTTGGAGTTCAATTTGATTTTCACATAATACAAATCGTGGTATAGAAATATTATTTAAAGCTCTCAGATGGCTGCTGAATTCTCCCCACAAAGTATGTAAATCTTGTGGCAGCGCTTCGTCCCAATCAAGTTGCAATTTCCATAATTGTTGCAAAATGATTTTTGCTCTAATAATAGCTGGACCCACGAGACCTAGTGGGTCGAAAATCGCAGCAACAGAGGACAAAATAGTGCGTTTTGTGACTCTTTGTTGCTTAAATTCTTTAACAATATATTGTAAGTGGTCAGTGTCAACTTTCCACAGCAATCCCAGCGTCTTAGGATCCTTATCTGCTTGTATTGAGCGTTCGGAAAATGGATGAATTGACTCATTAAGTACCTGAGGCTCGTTTGAAGCCCATTTATGTAATTCTAGTCCAGCAGCTGACAGAAGTGAAGTGATTTCTGTCCTTAATTTTTGTGCTTCCTTAATTGATGTCACACCTGTGAGAAGATCATCCACATAAAAGTCACGTATAATGACCTTGCTCGTACTAGGAAATTTTTCTTTATTTTCTTTTCCTACTTGTCTTTAAGTTCGAGTTGCTAGATATGGAGCTGACGCAGTCCCATATGTGATAGTCTGAAGGCGATAATGTTGAATTGGTTGTGCTGAGTCCTTCCTCCAAAGAATTCTTTGTAAATCTTGTTGATTTTTATCAATTTTTATCTGCCGATACATTTGAGTAATATCAGCAGATAAAACAATGGGATGTTGACGAAATCGTAGTGCAATAGAAAAAAGATCTTCTTGAACCACAGGGCCGACCTTTTGAATTGAGTTGAAAGAAATCCCGTTTGACGTTTTTGCTGATCCGTCAAATACAACTCGCACCTTCGTCGTTGTACTTCCCTCCTTTTTCACTGCATGGTGTGGTAAATAATTAACTGTCCCTTCTGTAATTATTTGTTCCTTGGGAATAAGTTCCATGTGACCTTTAGTTTCATAGTCCTCCATAAACTTGATATAGTTTTCCTTTAATTCTGGGTCCTTAATGAATTTTCTTTCAATAGCCAGAAAACGGTTTTGTGCCATTGAAAGAGACGAACCGAGTTTGTCTACCTGCTCCTTGAAAGGGATCGAGACAATGAATCGTCCATCCTTATCTCGTACGGTTGTATTATTAAAATGTTGTTCCATTTCGTCGCGTGGATTAAGATCTGAGAAGCCCTTTTTCGATTTATAATCTTCTATTTCCCAAAACCGTTGTACCTGATCATGCAATTGTTGATTTGTAATTAAATTGCATATCCGACCTTTATGAGATGGCAGTTGCATAGGACCTGCAACAATCTATCCAAGTTGTGTCTTTTGCAATATGGGTTGTCCACGTTGCAAATGAATTTGACCCACACACATGAGATTCCAAAAGATGCCAGCACCGATTAACATATCAATTGGTCGCGTTTTGTCAAATTGTGGATCAGCTAGAATAATTCCTTCTGGAATATCGAATTCACTCCGACGTACATTTAAATTCGGCATGTCATCAGTAATTACTGGTGTAATTAAACACATTAATTCTTTAGAGAATTTAGTTGAACGAGAACTAATTATTACATTCGCATAATGTTGTGGTTCTTGTGTATTTTTAAAAACCCCTGAAACTACTGTCTTAGAAGGAGATACTGATAGTTTAAGACGCTGACAACATTCTTTTGTCATTAAATGAACTTGGGAGCACGAATCAAGTAAAGCGCGACATTGTTGTAGCTTTCCCCCACTATCTTTCACCCATATTATGGCAGTACCTAACATAACATCTTCATTGACAGATGAATTCACTAAATTAGCTACGTGTATTGTTTTAGTTGATTCGTGCTCGGGAATTTTTATGCCCTTTTCTAATAATTCACTTGATTCTTGCGCTTGTTCGCCTTCTGGTATTGAATCATTTTTATTAAATTCCTTATGCAACAATGAACTGTGCTTTCGGTAGCATTTATTACACGGACCTGCATAGCACTGCTTATTTTGATGTCCGGGAGTTAAGCAATTAAAACAAACCCTTAATTTAATAACTTCTTTAATTCTATCTTCTACCGAAAGTGCGCGTAATTTTGAACAATTGTACAGTGAATGAGATTCATGGCACAGAGAGCACGATTTTTTCGTTGTTGCATGAGAAGTTAAATGTTCCGAATATTTTGTTTTAGAAAATTTGGAGTTTACAGCTTTTGTTTTATTTGAAACATCGCTTTTTTCTACAAAGGTGCGTTGCAAATATTTGCAATGTTTTTCTAAGAAACTTATCATTTCCTTTACAGTAATATCTTTTGTTTCACGTGAAAGAAGACGTTTTTCCCATTCTCTTCTCGTAAAAGAATCTAGCTTAGTCGTTAATAAATGAACAACAATTGTATCCCAGCCATCGGTTTTTTCACCTAATGATTTTAATGCTGATAAATTATTATTAGTATCATCAATTAACTGTCTCAGTGCAACGTATGTAGCCTTTGTTAAAGAAGGTAAATCAAAAAGTGCTGATAAATGCAAATGAATTAATGTTTGCGAATCTTCAAAACGTTCTACTAACGATTTCCAAGCAATATCATAATTTGCATCTGAGACACCTAATGATTGAATTGTACGTGCAGCTTCTCCTGTCAGAGCCTCGTCTAAATAATGAAATTTTTGAATATTTGTAAGGTTCTTTTTTTCATGCACCATTGTTTTAAATGAATCTCGAAATTTAACCCAATCTTTATAGGAACCGTCAAATGTAGGTATTTTAATTGTTGGTAAATTAGAAGCTAACGAGTTTGCTGACAGGAGATTTGCAAGTTCTTGTATTGACGAAGCTTGAGAAGATACTTCAGAACTCGGAGTTTCAGTTCTACTCGGAGCTGGAGGAGGTACATTACTTTGTTTACATTTTTCAATAAGTTCTCGAATTTGCAACACTAATTCAAAATACGAAAATTCAAACTCATCGCGCTCCTTTGTCTCTCCCTGAATGGCTGTAATGTCACCTTCTAACAAATTTTAAATTTCAGTTTGAATATCATCAAATTGAGAATATAAAGGTTCAATCTTTTTTAATTGAATACCCCACGTTCCTAACCCGGCAGTTTCATTACGTGCGTTGAACTGATTACTAAAACGAGTTAATTTCGCCTTTACCGTTGCACGTTTTCTAATCCACGCTTCTAGAGACATTTTTATTAATTTACTTGCAAGTCAAAGCTAGGTTAAAGGATAAATAATAATTGGAGACTTACCAAAGATTTTTTTTTTTTTTTGATACTTCAAAATCGCCAATCCAGAGTCCCCATACGTGTAAAAGCAGCCTGGTTACAATACTTGGAAGTTAGAGTCAATTGTTGTTTCACGGTTCACTCTAAGTCACAGTTTTTCTTAATAGTTCACAAATTTATTTCACAGTTTCAGTTCACAATTGTAAATCACCGTTTCGTAAGTTCCATTGTCCGTAATTACACTTTTAACTGGGTCCATAGCACAGCTCACTGAATTCTAAAGTTCACAAAATTTCAAAAAGTTCAAGTCCACATATCAGTTAACAGTGAGTGATAGCTTTTCACGAAATAACACTTATTTCATAATCCGGCTCGAAGGACCAATGTTTAATTTAGACAAATAAATTGTCTTAAACTAGTATTAAAAGTCCAGGTTCATGAAATGATGAGATTCATTAAGTTCATTAACTAATAATTAACATTTATTCTAAATCAAATCATTTGAGTGGACAACTTTACAAGAACAAGTACAAAAATGTAATACAAAGAGACGTTTATAAGGGTTCGCATCTCGAAGCCGACTGACTATTGCCCTTGGTACGGTAACCTGGGTTTTCCGAATTTACAGTGTTGCCTTAAAATTTTGGAGAAAAATAGTGACAACGTCGCATAAATATTTTTCCTAATATTTCTGAAATTAAGATTCGGTTGCTCAAGGATTATCCTAGGTACAAATTCTAGGGGACCACTATCTTTATAACGCCATTTGTCCTCAAGGACGTCAGTCCCCTTTGAAGTTGAAACTTAATTACGGTTGCTTAGAATCTCGACGGTTTACAATTTAGATATTTGTTGTTATAAATTTTCCCTTAATCCCTAACTGGAATTTGGTATAAATATTTAAGACCGTAAAAACAGATATAAATAAATAAAAGTTTTACATTGGTAAATAGTTAATAAAGATCTAACAGACACCGAACTCGACTTTTGGTGGAATTCGAAATTCCAACCCCCTCCCAGGGGGTAATAGGAGCTGAAGGAGGACGGAATTTGTTTTTAGTGGTCTTTCTCGGTTTTAACGCCCCAAAAACCTTAGGAAAAAACACCCTATTAGATTTTTTTTCGAAATTTGAAATATCAACCCCCAACTATTCGTAAGTAATAGGGGGTGAAGAAGGGAAGAAATTTGTTTTTAAGGGTCTTTTTTGGTTTCAACAGCCCAAAAAATATCTGAATAGACACCGAACTCAACCTTTTGTAAAATTTGAAATTTCTTCCCCCTCTTAGGGGGTAATAGGGGGTAAATAACAATTAAATTAGCTCTTTCAAAATTTTTGTTTCTTCTATTTTGTTACTTCTATGAAATCAAGGTATTGGCAGGCATTAAAAAAATTTTTTGTAGAAAATAAAAAAAGAAAACGAAAAGGTTGACATTTTTTCAGCTTTTTGTATTAACATTAAGAAACAAATAAAACAAAAAACAAAAATCTACTCTCACAGATCTCTTAAGAATTTATTTATGAATTTTTCAACAACAAAAAATTGAAAATCCATGCAGCCGTTCTCTCTAAAAGTTGATTTGAACATCAATTTCTGATTTCAAACCACTGTGCGGCCGGAACAGACGTAAAACAAGATCTCTTTACTTTCTAAATTCCAATAAGTAAAAATTAACTTATTTAGATATAAAAATTCAATAAATTCAAGAAATGCATTCATAAAGTGGAAGACTTTTGACACTCTCTAAATTTGAAACAGCGTATATAGACTGGTGAATTAGTGAATTTCGCTGTTAATCAGTGAAAAAATCGCTTTTTGATCAGCGTATATACGCTGTTTTAAAACGGCTGTATACTTTGGGCTGGTTAAACAGCGAATTTTCGCTGTTTCAAATTTAAAGAGCATCTAAATAAGTGAATTTTCACTTACTCAAATTTAGAGAGTAGATAAATTAATTTCCTTTCATTAAAAATATGCTCATCTAGATAAGTCCAATGTAGTACAAAGAGATGGATTCTTTTCATGCAAAGTACGGACATACACATCTGGTGGGTATTTTTAGTCAAAACAACTTAAATTAGCAAAGAGAGGAAAAGGTTACACGCAGGTATCAGAAAGAAAGTGACACTCGACAAATAATCCCTTGCTTTATAATAAACAAGGGCAAAATATAACCAGATAATATCTTCAGGCACAAGCACGTCTCGCCGGTGATGAATACATGGACAATAGATTTCTCAGTTTAAAGGACCGGGAAGGGAACTTTAAATCCTTACTGAAAACAGAAACTTTGTCAAATAAATGGATGCTATTTGCAAATGTAATACTGTAACACAGTAATAAGTAGGAAATTCCCAAATAGGTAGGGGAGAGCGGGGCAATCCGAACCGGCGGGTAATTCGGCTCATTAGCGATTTCACGCCTTAATTAGAATCTAGGAGGGAAAGGTCGCTATAGAATATAGGTCTCAACATTTTAGTTAGGTAAACGAAATTTAGTGTAATTCTATTGATTCAGCCTCGTGTCAGGTAGAGTATTATGTTTTTATGCGTCGCGCGTACACTTTTTACTTACAAACATTTACGTTTTTAGTACATTAATTTACGAGCCTAATTTTTTTGGGTAAGTTTTTTTTATGCTCTCAGGTGTGCTCTTTCGATACACCTATGCTATTTTATTTATATGTATCAAATGTGACTTGTATTTCTTTTAAAGTGCCAAAAGTCAGGGTGGGGTAAATGGGCTCACGCGACGGTTAATCATCTTATCCAAAAATACTTTGTCTTGATCCGCCCCTGCTTAATTATGATAAGAATATGACTACTTTTAATAATTACCAATAATGAGTGTACTAACTTTTTTATTTTTTATAAAAAAATAAAAAAAAGTAAGGTCTAATGAATTTTCTTTAATTTTAGGGGCCCCAGCCCCCCCCCCAAAATGTTGACCTTGATCCATCACTGCATAATTATAATAAGAATATAGGTACTTTTCATATTTACAAAATAAAGGTTATTGAACTTTTTTATTTTTCGTAAAAAATAAAAGTCGCCAAATTGCCCCACAGGGTGAGCCGATTTACCTGCCAAATTTGCAGTTTGAGAATTTGGTATATCTGCATTCAAAATTATCTAGAGCTAAAACTATAAAAGATAAATCAAAAAGTCCTTGCAAATTTGAAAGTGCAAATGATAGGCTACTAAATGATATATCCATGTTTGGATTTAAAAAATAATTTCCTTACTTTTTTCCTGTCTGACCAAAAGTGAGCCGAATAGCCCCGGTCTCCCCTAATAATTTATATATAATCTATATTCTGGAGAGGGAAAAAATAACTGAAACTGAGCCCTTTAAATATATCTCGCAGAAAATATTTTTCATTCTTGCTCAAATTTTTAATTTAAACACTTGGAATTATTTAACGTTTGTGCCCTGAAAGCAAACCAACTTTTTTTATTCATTTTCTATGTATGCCTTACTTTTCTTTTTATTTTTTAAAATTAAATTTTAAATATATTCGGATACAAATTTTATTTTTTTCTAACTTTTCTCAGTTACATTTTAAAAAAATTTATTGTACATTTGTTGGTTTATTTGTTTGTTGTGTCTGTTGTCATCGTGTATGTGTGATTTTTGTGGATTCGAAAACCCCTTTTAATATGTTTTAAAATGAATCGTGTTAAGCTTATTAAACGGTATTCCTACAAAGGATGTTCTAATGTCAAAGGAAAAAATGGTGTCAAACTTTTTTGTTTCCCAGCGGAAACCGACATTGATCGACTGGAACTATGGTGCATCAATGCAGGTAAGATATTTCTTTTATTTTTAGTAAAACTTTGATTTTTCTCCATTTGAATAAATTTTGAAAGAATGTCGATCAGTTGGAGCAAGAATGTGTCTGGTTTTTTAAATTAAAAAATCAAAAAACACAAAACACTTTTTTAACAAAAATTTTTTTTTATTTTTTGTTGCAACGTTTCGTCAATACATCATTGACCTCATCAGGCTGTAACATAGCAATTTGCTTATATAAATTAAACAATTTTTAACACTAACAACACTAAAATAACTTCCGAAAATAAATTTTTACCTTTTGAGATAGTAAACGAAAAATTTATTTTAGGAAGTTATTTTAGTGTTGTTAGTGTTAAAAATTGTTTAATTTATATAAGCAAATTGCTATGTTACAGCCTGATGAGGTCAATGATGTATTAACGAAACGTTGCAACAAAAAATAAAAAAAAATTTTTTGTCAAAAAAGTGTTTTGTGTTTTTTGATTTGTTAATTTTAAAAAACCAAACACATTCTTGCTCCAACTGATCGACATTCTTTCAAAAATTAATTCTTTTATTTTTATTATTACTTAATTTTAAATTGGCAATTTTTCAGAAGAGGCTTTCTAGTTAATCTAAAAATTTAATTCTTTTTAATGAATCAGTTTAATTATAGTCAGAATTCGTGAAATCAGCACGCATCACAGTGGGGAAAAAAAACTGCATGTGGACAAATTGATTTTTAGCCCACAATTATTATCCGATTTTCAACTTTTTTTTTTAAATTAAAGGTAATAAAATTCTCTACAAAATGTACGTTTTTTTATTTTCATAAAAATTGTTAACAATTGTTTATTAAATGTTAAGAAAAAAAATATAAAAAAATTTGACTTTTAACGAATACCATTGCTTATTTAAAGTACTTACTGCACCAGTAATAATTAAAATTATTAAAGTAACATTCTAAGAATGATTTTATGCAATAACAATATTGTTTAAATTTTTTTTAAATTTTTTATAAACAAATAAGTGAACAAAAATTGTTTTATGGAAATTATTGAATTTTAGCTATTTAGTTTATCACAATTTATTGTATTTGTTATCTACAAGTAATTATCAATACTATTTAGTACTATAAATAATTAATTTATTATTTTTTAAACAATTGTTATAAACAAATTTTATAAACAATTTCTATTTCACAGTTTCTTATAATGTAATCGATGAAATCTCATTTGCCTGTATATTATTATATATATTGTTAACGTAAAATACTTTTCCAGGTTCATTTTTTATTTAAACAATGTTTAAACAAAGCTTAATTAACAAATACGTAGTCTCAAAGTTTTCCGTTGTTTGAGAGTCGTTCTTTTTAAATATGTCTTTAAATACACAATATATACTAAATTTTTTGTCAAAATATAAAAAACTTAACATTTAAAATTGTTATTAACAATTTTATAAATAAACAATTTACAAGAACAAAAACTTTAACTTATTAACGCGCATGCTTAGGGTGATCGGGGTTTCAAAAAAGTGAACACTAGAAACAGGAACGTGGTCTACGTAATGATTTTATATGTTAAAAATTGTTTTAAAACTTCATTGTTTAAACAAATTGAAAAAAAAATTATTGAAAATAGATAGCGTTAATATACTATACGCCAAAAAATTTTATAGGAACATGAGTGACACTTTTTAATTTTTTACTCTATTTGTTATAAATAATTAATAAACAAATTCGTTTATCTTAGCCCATGTGTAGGCTGATCGGGTTAGTATGAAAGTAAATACCATAAAAAAGACCGTGGACCAATGAATGATTATTGACGTTAAAAATTTGGCAAAAAATTAATTGTTTAAAAAAATCGTTATAAATTATTTTCAATAATTTTTTTTATCAATTTGTTTGTAACAATTTGTTTAAACAATGAAGTTTTTAAACAATTTTTAACATATAAAATCATTACGTAGACCACGTTCCTGTTTCTAGGGTTCACTTTTTTGAAACCCCGATCACCCTAAGCATGAGCGTTAATAAGTTAAAGTTTTTGTTCTTGTAAATTGTTTATTTATAAAATTGTTAATAACAATTTTAAATGTTAAGTTTTTTATATTTTGACAAAAAATTTAGTATATATTGTGTATTTAAAGACATATTTAAAAAGAACAACTCTCAAACAACGGAAAACTTTGAGACTACGTATTTGTTAATTAAGCTTTGTTTAAACATTGTTTAAATAAAAAATGAACCTGGAAAAGTATTTTACGTTAACAATATATATAATAATATACAGGCAAATGAGATTTCATCGATTACATTATAAGAAACTGTGAAATAGAAATTGTTTATAAAATTTGTTTATAACAATTGTTTAAAAAATAATAAATTAATTATTTATAGTACTAAATAGTATTGATAATTACTTGTAGATAACAAATACAATAAATTGTGATAAACTAAATAGCTAAAATTCAATAATTTCCATAAAACAATTTTTGTTCACTTATTTGTTTATAAAAAATTTTAAAAAAATTTAAACAATATTGTTATTGCATAAAATCATTCTTAGAATGTTACTTTAATAATTTTAATTATTATGGTGCAGTAAGTACTTTCAATAAGCAATGGTATTCGTTAGAAGTCAAATTTTTTTATATTTTTTTTCTTAACATTTAATAAACAATTGTTAACAATTTTTTATGAAAATAAAAAAACGTACATTTTGTGGAGAATTTTATTACCTTTAATTTAAAAAAAAAAGTTGAAAATCGGATAATAATTGTGGGCTAAAAATCAATTTGTCCACATGCAGTTTTTTTTCCCCACTGTGCGCATAGGAAAAAAAAGATGTTTTTATCACACTTACATCAAAAGTTAGATTTTACGGCTTGTTTGGAAACCTTTAAGAGCTCATTTCACGGCCTAGGCCGTAAAGTAAATGAACTCGCAATCTGATTGGCTGATGCTGGTCAGCTGACCTTTACTTTATGGTACAGCTGCCCAAACTGGCCCAAACGTCACGGCTGTTTACGGGTTTCGCCGCCCTCCGGGGGCATTTCTCAGTCTGTCGACCTACTCCCACCTAGAAATGCCCCCTGAGGCCCTTTTTTATGATAACCACCTCTCCCTAGGTTCGAATTCTCAGTTTTTTGTGTGATAAAAAATGTTATATGACACTTGGACCCTTTCGGCACTTAAGTTCTCGTGTATCGTACAACTCGCCACAGCCACATCAGAGCCTCGGCTACTTTTCGGTGGAGCCTCGGCTTCATATCTTCACTTCACCTCGGCTTCGCCTCGGCTGCGATTAGACTTAGGCTCGTATTACGATACTTACTCGTACTATAAAGTGCCATTTAGGGTCCTTGTGTCATAAATAACTATTATTTTTTATCGAAATATTAAAAAAATTATAATGTTAGGTAGATCCTAAAAATGATTATACCAGACGAAAAAATTGTACAAAATTTTTTATAAAAGTTATTGCAAACTGAAATTATACCCAATATACTACCAAATGACGAAGTGTAAGCAAAAGCTATCCGAATTTCTTATATATAAAATGCCCCAAAAAAATAATCGCTCGTGAATTTTCTCAATGGATTTTGATTCCTTAGAATTTTAAGTATATTTTAAGATCTTTTCCCAATTTTTAAAAGGTCCAGAACATTAAAAAAATTAATTGTTCTTAAGCAATTTATAAACAAATTATTGAAAAACATTTTTTATTTAACTTTTCAAATTGTAATTGGAAGTTCTTTGATTCTATCCAAGGTACACTTAAATCAGTAAATTCTCAGTGGATGGGTTTTCTTTATCTTAATGACTTAAATTTAACTGACGATTAGTAGTATATCACTGAGTGACCAGTAGATTGTAACTGTTTCACTGAATTAATCAATGAAATAAAGTTACTGACTCTTCAGTCAAAGTTATGGATTTTCCAGTCAATTTGATTCGAAGAATCAGTCTAAATTACTTCAATTAACAAACTAATGTATAAAAATTGCTAAACATTGAGTGAACATTAATTTTCAAACTCATCTGCAAAATATCAAAATTATCCATATTCTAAGTGCTCGATCAGAACCTGTAGTCGATCGGTGATGATTTAATTGCGTAAAATTAATAGTGATCGACTATACAGCTTCCGATCGATTGCAGGTACCGTTATACCTTAATTATATTTTTACAGCAAGTTTTTAAATATATTAAAATTACATATTACGTAAAACAAAGTACTTTTATATACTTGTATGCCACTGAAAGAAATGTCCGGTTAAAATAACCAGAAAGGCATGTTAAATATGTCCTTAATTACTGGAGCTTTATAGGATAATTTAAACGGAATTCTGGTAAAACTAACAGGACTTTTGGAGAAATTAACCAGAATTCTGGTTAAAATAACCAGAAAATCATGTTAAATAGAGCTTAACCGGATTTCCGGTTATTTTAACCGTACAGTGTTTTCAGTGTGGCATACCTACTTACTTTTAAAATTTTATAGTGTATACAGTTAAAAATTTTGTGTATTTGTGTAGAAAACAGTCCTTGTTAAATTTTTTGTGTTAAAATTTAACATTTTTCGTGAGTTGATTTTACACATTCTTCAAATGTCATTCGATTCTTGAACATAACCTCAAATTTTTTAATTGTCCAGCCAGCCAGCCGAGGTGTGAAAGTGCCATTATATTTGACTCGTACCGAGCAGTCGACAAACAAAACAGTCAACACAAATTTTAAGTGGACCGTTTGGAAAATGTGATTTATATTACACTAGCAAAATAAAACGCGCGCCAGCGCGCGATTAGCTTTTCATACATTTTAGAAATTATAAAATACAATAATAAATAATATTTATCTAATAAGAAGAAAGAAATATTTTAAATATAATATTAAAAAATCAATTAATATAAATAAAATAAATATTTATTTAGGACCAAATTATAATATTTTAGAATTAAAAAGAATTACAAAAAATAATTGAAATGAAATATAAAATAATTGCAAAATTTGCAAATTAATTGAAAAAAAATAATGAAATCAATTAAAAATTGGGGAAAGTAATTTAAACAATCATAAAGATGTTTTAAACATAAAGAAAATAGTTTAAATTTGAGAAAAATACTTGAGAATCTTAAAAGTAAATTAAAACATAATTGAATAATGAAAAATTAGAGAAAATAATTGAAAATTGAAAAAACATGGTTAAAAATTTAGATAAATAAATTGAAATTAAAGAAAATAATTAAAATTTTAAAAATAATTAAACAAATTACATAAAATATTTTAAATAAAGGAAAGTTAAACAAAATTTGAGAAAAATACTTAAAACTTTCAGAAGTTTATTGAAATAAAATAAAATAATTAAAAATTAGAGAAAATAAATGAAAAAAGAAAAACATAATTTAAAATTGAACAGAACAAGTTTTAATTAAAGAGAAATAAGTAAAAACTTTTTGGCAATTATACAAAAGTACGAGAAAAAGAACGAAAGTAATTGAAAATTGAGGAAAATAATATAAAAAATAATATAAATAATGAAACAATTGAAAAGTCAGATAAAAAGTTAACATTTTTTGAAATTATGAAACAAATGTAAAGAATTGAAAATTAAAGAAAATGAATTTTGGAAAATAATTGAAAAATGTTTTAGATTTTAAAACTTGACGAAAATAATTAGAATATGATACAAACAATGATAAGTTGTAAAAAAATAAATGACATTTAATTGTGATAATTGAAAAAACTACAGAATTTTTTTTAAATAAAGAAAAAATAATTGAAATTTGAAAAAATACATAAAGATCTCAGAAATCAATTTAAAAAAAAAGAAAATAAATAAAAAATGGAGAAAAGAACTGAAGAAATAAGCTAAAAGTAATTGAAATTTACGATAATTAATAAACAAATTTTGAAATTATGAAAACAAATGAAAATAATTAAAAATTGAAGAAAATAATAGAAATTTGAGAAAAATACTTAAAAAATGTTAGAAATTTATTTTATAAAATGAGAAAAACTAAAAATTGGAGAAAAGACTGGAAGAAAGCTAAAAATAATTGAAACTTACGATAATGAATAAAAAAAATTTGAAATTCTGATAACAAATGAAAATATTAAGAAACTGAATAAAATATTTGAATTTTCAGAAAAATACTTAAAAGTCTTAGAAAATTAAAATAATAATTAACAATCGAGAAAAATAATTGAAAAATGATAAAATTAATTAAAAATTGAAAAAAAATACTTAAAATATGCTGAAAATAATTTAAGATTGAGAAAGAAAATTGAATTATGATAAAAATAATTTATATATGAAAAATTGAAAACATTCAATCAAATTTGAGAGAAATAACTGAAAAAATCATAGAATATATGTTTAAAAAAAATAATAATTACAAAATTACTTAAAAAAAGTTTAATTAAAGAGAATAATTAAAAAATCGCAGAAATAACGAAAATTGATGAAAATAATTGCAATATCGGATAAATAATTGACATTTTTAAAAGTAATGCCCAAATAATTAATAAAATTATAAATTGATGAAAATCAAGAAAAATTGCAGAATTTATTTTTAAGCAAAAGAAAATAATAAAAAATTCGTTATATAATGGAAAATTGATGACAATAATCTAAATTTGAGATAATAACTAAAAATTTAGGAAATTAATTGCATGTGTATATATTTTAAACTTCTTTAAAAACCATAATAAATTTTTAAGCATTTTTCGAAACTTCTTTTTTACACAAATGACAATCAAAAACCAGCACAACACGACACTAACGAAAAAGGTTACCTTATTCTTTCAATTCAAATTTCAAAATATTTCCTGATAAAGAGAGTCAAAATCAATAAAATAAGAGGGACTAAGACTAACTTCACTTTAGTTTTTAAAACGTGGACAGAAAAAGATGTATAAATATAAATACCCAAATAGCACCGAAGTTTGCGGAAAGCTAACGGGAAATTAACCGTGTTAGGTTCGATAGCTTGCACTGTTAGCTTTCTGTTAGCTTCAAGGAAGCTCTAAATGTCCTCCGTTTTATAGTTTCCGATGTTAGCTTCCAGCAAGCTATAAATGTAATTTTTTCGAAAGTTATTTTTGGTAACTTTACACAAAATTTCTATGATAAATTAAAAAATCTATTTACATACGCAGTCGTTTTCTACTGCTTTCTATAGCAGCTAGGGCTGCGCACAACTTTTGAATAACCTTTTCTACTGGGAAGGTATGCATGTAAAAAAATTTATACATGTTGAAAAAAAATTTTTTTTTTTAAATTTTATTTTTTATTTTTATTTTTCTTTTTATACGGGAAACCTTTATGCAAACTTTGTGCAAACTTACTAAAAAGACTTTCGGAAAAATTACATTTATAGCTTGCTGGAAGCTAACATCGGAAACTATAAAACGGAGGACATTTAGAGCTTCCCTGGACCTAACAGGAAGCTAACAGTGCAAGCTATCGAACCTAACATGGTTAGTTTCCCGTTAGCTTTACGCAAACTTCGGTGCTATTTGGGTACTAACTAACTTCAGGAGTTTACGGAGATTATTATTATTTAATTTAAAACAAAATTTTCAACTTTGCAAAAAATACGTTTATTTAAACATTAAAAACTTCAACTACCTATATTCAGTTAGAATCACTATAATGTGTCAAATAAGAGGTTAAAATTTTTAACATATTTTCTGATGTTGAATTAACACAAAGTTTGAGTGGACCGTTTAGGACATGAGAAATATGTTAAATTTTACACCAAATTTTCAATCATAAATTGAAAACCAAAATTTGGCGTTGAAGATAGTTGTTTCAATTTCAAAACAGTTCAAAAACACTCAAATCTCTCAAAACTTCAATACGAGGGGCTATTCACTCTGAATCAGTTGAAATCGCATCACGCAGTATTTGGCAGTAGTTCGAGTAGAATCATCTGATTCCCTTTTAGGCTACACTAAATGACTCTAACCGGCAGTAATTCGCATTAGGCGTACTAATTCATTCCTTAGCTCGATTTCTCGAAAATTAGTAATTTAACTTCTTAAAATTCAAATATTTGAGAAAAATTTTATATGCTTTTAATCGTCAGAAAACACAGATTTTGAATTTCACAATTATAAATTGTTTACACAAAAATTTAAACAACAATATTTGTTAATTCATTAAATCTACATTAAGCAAACAATGGGTTGGGCTACTTGAAGGATAAGAAGTCATTAGGTTAGTAATTAAGGACCTCGTATGACCGCCGGGCGAAGTTCGAGTAAAATCGTCTGATTCCCTTTTCCACTACACTAAATGAACAGTAATTCGCATTAAACATACTGACTCGCTTCTTAAGTTTACTGAATCGTTCCTTAGGTGTCTTAACTCCCTCCTTAAACGTCTTGATTCGCTTCTTAAATACACCAAGTCTTTTTTAACATGCTGATTTGCGCTTAAGCTCCTGACTTCAAAAATCTGAACATAATTACAATTCTCTGCATGTTGATTTTAAGCAGTAAAAGTCATTGTTTCGCGAGTGAATAGCCCCTCGAAAAAAATAGTTTGACCGCACTATGGTCTATTTCAGTTTTCATAACGCAGTCATAAAAATGGCGTGAATCGGTTCTCTGTAGGTAACCAGAAAGTTGCAGTTTTAAGAACGATTCACGAAGTGACGTCAGAGTGCAAACAAGTATAGTCCAAATTGAATGTCCCCCACTTTTTCATTTTTCTTGCACGCACTGTTTGACCAACAGAACAGAGTCGATGTTTTTAACGTGAGTGATATAGCTTCGAAACCTAACCTGACCGTAATACTGCGTAATACCGGACTGGCGTGTTGACAAGATCTGACGTGAATAGATAAATATATTATGTGAAACTTGTTTCGTTTGATACTCGAAGTTCTACTTATTTTCGACTGTAAGTATATATTTTCATACAATTATAAAAAAATCTTATATTGGAAGATAGCAAATCTTATATTCTGTATATATATATCTTTTACACAGTAAAATTAGCAAAAACAAGTTAAATATTCTATTCTGGCTATTATTCTGTATCAGTATGATTTAGATCTCATTTATGTTTTGATTTTACGATTAAATCCAAATGAAATAATCGTGTTTCATGCCTTTATTTACAAAATTTGAGGTTAAAAACATCAAATTGTTCTAAATTTCAGTCAATGCCAATTAAAATTAGTCAAAATACATTCAATTATTTAAATTTTAATCTTCCATACAATTTAATTATATTTTGTATGTATATTTAATTTTACTTTAACATTTTAAACAATCTAATACTTAAATTTTAATTTATTCAAATTGTAATAGTTTGTTAATTAATATAATCAGCACTTTAATTTCAAACACTCTCAATTTTCACTTGTTCTTATTGTAATTAACCTCAAATTAAATGAAACCAAACTTAAATTTAAACAAATTTTAATCAGTTTATTTTTCAATTCATTACAATTTTAATCAGAACCATGTTATGTTGTTAAGATTTCAATCTCTGTTCAATATTAATCTATTTAAAATTCAAATTAAAAATATTTATTATTTTAGGCAATGGAAAGTACCGATGAAGAATGGTGTACGCCACCAGAAATGCGTAAAGAAGTTGATGATATGAGCAGCGATCTATTGCCCAAAAAATCTAAAGATGCTTACGAAGAAGCTTATAAAAAATTTCTTGAGTGGATAACAAATAACAAAGCTATCACATCAGAGAATTGCTTAAAAGTTTATTTTAAACAGCTTATCCAAAATTACAAACCTTCCACTATATGGTCAACGTATTCCAAACTGAAAAGCACAATTCAGATTCACGAAAAAATTTCTATTGAAAATTTTAAAGAATTAACTGCAATAATCAGTCAAAACTCCAGAGGTTACAAATCTCGAAAAGCAAAAGTTTTTCAAACTAAAGAGATTAATGATTTTTTGGATAATGCTCCAGATGAAATTTATTTGGCAATGAAGGTAAGAAATAATAAATATTAAAAATAAAAAATATGTTATGTAAATAAATATAATAAACGTAGTATAATAAATTGTAATAATAAATAACGATGAATACAATATAAACAATAAAATATAATATAATTGAACAAATCATGATAGTTGTTAAAACAAGAACAATAAATGAATAAAACAATTAAAATTTAATAAAATACATGTAAACAATAAATAACCACCTATAAAATATAATGAGTAACAAATAAAAATAGATTTCGATTAATATAATCAATTTCAATAAAATAATAATACATGCTAAAAGAGATTTAATAAATAAATAAGTAAAAATAATGCAATAAAATACGTATAAATAATGTAAAAAAATATTACCTTTAAGATTAAAGAAAACAAATTGTAAAAAATAAAAGGAAAATATAAATATTTATTGTTTTACAGGTTGTTCTCGTCCTTGGTCTTAGCGGTTGCTGTCGAAAGATAGAAATTTATTCTGTTAAAGTAAATCACGTTAAAAAACAAGGGGATCTTTTGGAGGTCATTATTCCAGACACAAAAAATAAGGTTCCTAGAAGATTCGTAATAGATCCAATATTTGTACCGATCATTGAGAAGTATCAAGCTGTTCGACCTTTAGACACGACTAGGGATAATTTCTTTCTGCAATTTCATAAAGGCAAATGCAGTAACCAAGTTATTGGAATAAACACAATCGGTAAAATGCCTAAACAAATTGCTCAATTTTTAAAGTTAAATAATCCAGAGGAATATACGGGACATTCGTTCAGAAGAACTTCTGCAACTGTCTACGCCGACACCGGGGCTACAACGATGGATTTGCAGCGTCACGGAGGTTGGAAGTCGGCAGCAGTCGCACAAAGTTACGTTGAAGATTCTACTGAGTATAAAAAAAAAACTGCAAAAAGAATTTCCAATGCAATAAAGGATAATGTCTACGAAAATTTGTCAGAGGTCGAAACCGTCCCTCCGAAAAAAATGTGTATCGAAAATTCTAAAAGCCTTAATTTAAGCGTTGAAAATACTTCGACAGAAAAAATTATACTTAATAATTGTACCAATGTTACAATTAATTATAATCAATAACATCATTTCTTTTCAATATTATAACGAAAATTTGATCTTTAAGTAATATATACAATTTATCGTAATTGGAAATTGTTATTCCAAGAATAAAACCAAATGTGAAGCTTTAATTTTAAGTTTGATCCTTCGTCGGAAAACTTATTATATATTTATTTTAATGTTTAAAAACGTTTTCTAAAAATATGTTGACAAAACTAATGTAAAATTTGAATAAAAAAAAGTATATTAATTAATATATGAATTTCTACTATTATATTTCACAAAAACAAACTAAATATGCTAAAAAATAAAATTAAAAATTATAAAAATCATTCAGAATTACTTCAAAATACCATTTTTTAATTTATTGACTTTAATAAATCATTTAAATATTCAATTTAAATTCCAATTACAAAATTTAAACAATAAGAAAGCAGTTCCTTTTAGTATTTCTAAATTTTCTATGCTTAATTGTGATATTATTTATAACTTATTTTATTAAAAGAATATTTTGAGTAGGTTTTTCTGTTTAGGGGGGCTTCGCCCCCCTAACCCCCCGACCGGGGTTCCACCCCTAGACCCCAGCGGGGGGCTGCGCCCCCCGAACCCCCCTTGGCGCCTTCTGCTATCGGCATATGTTTCTATATCCGCTTTTCAGTTCCTTTATCTTTTTATTTACATTTTTAGTGAGTAGTGTCTAATTTTATCTTGTTGCAAAAAATATAAATATTCTCTTATGTCGTTTTTCACGCCTTTTATGGCTTTATTATGAAAAGTATCGTTCGTAACTTACGTGAACAGCGCAGGCGTTTTTGAAACTCGCGCAAGTTTTTGCAACTTGTTTCCGGCGAACGGCGCCCTCGGCGCCGTCGCCTACAACTCGTTGCAAAAACATTGCGCTCGTTTCAAAAACGCCTGCTTCTCACGCATGTTACGAAATGTACTATTCTTTAATTTCCCTGACAAAAAACTTTTTTCCTTGACATATCCCTGACTTTACTGACAAAAAATTTGTTCTCTGTCATTTCCCTGACTTTACTGACAAGTGGTCACCCTGTAGTTGTTCAAATTAGTCTAATTTACTTCAATTATCAAACTATTGCATAAAAAATGTCAAAACATTTGAGTAAAAATTAATTTTCAAACTCATTTTCATCTTTAGGTACGTACTTTTACATGGTGTACTGATTTTGTAATTTTATAGTGTAGAAATAACATGAAAATTTTTACCATTAATATTAAAGCAAGGGGCTATTCACTCGCGAATCAATGACTTTTACTGCTTAAAATCAACATGCAGAGAATTGTAATTATGTTCAGATTTTTGAAGTCAGGAGCTTAAGCGCAAATCAGCATGTTAAAAAAGACTTGGTGTATTTAAGAAGCGAATCAAGACGTTTAAGGAGGGAGTTAAGACACCTAAGGAACGATTCAGTAAACTTAAGAAGCGAGTCAGTATGTTTAATGCGAATTACTGTTCATTTAGTGTAGTGGAAAAGGGAATCAGACGATTTTACTCGAACTTCGCCCGGCGGTCATACGAGGTCCTTAATTACTAACCTAATGACTTCTTATCCTTCAAGTAGCCCAACCCATTGTTTGCTTAATGTAGATTTAATGAATTAACAAATATTGTTGTTTAAATTTTTGTGTAAACAATTTATTATTGTGAAATTCAAAATCTGTATTTTCTGACGATTAAAAGCATATAAAATTTTTCTCAAATATTTGAATTTTAAGAAGTTAAATTACTAATTTTTGAGAAATCGAGCTAAGGAATGAATTAGTACGCCTAATGCGAATTACTGCCGGTTAGAGTCAGTTAGTGTAGTCTAAAAGGGAATCAGATGATTCTACTCGAACTACTGCCAAATCCTGCGTAATGCGATTTTAACTGATTCAGAGTGAATAGCCCCTCGACTTTTTTGACAATAATCTTTAGACAACTCAAAAATGAATCGATTTTTTCTTTTTTTGAAAAAATACTCATAAATGTTTGTACAATAATGCCTAATTACTCAAAAAGTAAGACTTTTATTAGTAACTAAACAAACGTTAATAGCTTTTAAAAATGTGAAAAATTATTTTTTGAGAAAGTACTTTTAAGATTTTTTGATATCAAAAACTATTTACACCAAAGTAAATTATATGTATACACACTGTTTGTAATGTTTTGTTATGTAAATAATACATTTGAAGTACAAGAGCAGGTAACCACTTGTTCATTTCTGTTATATAAAAGTTATAGTTTTTTGAGGTTAGTTTTGTATTTTAATTTTAAAAAATTATGAGCCTGATACATATAAACAAATTAGGAAAAACCTTTTATTTTATGTAAATATAGGAAGCACTGTTTATTATTTTTCAAGAGTGTTCTTTGAATAGAAATGTTTATTTTACCCGATGCAGCATTTGAATTTTAATTGAACGCCCAGTCTCCAGTGTTTGTACCTGAATTTGGATATAAGTAAAATTTATTAGGGTACCTTTCTGCTCATTGTTCCCCGTTTTCAGAAAAGGTCTTCTTTTTCTCTGACACATTTTTTCCCAGAATCTGAGAAAATCTAGTAGTGTCATTAAATAAATAATCCGTTCCAAATGCAAAATACTATTTTGAGAAACAAATAGTCCGGAATGAATATGGGTGATTCTCTAGAAATATTTCTCTTTGTGCATCGGAAATGAAAATTTATTAAATACATTTTAGGACCTCTAAAATTTATAAACATATTAAGCAATTAAAGATTTAACACCTTCATAATTTGATCATGCTAATTTGTAGCATTTAAAAAAGATTTTTAATATTAAAATTTATAGATAAATCTAAAGGTTAAAATGTGGAGCAGGTGTTTTTTTAAAGTAAACAACAACTTCATGTCATTTAAATTTATTTTAAACAATATTTTTTATAGTCAGAAAGCTATTTAATATTATTAATTTATTATTAATTATAATTTAAAAAATTGTAGATTTTAAAACACTTACTAAAATATGAAATCTTTTGACCACCAATTATTATTTGTCAAGATTTGAAGGTTTATTTTTTGTTGACAGTTCAAAAACAATTGATATTGATATTAATTTTTAATATGAGCCAGAGGAATGATGATTCCAACATTTTTTACAGTTTATTTAAAATTAAGCAATTTTTCTTAAACTTAAAATAGTTTAGAATGTTTGTATAAGTTAACTTTATTGTAGAAAAATTGCAAAAATATTTTATCTACTGTCATTCTATTTTTAATTTGAGCCAGAGGAATGACGCTTCAGGTTGTGAATCGCTGTAAAAGCTTCAATTTATATATTTTTAACTTTAAATAATGATTCTTTTACAAATCTCACTTGACAAATTATTATTAGGGATGTCAATGTATTTAATAAGTATGAAAACAAATAAATAATTCAACTAAAATAAAAAATATTGAATAATATACAACAAGATATAGGAATGATGCAAAACCAGAGGACAAAATTCATTTTCCATTTATGGAAAATCTATAAGATCTATTTCATTTATACTTTGTACAAATATTCTACAATCTCTTAGCTTCTAGAAAATATCTGTAAAGTATTGTCTTTCAAATATTAAATAGTTGTTTTACGTTTTGAAAGAATGAAAAATTGACATAGGACAGGTTAAAAGGCTCACTTTTAGTAGTTAAAATTATAAAAAAAAGTACTTTAAAGTTATAAAATAAATAAATTCTTTTGCAGGATTTTTAGAAAAAGTGGTAAACTATTTACGTATAGAGAGAAATTGTCATAAATTATTATTATTATTGAGAAAATCTTGAGGATATACAAAAGTAATATTTCGGGAGAATCACCCATATATTCTAGGAAGTAATAATATATTCTAACTAGCAAAATATAAGTTTTATATTTTGTTTTCCATACATTTTAGAAATTAAACTATACAATAGTAAATAAAATACCTCGTAAAATACATCGATGAATAATATTTGTCCAATAAGGAGGGCTGCCAGTAGTGGACTCGAAGATTGAAAAAAGTTGAAAAATTGAATAAAATAATAGAATTTTTAACCCGTTGTGGTCACCCGGGGTGTAGGACACCCCAGGACTACTTTGCGTTCAATGTCTTTGAAATACGCATAAAAACCTTTAATCTTCAAAATAAATATACTTTTCATAATACATGGCATATATGGATATATCATAAAGAAGTAGAATGACAGCGTTTTTGCGGCCTGGGGTGCGAAACACCCCATGTGACCATTTATAGGTGTGACCACTACGGGTTAAGAAAATAATTAAAACTTGAAAGAAATAATTAAAAAGTACCAAAAAATGTATTGGTGTAAAAAAAGTTGAATAATGACAAAAATAACTGAAATTTAGAAAAAAATTAATGAAAAATGAGAAATAAATTCAAAAATGAATTAAAAAAATAAAAAATTTAATACATTAATTGAAAAATTAACGATATAATTAAAATGTGAAGAACCTAATTGAATAATGATATAAATAATTGAAAACTCATCTTCAAAAGTTAATAAATTCATGACAATAATAAAAAGATTGAAGAAAAAGACATGTAAAGAAAATAATTCCAAAATGTCAAAAATATTTTAAAATTGACAAAAATAGTTGTAATTTGAAAAAATAATTGAGAAATGACAAAAATAATCGATAACTTTAAAAAAATTAAAAATTTGAAGAAAATATTTGAAAACTTGACAAAACAATTGAAATATTGAAATAAATAATTCAAAACTGGTGTAAAAATTAAATAATTATAGACAATAATTGTAAAATGAAAAAAATATAATAAGTTTGAGAAAAATAATTGAAAGTTGAAGAAATTAATTGAAGTTTGAAGGCAATAATTGAAATTTGAAGAGAATAATTCAAAAATGTGAAAAAAATTCAAATATGAAAAAAATAATTAAAGTTTGAAGAAAACAATGAAAAAGGTATAAAAAAATTAATAAATTTGTGACAATAATAAAAATTATGATGAAAATAATTGAAAACAGATGTAAGAAATTTAAAAGTTCATGACAATAAAAAAAATTGAATTAAATAATTGCAATTTAGAAAAAGTAATTCTAAAATGGCAAAAATAACAAAAATATTAAAAAAATAATTGAAAAATGACAAAAAAATTGATTAATGACAAAATTAATTGAGACTTGAAGAAAATAATTAAAAAAATAATGAAAGGAAATTGAACCTGTGTACATTGGAAAGTGACAAAAAAAATTGATTAATGACAAAAGTAATTGAGACTTGAAGAAAATAATTGAAAAAATAACGAAAGTGAATTGAACCTGTGTACATTGTCCGGATCCACCACTGCCTGTGTAGAAAATTTGCATATTCCTGACAATAATTTGAAGATTAAGGAACACAATTAAAATTAAAAAAAAATAATTGAAAAGTTTCAAAATTAAGTGAAATTTCAAACAGATAATTGAACAATAACAAAAGTAATTGTAATTTGAATAAAATAATTGATAACTGGTGCATAAAATTAAAAATTTAAAGACAGTACTTAAAAAATTGACCAAACAATTGAAATTTTAAGAAACTGACTGAATAATGACATAAATAATTGAAAGCGGGTGTATAAATAAAAAATTTATAGAGAATACTTTATAAGTTTGAACAAAATAATTAAGATTTGTTGACATTAATTTTAAAAAATGTACAAATATAATAAAATCATGACAGTAATAAAAATTATGAAGAAAATGATTGAAATTTGTAGAAAATAATTAAAAACTAATATAGTAAATTTAAAAATTCATTGCAATAAAAAATATTGCATTTATTTATTTATTTATTTACGGGCAAAAGCCCATTACAATACAAAATTAAAAAATGTATTTCAAGTAACAATAAAATAAAAATTTGATATAACAATAATAACTACGATATTAAATATTAATAGGTCGCATTCAATAATTTGAATAAAATAATAATTGAAATTTGTAAAAAATAATTCTAAAATAGCAAAATAATAGAAATATGAAAAAAATAATCATAAAATGACAAAAATACTTGAATAATGACAAAAGTAATTGAAATTTGAAAAAAATTATAAAATAATAACAAAAGTAGAATAGAAACTGGTGTTAAAAATTTAAATATTCCTTGCACTAATTTAAAGATAGAAAAAAATAATTGAAATATTGAGTAAATAATTGAAAAATGACAGAAGTAAATGAAACTTGTGTAATAAATTTAAATATTCATGACAATAATGAATGGACATTTTACTGAAATATCTTCAAAAATGGTTTAAAAAGTCACAGAATAATTTAAACTGTATTTAATTTGTTAATTTTTTCCAATGAAGTAAAATAACGTCAATTGAATTTTTAATAAATTAGACTATTCGACACTTTAAATTAATCTAAATTATTAAAACTCATATAAGTGTGTAATATTATATAAATTAATGTTACTTAGTCATAATCAATATCTCGTCATTAAGGCTACCTCATCTGCATATTTTGTCTGTAAACTAAAATAATTTTAAAATTTCCTGATAAATAAAATCAAAATTAATGAATCAGAAAGTAGTACCACTGAAAAAAATGTTTAGTCATATCAACAAAAATTTTGTTGATCCAACCAAATATTTGTTGCTATGACTAAAAATTTGGTTGAGCCAACAAAATTTTTGTTGATATGACTAAACATTTTTTTCAGTGAACTAACTTCAAGAGTTTACGGAGATTATTGTTATTTAATTATATAGATTAATAACGCTTATTCTTCACGATAACAACATAAGATTGCAATTATGTTATTTTTATGTTTTGTTATTATTATTATCATTACTATTATTATTATTAGGATGAAACCATTTTATTTCGCCTAATGTATTTTTCACCTTTTTAAAAAACTTTAATACTTTGCGAAAATATTATTGTATGTTAAAATAATGAAAATTTTAAAAAGAAATTAATTTTCATATAAAAAAAGGATTTTTTAAATTGAGAGAACACGAAAAAATGACACATTAATAGACAATAAAAAATAATTTAAAATACAGATAATTACTTCTAGGAAGTTAAAAATCCAGTTGACATTTATTTTTGAAGGCTTAATTTATGTTTTGCACTTAATTAATTAATAATGTAAAATAACATGGAAACTATGGTATTTAAGTTTGTATGTGATATGGCAAAAATCGATCATATTTATCAATTTCTTTCTACAAAGTAATTTAATTTCAGCAAATCTCAATTATCCAAATAATAAGTACCTTTATAACACTTTAATATTATCTGAATACTTTTTTGATGATTAGCTTAGAAATCTAAAACTTTTACCTTAAAAGTTGAGAATTTTTCATTTTATCGGGATTTTGAAAGTTCCTAACTTGCTTGCAGGAAAACCGATAAAATCCCAATTTTGAGCAATGCAGATTGAAGCAATATCTTCTTGCTATTAAAATCTCGCGTTTGTTATTGCACTACTTTTTGAAATAAATTGCTTCAAAATAAGTATTTATTTTAAAGGTTAATGACAAGTTTGAAATACCAACTTGAAGTTGTTTGCGACTTGCGATAAAAGTCAAAGTCAAAACGAATCGATTTTTTTTAAATATCAGTTCAAAAATCGGTTTTAAATAAATTTCAAATATATTTACTTGAATTAAATTTTTAAAATTTGTTGTCAAGTTTCGTATAGCAAAAATCTTTTTCAAAATAATTTTTTGGTTTCCATAATAAATATTCCTAATAAATACATTAAACTGAACATTTTTTTAATATGTAAATTTTCTCTCGGTTTTCATATTGTGCCTCATTTTGATCATGTAAATGTATGATCTTTTTAATTTTTTTTCAAGTATTCCTGAAGGGATTAACACAAGATGTTTAAGATTGTGTGACCAGCATTTTCTCCGCATAGATTTCTTTACCGATAATAGAAATAGACTTATTAAAGGGTCGATTCCTATGCACTTTAAAATCAGAGAGCAAAGTTACGAACAAATAGCACCTTTTGACCCAATAAAAGCAGTAAGAAAATATGAATGTTTAGGTAATAATAATAATTGTTACCAAAAAGAATTTCTTTCAGAAACATCCGTAGATGATCAAAATGAAGTGATCAATGAAAGCAATACTGAAGAAATCAGAAATCTTCAACATAAAGGTTATGATCCTGAAGTTATGTTGCAAAAAATATAAGAAGTTGAAGAAGAAGTTAAACATCAAAAACTAACATTTGAAAGAATGAAGAGGATTATTAATAATTTGGAACAACAATTAAAAAAATATGGTGTAGACGAAGTAGAAGCAAAAAAAGTAAAAGTAGAAGATGAAGAAGACTTTTACGTTGATCAATTTCTAAATAATAGAAAAATAACTAATGGAACTTCAAGAGGAATGATAAAATTGCAATTGAGGCCTAAAGGTTAAAAAAAAATACTCTTTAGAAGAAAAGAGATTAGCCATAGAACTCCACTATTATTCAGCATCTGCTTTTGAAAGACTTTATGATTCAGGATTAATTTTACCTCATGTTCGGACTGTAGAAAAATGGGTCGCAGAAACGCAAGTTTCGCCTGGATTCATTGAACCGGTTTTAAGCAACTTGAAAGAACGCTTAAAGGATATGCCACCAAGTCGAAGATTATGTGTGGCCAACATGGATGAAATGGATATTAAAGACCTGTTAGAATATGATTCCAGTAGAGATTTCATAGCAGGATTTGAAGATCTAGGACCTCTCGGTACGTCTGATAAACATGCAAATAAGGTATTTGTACTAACTTTGAATGGCTTACACCCCTTCCATCGATGGAGAGCAATTATTTTGTATGTTTTAACTTGTAATGCACTTCCTGGAGCTCAGATCGTAAGACTCATAAAAAGTAGTACAGATAAAGCGGAAGAGTGTGGAGCCGAAGTGAAGCTAATTGTTTGCGATCAAGGAAGTCGAAACAGAGCAGCTTGTTTCGACTTAGGAGAGACAGGCGCGTCCGTGATTTTACGTGCGGTGCCCACCCGTACGGGTCTATACCACACGGCCCGCCATCGGGCGTGGAGCCGAGATACACTCGGCCAACGCGAGCTTGCACCAATTTCTGCAAGGTTTGTCAAGAACCTTGCAGACCCTTGGTGCGTCGTGGCTCCAGAGGTAGAGTCGTCCCGATGATGTCAAAAGACATCCAAAGGATCCCGCCACTCTGAATTCACTTGCCCTAAGCGATATGGGCTCAAAACCACTGCCACCACGAATCCAACCTAATTGACTTAGGAGTGACAGAAAAAACACCATTTTTAGAATATAATGGTAAAACAATCTTTTCAATCTTTGATTGGCCGTATATTGTAAAATGTATATTAAACGCATGGCGAAAATATACTCGTATCTTCGTGAACGGTAAAACAGTATCTCACGGTGATTTGTACGAAACATGGAAAGCGGATCGCTTAAATAAATTGTCAGACACATTGGGTCACATAAAAGCAGAACAGTTTGCTCCAAATAATTTTGAAAAACAATCTGTAAGATTCGCTTTTACACTCTTAAGTGATAAAATGAAAAGTGCATTGATGGTTGCAAGACCCAAGATAAAATGAAAAGTATTCGAATGAGTATTTTCAGTTTACGGAGTATTCCAATTCGTATTCCAATGAGTCTCTAGAGTCTCCTGAGTACACTCAACAGTATCCCCTGAGTCTTGCAAGTATCGCTAGAGATCTCCCGTAGTCTCAGAAAGGAATACGACAGTCTAAAGAGTATACAAGGCTAAATCTTTAAATAATCAATTTAGTCTACCGAGTACTCACAAGTATTCTAAACAGTCTCGGTAGTATCTGACAATCTTTGAATTTTTCAGGTACTGTGTTGACTAATCATCCCATAGATGGCAGAAATTATAAGTCTTATACTAAAGCAAATCATGTTGTTAATTTATTAACATAATTAATTAATTATTGTGTAAATTTTATTAAGTGTGTTACGATTTAAGAAAAAAAAAAAATATTGATGTAAAATAAATATCAGAAAAGAGTTTACTAAATAAAAATTCTACAAATTATTCATCATTGTAAATGTTTACTAAAGTTTGAAAAAAGTTTTCTTAAGTTTCATATTATTATTATGTAAATATTTTACATTTCCCTCCTAAATCGTAACAAATTTACTAAATTTTATATCCACTAAAATTGCATAAATATTTTTTTCAGTGTATAACATTTATATTAAATTCCCGAAATAATTATTTTAAATTATTAAAAATTATATACTAAGAGAAGTATTTTTCGATCGAAATGAGCAAAAGTTGCGTAGGTAAAAAAACACTAACACATTAAATACACCAAATAAATTATTTATTGGTGACGTTTCGTCCACACTTCGTGGACATCTTCAGGCTGTAATAATAATAAGTATCACACTTAGTATAAATTTTTTAAACGCGAACCAACACGGAATTTAATTTTTAGAGAAAAGATTTTTACCTCATACAGAAATTTATAAATTTTCTTTAAATATCACAGAGTGTGATTAGTCATTTTAGGTCAGGTGTCTGTAGGACCTGGGTCAGTGACAAACTAAACGAAAGTGCGATAGTGACAATTACAAATATAAGCGACGAGCACAAATACAGACTGACATTGAGAAATCAAAACAAAGTTACCAAATTAGAATAAATTATACAAATAAAGTTAAAAAGCAATCAAGAAATTGGAAAATTTTTTTGTAGAAGATGTTTGTAAGTTTTGCTTAAACCATCGAAATTTTCTTTAACATTTATGCTATTCGGATCACTATTAATAAAAATCATTTCTGAAAGAACACGTTTTCTCCAATCCCGTTCGTAATCTACAATTTTAGTATTTTCAAAATCAAATTTATGCTTATTGTTGGTACAATGAATATTGATAAAAAAATTTGGATTTTGGTTATTTTTGTGTTCAGAAACTCGTTTTTCGAGAAAACGTTTGGTTTCGCCATAGTAGACTGCCTTGCAATTTTTGCATGGAATCTTGTAGACTACACCTAATTTTTTCCATTTGTCTACTGGATCCTTGCCTAATCTAACTATATTATTTAAGGATTTTTCAACTTTGGGAATGGTACAGATGTTATAATTTTTTAAACTATGTTGACATTTGGAATAAAAAACTTTGTTTTTGAACGGGATTGTAATTTTCACTTTTTTAGCATACAAGGATTTTTTTAAAGTCGATAAATTCTCATTGTTATTTCTCTTCTTCAATGTAACACACTTGAGTCTCTCCGAGATACACTCATTAATAAAACTCTTTGGGTAGTTATTGTTAGTAAGTAAACCTTTAATGCATTCAATTTTTTTTTGTGAAAGGTTTTATGTGAAAGAGAGATAGCTCTGTCGACGAGATTAAAGACAATATTACGGTTTTGATTCACAGAATAATTAGATAAAAAATTTAAAAGTCGTCCAGAACAAGTAGGTTTTTGGTACCAGTCAAAAATCAAGCGATTGTTTTTTCTAATCAGAGTCAAGTCCAGAAAATTTATTCTTTCATCAATTTCTACTTCGTGTGAGAATTGTAATTTTTTATGATACGAATTGAAAACTTTGACTACTGTGTCTATAAAATTTTTATGAATACAAATGATGGTATCATCGACGTAGCGATAATAAAAAGGTATATTACAATTGTGTTTATGTTTTAAGGTATTTAAACATTCTTTCTTCAAATCTTCCATGCAAATATCTGCAAAAAAAGGTGAAATGGGAGAACCCATCGGAGTTTAAAACGTATTTTGACATAAAAATTTAGTAATATCAATGATTTGTGAATACGGTATGTCACAATTACCATTTATCATGTGGTAACGTCTATCCAATCTCTCAATTACCAATTCGCTAGGAACATTGGTAAACAAAGAACTGACATCAAGAGACATTAACACATAATCTTTAGGAATGTTGACATTTTTTAATTTTTCTTTAAGTTCGAAACTGTTGTTTATATGTGAGGAAGGTATAGGAACTATGTTTTTTAACTTTTGATGCAATATCTTAGCAAGAGAATGATTCGGAGAATTAACACAAGAAAAAATTGGTCTAAGGGGGGCATCTGTCTTGTGAATTTTTGGTAAACCGTAAAACATAGGAAGTGTTGTGTCAGTTTGAGTGAGGGCGTTATTGTCAAATTTTGAAGGTAGATAGCCATCATCATTTAAAGATTTAAGAATTTCCGCAACACTACATACAAACACTCTTTTCTCTTAAAATTAAATTCCGTGTTGGTTCGCGTTTAAAAAATTTATACTAAATGTGATACTTATTTTATTACAGCCTGAAGATGTCCACGAAGTGTGGACGAAACGTCGCCAATAAATAATTTATTTGGTGTATTTAATGTGTTAGTGTTTTTTTACCTACACAACTTTTGCTCATTTCGATCGAAAAATACTTCTCTTATTATTAACAATGATGAGCGACGAATTATTACTTTTCAGAAATTATATACATTAAAAATATTTGTTTTACTTTGAATTATACAGAATAGTATTTTATAATTGCATTTTGACATTGAAGTATTTTATTGAAGTTCTAACATATTTACAGGTTCTATTATATACTGAACTGCATTATCAACTTGAATATAATAACAAACTAAATTTAGGTTAAGAGCATCAATAGCACAAACTTTATTTCTTACTTCTTCACAACGATTTAGAAAAGAAATCGGTATTTTTTCCTCTCCAATTTCAATAAAGAAAGGATGAGCAGTCTTAATTTTTGTGATTATCGAAAAATGGACTGTTTTCGATACAATGATTCGGGCAATAGCAATTTGAAAGTTTATTATAACAGTAAATTTTTCCAGAATAGGAAAAGCCATTTAGGTTATATTTTACATACATTAAAATAGTTTTTTTTGCTCTTTGATATAAAGCGGAAGTAAAAAGGACATTTGACTTGAGAAGCCTATAAAACAATTTAATATTAAAACCACCAAAATCGATACCGGAATTTCGAAAACCTTGAAGAATTATTTCTGGTATCGTATTAGTTTTTTTGAAGGCACCAACTACGGCTAAATTTTGTGAAACGTACTTAGCTTTATATGCTTGTCGTTTCTCAATACTTTTACAAAAATCGGATGCCAAAGTATCAGGACGTAATTTTTGTTTTAGTTCTGGCAGGCTCATGAATACACCAATGTCAGAACAAATTTGCAATGGAGCGAATTTGGTACCAGTAACTAAAGATTTTAATGTTCCATTTGCATTTTCAAAACTAAAACAAGATGTTATAAAAATAGGCCCAAAGTCTCTTACAACTTGTGGCAGATGTAATAAACAATGAATATTACATGTCATGTCATTTGGACTGTAGAGATCTGCAAACTGCATGACATATTCATGGAGCATACTCTCGGCTAAATTAATCATTTAATTGGAAATACTATATTGACTTAAAAGACAGATACCATAAACCAAAAGGGAGTAATGATTAAAATACACATCTGTCATGACAAGTCGCATGATTGGCAAAGAGCAATAAAAAACCAAGTTTTTAATTCACTTGCTTTTAGATATGAGAGGTGTTCTATGAAAGAACGTGGTAAACGTGAAACAAATTCAGGAGGACTAATTGAACAGATTTTTTCATCTACAATACTAAAAGAATTATAAAATTTGCCAGTGATGGGTTTAAACCATAAAAGTAATAAGGCTTTTACAACACCAAGATATATACAGTGCATGGAGTCAATTACTGTTGCTTAAATGTAATTAGGCGTTATTTTTGAAATAATTGTCTCTCCCATGACACCAAAAACTGACACATTCCAAGCAGTAGCTTCTGCGGCAAGATTATTTGTTTCTTACTGTGTTCTCATATTCAGCTGCTCTGTGCGAATAAGAGATTTGTGACAACCATATTCTGAATTATATTGTTTCATATTAAGGTATGGAGCATTTGCTGGAAGATCACAAGTTCCACAAATGACCTCTCCACGAACTCGTACTGCATCTTGTCCATCAGGGACATCGAAATCTACACCGTTCTTCAGTGTTCTTAAATCGTCACAAGTATTTTCTAAAAACAATGATGGGTGAGGCTTTTTATTTTCAAACCATAATCCAGCAAGTAAAAGATTTTCTTTTCTACTTCGGTGTATATAAGGCAATTCATTAATTGATACAAAAAAATGGCCACATGGATAGCTTGGAAGATTTGAATAAAGTAACGCCATCTGAATTCCACGTAAATGAAATATTATCAGGATTTGATGAAAGGTTTGGAGGCTGACAAAGTTTTTGATAAATTCTTCCATCATAAATATCCTCATAATTAGAAACATTTTTTTTTATTCTTTGAAAACGCCATCTAAGTTGTTGAAAAAAACCAGGTGGCTTGTACAGTTTTTGTAATTGATTCAAGATAGATAGTTCTATGAAGTATGCGACTTTTGTTTGAGTGCAGTTTTCAGAGATCGATTGTTCAGATTCCACTTTTCGAAAACATGAAGAACAATAATATGTTTTTTTAATTGGCAACTCAATAGAATTAAAATTTTTCTTGATTAAATAGAGACTTTTTTTGCATAAATTGTTTGCAGGGCAATGAATTAAAATTAATTTCAGGAGAGCGCTGAAAGCAGTACCTGAGAGAGTAAATCTAAAAACAAAAGTAAGAATACTCATTAAACTTTCGCTCAATGTAATGCGTGCACCTTCGTACAGTAATAGGTCGTCATTTTCTTCTAATCCTTCTTCATCTTCAGGATCATTTGGGGGTTCAAATTCTGGATCTGCTGGTTCAGGTTCGTTTTGATGAAATTGTTCTTCATTTAGATGGTTCATATTACCGTCATTATTATTATCTTCGACATTATCATCATCTTCAGCATCTTCAACTTCAGCATCTTCATCATCTTCGTCGTCTTCAGTACTAATATCATATTCATTTTCTGGATCTGATTCAATAATAATATTCACTCTTCCTAAAAATGTAAGAGAAAAGTAATTATATGAAGGAAACATAAATAGTTGATGTTGGAAATCGAAAAAAGGCATATCTATACCTTGAGGAAGTTGTTGATTATTTTGGAAACGATTCTCAGGTTCTAAATACTCTGATCCACTGAAATTAATCAGAAAACAAAATTAGAATTTGTAAAATTAAATCCAGAAAATTAAATTACACTGCCTTACGAATATTTAAGTCATTTAATATATAAACACTGTTGAAAATATATATATATGAATTTTCAATAACTTGTAAGTGAATTTATTTACCATACGTGCTATTGAATTTTCAATAACACGGTTTTGAAAATTCAAATATAAATTTTTTTTTTAGAAGAAAATAAAAATTCCCGGGTCGGGAATCTAACTCGGGTTTTCCGGATCAGTAATTTCGCTTACTGAGTTTGATGTCGAAGAAGAATCTAACTACTACGACAATGCAGCATATATGGAGACAACGAATGCTGTCAAAGACACTTACGTAGGCATAGCAGAGAGCAATGACGAAAATGAAATTAATTCAACTGATGAGAATCAGAAAAATGTAATAGAAGGGGAGATTCATACTCCGAATTTTGATTCACAAAACATAAGAAATTATTCAATTTGTGATGTTTATAAGAATATTCCAAGTAAGCTGGTGTTAATAGTTATTTAAATTTATTGGTTTTCCTAATTTTGTAAATCTAATGTACAATAATTTATTTTTTCTAGTAACACCGGAAATGATAATGTTTCAGGAGCACCTTTTGTTCCACATGAAGGAACAACTAAATTTGCAAGCTAGAGCTAAGTCCGTAAGTATTATTTAAAAATCAATCTTCTTATAAAATTCACTGATTGTGAGAAATTTTTTTCTTTTAGTTAATCTAAATAAATAAATTTATTTCACTTTTTTGTAAATTAAATAAGATTTTTCTTTGACTTAAAGGGATTTTCTTTGTTCGAACAAATTTTCATTTTTTATTTAAAGAAATCCGTCCAACCAAATCCATCCAAAGAAATGTTCTTTTGGCCCTATGTCGCTACTAAAAATTCTCTTTGATTTGAAAAAATTGAACTTAAAACAGACAAAACAAGTCAGAGAAAATGATATCTTTAAATTAAAAAAACATGTTTTCTGGGTTTTAGATTTTTCCCGTAAATGTTCTTATACTCACTTTTTGTTTCAGAATCAAATTGAAACGAGCATAAAAGCAACTGAGCACTGGGAGCTTCCAACTGCCGGAAAGGTAATAAAATTTTCTTTAATAATTATTATGTAATCGCGTAAAAAATTCTATTTACATATTAAATTATTTATCCAGGTGGAGCTCACCAAAAATAGTGGAGTATGGATTCGTTATTCGAATCTTGATCATTTTAAATCACTATCAGGAGAAGACTACAAACGGATGACAAGATACTTGCTAAAAGAACTTATTGGCGAAAAAACATTGGCTAATTCATGTGCTTTAAGACAATCGGGCAAACAGCCAATTAACAGAAAAGTACTAAATGCAGTTAAAGGTATGTGCAAGAAAGTAAATATATTTACAGAGTATTTAAAAAGTAGTACAAAAATTACACAGCCCAAATGACCAAGTTGGTTAAAATTTTTACAATAATCTCAAAAATGTGCCCAAAAACACGAAAAAATTTCTTTTTTGAGATTATCTGAAAAAAGTTAGCCAATCTTGTCATTTGGACTTTGAATCCGGATTCAGCAGAGAAAAATATGTAGGAATACACTAGCCTAATGTCCCGAACAAAAAAATATAATTTTTTGGTTTTTTTCTTGTTTTTGAGCAGTTTTTTTAGATTATCTCAAAAAGTTTAGCCAATCTAATTCTTCTGTTTACGGATTTGGATTCAGTGAAGAAAATTATGTATGAATACACTATTCTAGTGTTTCGCACAAAAACTTTTTTTTTGTAAGGCTGTGTTATTAAGGAGAATTTACTACTTAAAACGTGTCATAGAGCGTATAAAGCATTTAATATTAATGTAATATTTTTAGATTATCTGAAAGGCTTGTCTACCTGGAAGAGTGAGGCACAATTTCATAGAGTCGTCAACTTACTGTGCGGGCGAGTTCGGCACACGGGACTAAACACACCGGTGATACAAGAGCACTTATCAAAAACCACAAATCCTCAAAATATTAAAAAACGCGAAGAAGGGGAACAGCAAGTACAAGATACGTGTGAAATAGCGAGCATTGATAAGGAATCTCATGCTGCTGATTCCTACCTAACTTCACAACCTGAAGTAGGACACAATATGCATGCCTCTCATCTTGCTGATTCCTACTTAACTTTACAACCTCAAGTAGGATACAGCACGTATGCTTCTCCTCAGTACCATATCCTCCAACCAGTAAAGGAACAATTAACAGCCTTGTTTAATCCATTAAAATTAGGAGATAGTTTTTATAGTTATCTTGATAAATACCAAAATTTTATTCTAAATTAAATGGGTTAAAACATTTTTGTTGTTGGAAATATATGTATTTATTTGTGTTAAAGATAAATAATAAATTTGTAATTAACATAGAATATTTGATTTATTAATTGCTATTTATTAACATAAAACAATATAACATAAAATAATGCAAAATAATTTTTAAAAAATTAATATTTTTTCAACATACACTTTTTTGGTTTAGTATTTTAAACCAAAAATCTTTCGATCAATCTAAGCTATAGCTTATTGGTTACTAGAGCACGGTTAAGATAAATTAAAAAATGTTTAAATTTCAATTAAACAATCTTAAGTTTTTTATTTTACAGAAGTACATATATAAATAAATAAATAAATATAAAAATATTTGGCATATACATATATACTAGAGTATTCTGAGTAATCTCTCCAAGTATACAAAGTGTATACCGAGTCTCTATATCTCAGTAGACTATAGGGTAACTGCCCCAGTCGTTGGCACCTAAAGTGAAATTCCAACTTTAAGAATTAAAATCGTACATAAAATTTTAGATAATGATATTCTCTTAGTGATATATGTTTTCACAATTTAATAAAGAATATGATGACATATTGAATTTACATTAAAGCTTTATGAGAATTTAGAAATTAATAAAACTTTCAAAAAAGTCGAAATGCTTTAGTCTTTGGCACCGTAACCCCAATCATTGGCACGTCAGGCCCAGTCGTTGGCACTCCACTTTTAAACACGTCATAATTTTCTAAAACATCCACATAATTTATTTAAAATCACGAAAGATTGATGAACAATGTTTAAATTATGAACAAAATTAAAAATAACTTTAATATTTTATGTACTAACGATGTAAAGCATAAACGAAATTTCCAAACCTCACTACTTTTTAAACTGTTAACCCTTTAACGCCCAAATGTACAATTTTTTGTCATGAAGTTTGACGCAAAATTTTATCAATTGAACCTTATGAAAAATTTTTTGCTATAGCCGTATCTTATGGTCCAAAAATCGCTCTTTCGAATGGTGTATTGAGAAATCTTGTAAAATTTTAAATAAACAAATTATAGATGTTTTTTTAAACAAAAACATGAAATTTTTAGGTTTTTTTGTCAAATTATTGCATTTTTTTTATAACAATGGCATTACAGCATCTATAAAAGTCATAAATATCGCGTCAAAAATAAGTTAGCTGTAAGATAGGAGTATTAAGAAAAAAAAATTCAAAATGGCGGATACAAAATGGCGAATAAAAAGAATTTTTTAGGTAATGTACACATAGCCTTGTGCACAAAATCGAAAAAAGTAAGGGACATTTATAAAACTTGTTATATAAGGGTTTTTATGGTTGCTGATTACAAATCTGAAGTTAATTTTTAAAAATTCAAAATAGTGGATCCAATATAGCGGACGGAATTTTCAAAAATTAGTTGGATTTGATTCAAACTTGTTACTTAGGAGTTTTTGGGGTCGCTGATTACGAATCTTGAGTCACTTTTTAAAAATTCAAAATATTATTCATATTCAACAGGCCAAAACATTAAACTTTTGAATTAATGCGAATTAAATATACAAAAGTGTTTTTTAAACAAAACTTTGTTTAATTGCTAAAGAAATTGTCCAAAAAAAAACTTGGGTGCCTTAATAGTGATTGCTACAACCTAACTAAATATAACTAGGTTACCTTTTTAAAAAATTGATGAAAACAGATATATTAACAGGTTTTAGGTGCTGGCAAATTATTAGTTGTACTGGTGAAGGTTTAATTTTCCTAAAAAAGTTGAAGAATAGAAATTCCCTGACATTTCCAGGGCTCTTCTTGCTCAGGGATGTCCGTGATATTTCTCGTAAGTGACTCCATCGCAGTTTTCCAGTAATTTTTGGACGTAGAATTGTAATATTAAAGGTATAAAATATTATTTTACATAATTAAAACAAGTTTTCATTAAATATACATAATTACTTTTTTCATTAGATTGAAATATCAATAAGACAAAATATTTTTAATATCCTTTAAATGACATCTAATCAAAGCAATTTTAAAATTTAATTTGAATTTATCAAAATTAACATAAATTAAAACAATGTAATAATGCGAAAGAGATAGTTTTTTGTATTTTCTAAAATTAAAAAAACTTTGATACATTTTCTCTGAAGGAAAAATAATTTTGTGGAATACTTACACTGGATGGTTTGATGTTCTTAATCTGGTTCAATAAACTTCATTTTATGAATGAAAATTTTCTTATTTTCATTCTCTTCGATTCTGATATTATTATTTTTAGTAATAATTCTAATTTTAATCAAAAGTTTAAAACACATATTTATTCTTATTTAGCTCACTTAATTTTATGGTTATAAATTATAATTCCGTTTAATTTGTTTACAATTTTGAGTATCTATTTTGTGGACTATTTGTCAAATTTGTTTCGGTGTGAAGTTTCTGCTGTATCTGTTTACTGTTTCTTTTTTTTCAATTAAATTTTGACATTAATACGTTTGACGATTTGGAAAAATAAATTATCAACTTAAAGGCCAAATACTTAAAGAAACTCAAATATTATTTTCAAAAATGTAAAATAATCTAAAATATTCTCAAGCAAAACATGCTCAAATGAAGAAAATGTAAAAACGAATATCTTTAATACATTAAATAACATTTTTTCAAACCAGGTTAAGAACATCAGGTCAGTGTTTGTATCCTACAAAATTACTTTACCTTTTACAAAAATATCTCTAATATCTTTTAACCTAAAAAAAAAATAAATATCTTTTTTGAACTTTTTACAATATTTTAATTTATGTTAATTTTGATAAAAACTTAAATTTAATTTCAAAATTTTTTCGATTAGAATCTACCTGCATATATATTTCATTAAGTTCAAATATCTGAGAAATTAAATTTTTTATTTATTTATATTTATTTAATTTAAACTACTTTTTTAAGTTATATGCGCTTATTGATTATAATTTTTTAAAAATTATTATTAAAAATATTGGATCTTAATATTATTTTTATATACCAAAAATTAACTTCATATGGAATTAAACACACCTAGTCATAATAGATAAATAATTAATGAAAAATCTTATTCATTATATAAAATAATATTTAATAATATATATAATTATTACAATCACACGTGAAAACATTTCTGGAAAACTACGCTGGAGTCACTTACAAGAAACATCATGGTAATCGTAAGCAACAGGAACCCTGGAAGTGAATGTTTTTTCTATTATACAACTTGTTGAGGAAAATAAATAATCAATTTCAATAACTAATTACTAGGAACAAACCAAATTTTTAAACACTGTCTCTATCAATCTTCATCAACATTTTGAAAAGGTAACCTTTTTTTATTTAGTTTAGTTTCTTTCAATCTTTTGAAGCACCTAAATTCTAATCTAATGTCCCAACTTTTTTGACAATTTAGTAAGGAAATTTAACTTATTAGTTTGTTAACCCTCTAAAGACGGAACGGGCATAACGTTTTCCGTCATTTTAATCACGAATCTGAAACGAAATTTTAAAAATTTGTAATGATGGATCCAAGTTAGGGGATGATATTTTGAAGATTGATCAGATTTGTTTGAAACTTTTCATTCGCTGTTTTTTGGGGTCGCTGTTTATGAACCTGATGTCAAAATTTAAAAATTCAAAATGTCTGATCCAGCATTGCAGATGAAATTTTTGATAATTGATCAAATTTGTTTAAAACTTGTTACTTGGTCGCTAATAATATAAGGCTATGGCTATTTGTCTCGTCTTAAAAAATAAAGTAGTGGGGTGACAGGCCAAATAAAAATCGTCCCTTATTTGTCTCGTCACATAATTTAAGGTATTAATTCAATGTTCTCTAATTTAAAAAGTATTAAATATTTTTATTATAACTCAATAATTTAACCTCAAAATACAGGTATACCGAGATACCCAAATACGTCAAATATTCAAGTCCAAACTTAACCTTAAATCCATTACCAAACGTCAGATTACAATCAAAATTATGTTATGAAAAGTAGCGCGATATTTAAAAATGAGAATTTAAGGGCATGTGATGAATTATGACGTCACTGGTATATGCAAAATTTGTTCGCAACTTTTCTCTTAAAATATTGAATATTTTGTCATGAAACTTGGTAGAATTACTTAAAATGACATTAGGAAGGTCTCTCAGACCCAAGTTTGTTTGAATTTTGTCCCAAAATTAATTTTTGAAATTTTCGAAAAATTGCAATATTTTTTAAAAATCAATTTTGAGCCAAGATTCAAATAAACTCGGGTCTGAGAGACCTTCTTAATATCATTTTAAGTATTTCTACTAAGTTTTATAACAAAATATTCAATATTTTCAAAGAAAACTTACGGACAAATTTTGCCAAACCAGTGACGTCATACTCTATCACATGCCCTTAAAGATAAATTTGTAGATTATAATTATAGATTATTATTAAAACAAAAAAATAATTTCTAAATGACAGATTTAAAATTTTAAAGACGTTCATCTGGATATTAAGTAAAAATTAATTCTTTAAGGCCGTTGGAGACACAGAGTCCGCAGAGAATCTGTAGGGGGGAGCAGTGGTTCTCAAAGACTGTCCCCATGCGTTTTGAAGACTTAGGAATTTTTCGCGACAAAGTCCAACACTTTTCCCACAAAAGAACATCGTACTGCAAATTCTATTGAAATAAAGATTCAGAAAAATACTTACTTTTGATAAATCAAGTATTTCCTGAGCTTTAGTGTCTCGAGGAAATTCGTGTGATGAAAACAACCTCCAATGATGTTCCATGTTTGGCAATTTTTTCCAATAAAACCAGACACTTTTTCCGAAAATGAAAATCGTAGTGAAAATTTAAATTTAATTAGCACTTTTTCACTTATTTTGTTTTTGGCATATGAGTTTTTAAATCGCGTCAGTCTCTCGAGGAAATACAAAATCACTTGACACTTCACTCACTGATTCCCACTTTGACAATTTTTTTCGGCAAAACCAGACACTTTTTCCGAAAATGAAAATCGTAGTGAAACTTTAAATTTAATTATCACTTTTTCACTTATTTTGTTTTTGGCATTTGAGTTTTTAAACCGCGTCAATCTCTCGAGGAAATACAAAATCACTTGACACTTCACTCACTGATTCCCACTTTGACAATTTTTTTCGGCAAAACCAGACACTTTTTCCGAAAATGAAAATCGTAGTGAAAATTTAAATTTAATTATCACTTTTTCACTTATTTTGTTTTTGGCATTTGAGTTTTTAAACCGCGTCAATCTCTCGAGGAAATACAAAATCACTTGACACTTCACTCACTGATTCCCACTTTGACAATTTTTTTCGGCAAAACCAGACACTTTTTCTGAAAATGAAAATCGTAGTGAAAATTTAAATTTAATTAGCACTTTTTCACTTTTTTTGTTTTTGGTATTTGAGTTTTTAAATCGCGTCAATCTCTCGAGAAAAGTAAATTTTTTTCAATTTCATCAATGAAAATGTCAAACAATGTAGCAGAATATAGTTTGTCGTGCGCTGTTCTGATACGGCATTTTCGGGTACTATAATTCACACGGCGCCGCCTTTGAAATTATAGACAGGCGTACATTATATTCATTATATTAATCAACCTATTTATAAAATTCAATGTTTAGATATTAATTGTAAAAATTTAATATAAAAAATTAATGTCAAGTTCCAAACATAATTTTGCTAACTTTGTACAAAAAATAAAAGTTGTTTGTTATTTCAAGTGTAATTAGCTCTATTGAAAAGACGCATTTAAAATAATTTAAACCATTCAAATGCAACAAGTACATTATTTATTGTAAATCATGCATTAATAATTTCTAAACAATTTAAATATTTTTTAAAATCTAAGAGTTGAAGGAAAAATAGTAGAGCTTATTTAGTTTATTAGAAGAATGCAACCCGACTTACAGAGGAGATGGGAAATAGATATTGTATAGGAACTGAAATAAGTGTTTCTTTTAATTTTTTAAAATTAAATAAACAGAGCATTCGATAAATATTTTATACATAACGTAAAAATTAAAGAAATAATTAAAACGCAAGAAAGGACTAAAAAAATAGTGTAATATCAAAAAAATTAAATGAACAGGAAGAAAATGGAGAAATGTTTTTTTCTTAATCTAACAAACTGTAAAAAATGTAAAAAGTAAAAAAGAATAAGTAAGTTTGTAAAAAAACTCTCAAGAAATAGACAAGATGTGAAAAGAAATTGAATAAATTTACAAAAAAATAAGTGTATTTACTTTTAAAAGTATAGAAATAATTATTAAAATTAACGTAATAAAAAGTTTAATAAATGTATAAATAAGAAAACTGTGTAATATAATATTAAATAATTTTTATAAAAAGAAGAAAATTAAAGAAAATCATAAAAAGAACAGAGACAAATACCAAAAAAAAAATATCAAAAATACCTAAACGGAGAAAAAATTTTAAAAATGTTGTAAAAATAATAAATTATAATATAAAAATGAAAGTAAAATCTCTTAAAAATCTTGTAAGAATATTACCAAAGGAAGGATTATTGTGAATATGGAAATTAATTAATATTATTGAATTAAGATGCATTGAAATTTAAATTAATTTAAATTTAAAAGTTGGTACAAATTGGAATATGAGTTCATTGAGGTTTGGAATTTATATAACTTTTAATGACTTGAAGATATACAAATCTAATATTATTTTTTGATAACTTGATACCAAAAATTTGTAAATTGTAGGTATTTTGATCATCTGTATTAATACAATTTTTTAAATTTTATAACGAATAAAATATTAAAATTTTCAAGATTTATCCACAAATTTCTGTTTTTTTATGATTTGCGATACTTTACATGCAATATTGGACATCCGGAGAATTGAAAAGTTTTTTTTCCATTTAAATCAATAACAGCCCTGTTTATAGATTACATTTATTTTATTTATTTCAAGCAATCTATACATATATCTTTGATGAATAATTTGATCTCTGTTTCCGAACTTCTATGTAAGTCGGGTTGCCTTCTTTCTCTGCACTAAATAAACCATAAGGATTTATGATGTAACTCTTAGTATTTGAGAAATAATTTAGCAAAAAAAAAGATAAAATTTTTTCCTACATAAATTTTAATTTGTTAATTTTAAATTATGCAATTCTTTATTACAATATTAAATATAATAAACAAATTAATAATAAACAAGTATTAAAGTAAATTTCTTATTTCTTCAAAATAAAAGGGAGAATTTTTGTTACATAATATAAATATTATATAATTTTTTTTTAATATATTGAATGTTTTAAAAATAAAATAAATTAGTTCAAAAATGATATTAGATAAAACTACATATCTTTTAAAAATAAAATGTAAGAAACTACTTGGTAAATAAATTATATTTACTTATTTAATTTTAAATCATACATTTTTTAAACCACGTTTTTTTTCTTATAAAAAAAGAGATATACATTTGTCTGTGTAGCATAAAATATATACAATTTATTGACAACATTTTCAGAAAAAGCTGTCTCAAATTCGACCAATGCAGATGAAAATTCTAAACATGACAGTTAAATTTCAAAAATATTTGTTAACATGCCCAAGTTATTAAATATTTAACAAAAAAGATCTATAAAAACGATTTAGCTTTCAAGAAAGTGCAACATTTGCAGTTTACAAAATTTTTTCCACGACATTTGTAGAAAAGTTTAATTTTTGCTTCGGTCAGTAAGCACAAAGTTTCTTATTTCTGATCTAAATTTGTTAAATATTTGATAACATGACCAAGTTATTAAATAATTAACAAATTAGACCAATAAGAACGATTAACCTATCGTGAAAGTGAAAAATTCACATTTTACAAAACTTTTTCCACGACATTTGTAGAAAAATTTAATTTTTGCTTCGGTCAATAAGCACAAAGTTTCTTATTTCTGATCTAAATTTGTTAAATATTCGATAACATGACCAACTTATTAAATATTTAAAAAATTAGATCTATAAAAACGTTTTAGCTTACGAGAAAGTGCAAAATTCGCAGTTTACAAAATTCTTTACACGATATTTGTAGAAAAATTTAATTTTTCTTCCGTCAATAAGTACAAAGTTTCTTATTTCTGATCTAATTTGTTAAATATTTAATAACTTGGTCATGTTATCGAATATTTAACAAATTTAGATCAAAAATAAGAAACTTTGTGCTTATTGACCGAAGCAAAAATTAAATTTTTCTACAAATATCGTGTAAAAAATTTTGTAAACTGCGAATTTTCCACTTTCTCGTAAGCTAAAACGTTTTTATAGATCTAATTTGTTAAATATTCAATAACTTGTGCATGTTATCAAATATTTAACAAATTTGGATCAGAAATAAGAAACTTTGTGCTTATTGACCGAAGCGAAAATTAAATTTTTCTACAAATGTCGTGGAAAAAGTTTTGTAAAATGTGAATTTTTCACTTTCACGATAGGTTAATCGTTCTTATTGGTCTAATTTGTTAATTATTTAATAACTTGGTCATGTTATCAAATATTTAATAAATTTAGATCAGAAATAAGAAACTTTGTGCTTACTGACCGAAGCAAAAATTAAACTTTTCTACAAATGTCGTGGAAAAAATTTTGTAAACTGCAAATGTTGCACTTTCTTGAAAGCTAAATCGTTTTTATAGATCTTTTTTGTTAAATATTTAATAACTTGGGCATGTTAACAAATATTTTTGAAATTTAACTGTCATGTTTAGAATTTTCATCTGCATTGGTCGAATTTGAGACAGCTTTTTCTGAAAATGTTGTCAATAAATTGTATATATTTTATGCTACACAGACAAATGTATATCTCTTTTTTTATAAGAAAAAAAACGTGGTTTAAAAAATGTATGATTTAAAATTAAATAAGTAAATATAATTTATTTACCAAGTAGTTTCTTACATTTTATTTTTAAAAGATATGTAGTTTTATCTAATATCATTTTTGAACTAATTTATTTTATTTTTAAAACATTCAATATATTAAAAAAAAATTATATAATATTTATATTATGTAACAAAAATTCTCCCTTTTATTTTGAAGAAATAAGAAATTTACTTTAATACTTGTTTATTATTAATTTGTTTATTATATTTAATATTGTAATAAAGAATTGCATAATTTAAAATTAACAAATTAAAATTTATGTAGGAAAAAATTTTATCTTTTTTTTTGCTAAATTATTTCTCAAATACTAAGAGTTACATCATAAATCCTTATGGTTTATTTAGTGCAGAGAAAGAAGGCAACCCGACTTACATAGAAGTTCGGAAACAGAGATCAAATTATTCATCAAAGATATATGTATAGATTGCTTGAAATAAATAAAATAAATGTAATCTATAAACAGGGCTGTTATTGATTTAAATGGAAAAAAAACTTTTCAATTCTCCGGATGTCCAATATTGCATGTAAAGTATCGCAAATCATAAAAAAAACAGAAATTTGTGGATAAATCTTGAAAATTTTAATATTTTATTCGTTATAAAATTTAAAAAATTGTATTAATACAGATGATCAAAATACCTACAATTTACAAATTTTTGGTATCAAGTTATCAAAAAATAATATTAGATTTGTATATCTTCAAGTCATTAAAAGTTATATAAATTCCAAACCTCAATGAACTCATATTCCAATTTGTACCAACTTTTAAATTTAAATTAATTTAAATTTCAATGCATCTTAATTCAATAATATTAATTAATTTCCATATTCACAATAATCCTTCCTTTGGTAATATTCTTACAAGATTTTTAAGAGATTTTACTTTCATTTTTATATTATAATTTATTATTTTTACAACATTTTTAAAATTTTTTCTCCGTTTAGGTATTTTTGATATTTTTTTTTTGGTATTTGTCTCTGTTCTTTTTATGATTTTCTTTAATTTTCTTCTTTTTATAAAAATTATTTAATATTATATTACACAGTTTTCTTATTTATACATTTATTAAACTTTTTATTACGTTAATTTTAATAATTATTTCTATACTTTTAAAAGTAAATACACTTATTTTTTTGTAAATTTATTCAATTTCTTTTCACATCTTGTCTATTTCTTGAGAGTTTTTTTACAAACTTACTTATTCTTTTTTACTTTTTACATTTTTTACAGTTTGTTAGATTAAGAAAAAAACATTTCTCCATTTTCTTCCTGTTCATTTAATTTTTTTGATATTACACTATTTTTTTAGTCCTTTCTTGCGTTTTAATTATTTCTTTAATTTTTACGTTATGTATAAAATATTTATCGAATGCTCTGTTTATTTAATTTTAAAAAATTAAAAGAAACACTTATTTCAGTTCCTATACAATATCTATTTCCCATCTCCTCTGTAAGTCGGGTTGCATTCTTCTAATAAACTAAATAAGCTCTACTATTTTTCCTTCAACTCTTAGATTTTAAAAAATATTTAAATTGTTTAGAAATTATTAATGCATGATTTACAATAAATAATGTACTTGTTGCATTTGAATGGTTTAAATTATTTTAAATGCGTCTTTTCAATAGAGCTAATTACACTTGAAATAACAAACAACTTTTATTTTTTGTACAAAGTTAGCAAAATTATGTTTGGAACTTGACATTAATTTTTTATATTAAATTTTTACAATTAATATCTAAACATTGAATTTTATAAATAGGTTGATTAATATAATGAATATAATGTACGCCTGTCTATAATTTCAAAGGCGGCGCCGTGTGAATTATAGTACCCGAAAATGCCGTATCAGAACAGCGCACGACAAACTATATTCTGCTACATTGTTTGACATTTTCATTGATGAAATTGAAAAAAATTTACTTTTCTCGAGAGATTGACGCGATTTAAAAACTCAAATACCAAAAACAAAAAAAGTGAAAAAGTGCTAATTAAATTTAAATTTTCACTACGATTTTCATTTTCAGAAAAAGTGTCTGGTTTTGCCGAAAAAAATTGTCAAAGTGGGAATCAGTGAGTGAAGTGTCAAGTGATTTTGTATTTCCTCGAGAGATTGACGCGGTTTAAAAACTCAAATGCCAAAAACAAAATAAGTGAAAAAGTGCTAATTAAATTTAAATTTTCACTACGATTTTCTTTTTCGGAAAAAGTGTCTGGTTTTGCCGAAAAAAATTGTCAAAGTGGGAATCAGTGAGTGAAGTGTCAAGTGATTTTGTATTTCCTCGAGAGACTGACGCGATTTAAAAACTCATATGCCAAAAACAAAATAAGTGAAAAAGTGCTAATTAAATTTAAATTTTCACTACGATTTTCATTTTCGGAAAAAGTGTCTGGTTTTATTGGAAAAAATTGCCAAACATGGAACATCATTGGAGGTTGTTTTCATCACACGAATTTCCTCGAGACACTAAAGCTCAGGAAATACTTGATTTATCAAAAGTAAGTATTTTTCTGAATCTTTATTTCAATAGAATTTGCAGTACGATGTTCTTTTGTGGGAAAAGTGTTGGACTTTGTCGCGAAAAATTCCTAAGTCTTCAAAACGCATGGGGACAGTCTTTGAGAACCACTGCTCCCCCCTACAGATTCTCTGCGGACTCTGTGTCTCCAACGGCCTTAATCAGAATAATTCATAGAAATATTTTTTAAAATTTTTATTTAGAATCTTTCAGTCTTTAATTTCGAAAAATTTTCAAGTTCTTAACTATAAAAGAATTTTAAATTTATATTTTTATAATAAATTTTATAGTCCAATTTATTCAAACCATTCTAATTTTAATTCTTTTATCATTAGTTTTTAAAGTTAAATTTATGAAATTTATTCTAATTGTTTAGTAAATTTTTTAATTTAAATTGAGAAAAAATTTTAATATCACTAATTAAAAAGCTATTATTTGAAAATTATTTTATTCATTTTTCTTATTAAATATTGTTTAATTTAACAATAGGAACAATTTTTAATAAAATTCGTTTTTAAACAGTTCATTTTTTTAAACAATCACTATAATCAAAGTTTTAATCAATAAACATAAAATAGTTAAAATACTTTTTAATAAAATTCGTTTTTAAACAGTTCATGTTTTCAAAAAATCACTACAATCGCAGTTTTACTGCGATTATATACCACAGCATTAATATAAACCCAGTAACAATTAAATCCAGTTTCCACGGGATTACAAAAATCGCGAATTTTACAAATGAGTTAAGTCACCACTTATGTTAATGCATATGTTATGTTTATGTATATATGTGAGCAGTGGCGGTTTTACGAGAGTGCGACTGGGCGACCGCCCCCCCCCCCCCCCCGAGAATCTTATATTTGTATAAGAGAGAGGGAGAGAGAGAGAGACAGCACTATGGTGCTATCTCTTTCTATTCCATATATCGCCCCTTCCGAACACTTTGCCTAAAGCCTCCCCTGTATGTGAGTTCTGTTTATGCATAACTTATGTCATGTTCTTATACATTTCAAAGTGAGGCTACACTGAGAGAAATCTGATGCAATTATTGTATCAAACATAACCTCGAATTATCATATGGAAGTACTCATGACAATTTATGCTTGAATCCAAATAAAATTTGCAAAGAATTCAACTTTTCTTAGCACTCAGTTCTGCTTATAAAATTTGCTCGAACGCGAACTAGTTTTTAGGCGGAGTTTATACAACACAAGCTTACCTGCGTGTACACATAAAGGCGCACAAACGTAAACACAGAAATGTGTGCGTCTTTTATGTATATACGCAGGTTAGCTTGTGTTGTATAAACTCCGCCTGAAAACTAGTTGGCGTTCGAGCAAATTTTATAAGCAGAACTGAGTGCAAAGAAAAGTTTGATTCCTTGCAAATTTTATTTGGATTCAAGCATAAATTGTCACGAGTACTTCCATATGCCTTCTATATCGAGGGTATCTTTGATACAATAATTGCATCAGATTTCTCTCAGTGTACGATTTTTGTATTTTCAGGTGTTCATAGGATAAGTTAAATATAATGAACAAAAATACAAAGTTCAATAAAAAATACTTATTTTCAAAAACACTTAATCCTTTGCGTCATGACAAGTCTCTCAGAGATCCAATTAGATTCTTGCAGTTTTTTATTTTTGAAATTATTTAAATTTTGAAATCTGTGAAAAAACATCGGACATTTAGCTCCGCCGGGATTCGAACTCGGATCTTTCAATTGGCGCTTGACTGCTCTAAACCACTAAGCTACAGAGGTCCATGTCAGATATTTTCTCACAGATTAAACGCTTCATTCAGCTATGACTTTCGTCTTCATATTTCTAATTCAAATTTTCCCTGCATTATGACGTCAAACATTTTTAAATCGTAAGCAAGTTGTCCACTTGGTTTGTGTGACGAAACCTACTATACCGACTTTTATTAAATATATTATATCAACTTGATTTAAAAAGATCATTTAATATTCCTTGAATTGTCAAAATAAAAGTCGGTATAGTAGGTTTCGTCACACAAACCAAGTGGACAACTTGCTTACGATTTAAAAATGTTTGACGTCATAATTCAGGGAAAATTTGAATTTTTATTTTTTAATTCATTTTTTTATTTACAATTTAGACATGAAAAATTGTTTAAATAATTTGAACAATTGTTGATTGTTAATAATTAATTGTTGATAATTGTTAATAACAAAAGTACTATAAGTTAACAATGATTAAAAATTAGTGCTTTTTTCAGATAAAGGTCATTTTCCAAGGATTCATTGCACAATCCAAGATGCCCTTTTTTTTTGTACTATGAAGAGGTCGTTGATTACGAATCTGAAGTCATTTCCAAAAAATTAAAAATGGCATATCCAAGATGGCGGCCAAAGAAAAAAAATTGTTTTAAGTTTAATTGAAAGTCGGTTGTAGATATTTTTTGGGTTCGCTGTTTACAAATCTGAAGTAATTTCAAAAAAATTCAAAATAGCGGATCTAAGATGGCGGCAATAGAAAATGAAAAATTGATAAATTTGATTAAACGTTGGTTCTTAAAGGTTTTCGAGGTCGCTGGTAATGCATCTGAAGTTAATTTAAAAAAATTCAAAATGTTGGATCCAAGATGGCGGCTATAGGAAATCAAAAATTGATAAATTTGATAAAAAGTTTGTTCTAAAAGGTTTTTAAGGTGGCTTGTTACGAATCTATAGTTATTTTCAAAAAATTTAAATGTCGGATGCAAGATGTCAAACATAGAATATAAATATTAGGGAAAGTACGAGTTACACTCATCCTAAAACCTAGGGTTCCGTACTCGAAACATAAAAATTTGTTATATCAATGAACAGAGATTTCCAATTTAGTACGGGGGTTATGGGAGTTAAGGTGGGAACAGGGTCATTTTAATGCAATTTTCTCTAAAAGTTGTTAATTTTCGCTAGAAAACACAATGATAACCACCTTTAACAATGTTCTCTATATTTTTCCTGTAATCTACACGTCAAATTATATAGATGTACCAAATTTCAGCTCTCTAAGTCTAATAGTATGACTGACAGAGGGGAATAAAGATGCATTTTCAGTGCATTTTTATGAAAAAATGGACCATTCCCCCCCCCCCCCCTGATCTTCCAAACTATTTGACTTAGAGAGCTCAAATTTGGCACCCAAATGTATTTTTTGATGTAGATTACAGGAAAAATATAGAAAATGTGGTAGTAATAGCTATGTCAAGTATATAGCTGGAGGTTTCAACAAAAATACATTTAAAATGCTAAAAAATAGTGGTTTTTGCTCAATAGCGCTATGGCAATCACCCCTAAAAACGATCTCTATATTTTTCCTGTAATCCGCACGTGAAAATACATATGCGTACTAAATTTTTGCACCCTAATTCAAAAATTTTGAAAGTTAAGGGGGTGACAGGGTCATTTTTACGCATTTTTTTTCTAAAAGTCGTTGTTTTCCGCTGAAAAACACTGTGATTACTACCTTCAACAGTGTTCTTCATATTTTTCACGTAATGTTGAAGTCAAACTACACATGTGTACCAAATATCAGATATCTCTAAGTCATAAAGTTTAAAAATTAAGGGGGAAGATAGTCTCATTTTTATGCTTTTTTTTAAAAAAATCGTGGTTTTTTGCTGTAAAGATTATGATGGCCGCCTCGAAGATAGTTTTCTATATTTTTTCTGTAATCTACGCGTTAAACTAGATATGTGTGCTAAGTTTTAGCACTCTAAGTCCAAAACTTTGGTCGTTATGGGAAGAGAAACTGTGTGATGTTTTTGCATTTTAGGCTAAAAGTAGTGGTTTTTGCTCAATAGCGCTATGATAATCACGCCCATTAACGTCTTAATATATTTCCTCTAATCTACACGTGAAAATACATACGTGTACCAAATTTCAGCACCCTTAGTAAAAACTTTGGAAGTTAAGGGGGGGGGGGGACACGATTTTGGCTACGGCCGCAAGAGTCTCACTATAAGGGTTCCGTTTTGACACTTCGTGTCCGGAACCCTAAAAACTGATAAATTGTATTAAAAATGGATTCTAAGGGGTTTTCGAGATCTCTGATTATAAATCTGAATCAATTTTTAAAAAATTTAAAATGTCCGACATAAATAATCAAAATTTAATTATTTTTATTGAAAGTTGGTTCTATAGGGTGTTTTCGATGTTAATGAAAAGGGTGTTACGACTATTTGAATCCTACATATGAATGTTTGGTCTAAAATCTTCAGTGAATGAAAAATATAGTCTTAGGAAACTAGTTTCTCTCCGAAAACAATTCTTGAAACTCCTTCCCATTGTACATTTTTATTAATTAAAAAAGTGTTACTCAAAATCTGCAACATATTTCTATTTTTTTTTACTATTATAGACATGCAGCCACTCTCTTTTGTGTGAGGCATTCCGAACATCTGCTAAATCTACTGTTTTATTCATTATCTAAATATTTATTTTGTAAAAGAGTCAAGATTCCATACATATATACGTGCATGCATTCATACCTACATACATATACATTATACATACATGCATACATACATACTTGCCTACCTATTATACCTATAAACTTGCACAGCAATCTCGTGAATTATTATTTTCGATCGACTATTTTTAATAATTTGAAAATAATGTCAAATTTGTAATCAGTGATCTTAAAAATCCCTTAGAACTAACTTTTAATAAAATTTATCAATTACTTTTTTTTTATGACCGACATCTTAGATTCACCACTTTGAATTTTTTGAAAATGACCTCAGATTCGTAATCAGCGACTTTGAAAACCCCCTAGAACCGAGTTTTATTTAAGTTTATCAATTTTATTTTCTCATAGAGGAAGTATTGTTGCACCCTTAAATTATCGATTGCGATTTTTTGACATATCTCGACATATTTCGACCTCAGGATGTCGAAAATCAAGTTTTTAAAAAATGTCCATATGGCTGTGTGTGTGTGTGTCCACATTACGTTTGGCCCAATACCACGCAGACTGTATTATGTAGAACAATCTTTTTTTACTAAATTATAGATCCCTCAGGGGGACAAATTAGGATATACGTTTAAACCCGATCGATGAATTCTAATTATTTTTTTTCGCATTTAAAAATTTTAAAAAAATTGTTTTTTTGCAAAATTGTATACATTTTTCTAAAAAACTTAAAACTTATTTAGTTCGTTTGATTTTTTTAAAACGCATCGATTGAGCTATTAGCGAACACTCTAGTGGAATTTAATCTAAACCTATTAGCATTTCAAAAATCGAAAATTTTGAAAATCTTGTTTTTAATAATTTTATTTTTTTGCTTTATTACAAGCTTCAATATATTTTTATTATTTTGTAGGTGATTAAAAAACACATCGAATGAGCTATTTGCGAACATTCTACTGTAATTCTGTTCTAAGTTATCAAAGCTTCAAAAATTGAAAATTTTTATAAAAATTAATTTTTTTATGTTTTTCTGCTTTTTATATAAATTAAAGAAGAATTATTACTTGATTTGTAGACAATTCAAAAATGCATCAATTGGCCTATTTAATATTTTTTCGAGAGCTATTACTGAAAACTTATTGATGTTTGTAGTAATCTCTATAAGGAAGCAATGTTTTCAAAAAATGAATACCAAAAATTACTCATACCAAATAAATACTTAAGGTACAAATTGGCATCGGCTTTTATTTTTTATATCCGACATCTTGGATCCGCCTTTTTGAATTTTTCTAAAATGACTTCTGATTCGTAATCAGCGACCTCGAAAACCCCTTTACTGAAATTGGCATGTTGTTATTTAAAAAACTTTGCTTAAAAAATTAATTTCTTTCAAAAAAAGTCGTTTTTTTATTAGTTTTTATTGTTTATAACAATATTTTATTTTTAATTTCGACAATAAATCGTGATCTTTTTGTTCATGCATGACTTCTGTATGACATGTGAAAAAAAAGAATTTTTGAAATATCGTAATTCAACTTTTGTAGCAGCAAATGTCTTTGAAAATAGGTGGTCAGTGGGACTGACCACTAGGGTGGTCCAAAACAAAATTTTTTTATTTTTAATGCTCTAACCCCCTAGGATTGTTCTATATCAACAAAAAAAAAAATACCCCTATTTTTTTATTTTTTAATATTTAGATAAGGCTCAGAGCGCTCAAAGTTTCCCATAAAAAATGCATGGGAAAAGAGACTTTTTCGTAGAAATAGCATAGAACCCTTGAAAATCAATATTTTTTAATCGCCCAACTCTGTTTCTCTTTAGGAGACATCAAACAATAATGCCAAATTATTTATTTAATAATTTTTTAATATTAACTATTTTTATAGGGCCCCAAAGAAACCCCATAAATTATAAAAGTATGAAAAAATAGTTAAAAAATATTTTTCACTATTTTTATGAAAGTTTTTTCCTATATTTTGAATAAATAACATAAATATTGATTTTTAATCATAATTCCATGTTATTGCTAATTTGTTTAAACAAATTATTATTATTTATTTACAACTTTTTATCAAATTGAGCTAGAGAGTTGCAACTTTTTCTTAATTTTGTTACTTATCGAGGCCTTTTAAGCCAAACACAAACAAAAAAGTTAAAATAATAATTTTAACAATTGTTTAAACAAATTATTTTGTTTATTTTCAAGATTTGCACAAATTGAGCTACAGAGTTGCAATTTTTTCTTAATTTTGCAATTTCTCGAGGACAGTGAAGCCATGTACAAACAAAAAAGTTAAAATGATAATTTTAACAATTGTTTAAACAAATTATGTTGTTTATTATCAACTTTATATTAAATAGAGGTACAGAAATGCAACTTTCTTTTAATTTTGCAACTTTTATAGGCTTATAAAAACAAGTATTAGCAACAAAACAAGAAAAAAAATGTTAACAATTGTTTAAACAAATTTTATAGTTTAAAATTAACTTTTTATGAAATAGGGCTAAAGAGTTTCAACTTTCTCTAAGATTTACAAGTTTTCTTTTGTTGAGAGGTAGGAATGACTGTAATACATAATTATAATTAAGTAAAAAACTTTAAAATATTTATTTTTTTAATATCATAAATACATGTGTTTGTTATCACATCATTTTTCGGATAACGTTTATTTGTTACACTTGGGAAACTGTTATCGGTATTTTGCTTTTGATCCTTATCTCTTGTTATTAGTTTGTTAAAATCAAATAATAATTTAACGTTTCGCTCTGCATTGTCATTTATTAATTTTAGACTATTTACAATTGTTTAAGCGTTTTCATGATTTGAAGAAATCGGAGGTCAGATCAAGATTGACACAATGCTGTAATGATCGGCCAATCCCGAGCTTACTTATGTTCACACGAAAATTTGCGTTTTGTACCTTGATTCGCAAGTGAGTCAGTTAACCAAATAAGGGCGTTGAGTGTGTGACGATTAACCTGTTAAAATGTATTTTCTAAGTTTATTATAATTAAAGTTTAATAATTGTTAGTTTACTATAAAATGAACAAAGTGGTATTTATTTCTTGATCCTTGCACTCTTTATGACATTTAACTACAAGTTTAAATCCTCAGTTTTCGTCCTCATCTATGCAAACCGGCAAAATTATTAACAATAATATTGGTCCTTCGAACCGGATTAACAAAAAGTGAGTGATCAAAGAAAACTGTGAACTAAACGTGTTTTGTTTGTTTTTTAATCAAACAAATCTGCAAGTGAACAAGAAAATAATCTCAATTATTAAACATCGCCATTTTTGAGAGAGGCTACCAAGTTTCCGCCATTAAGTGGAAAATCACCAAAATCTAATACGTAAGCATTACGTCATTAGCATCTCTGGTTCTACACTCTTTCTTATCCCTTCCAAAGGACTGAGTACACATGCACTAAAATCAACAGGAGCTACACTCACACAGCTATCAAAGCGGCCCAGGCAATTCAAAAGATATCCAAGCTGAAGTGGATTTTAAATCTTTGTTTACATTTACGCAAGCATCATGACAACTCTGTCAGACCTTATTCTCGAACAATCGACTGTTATGAAATCTATCAAGAAAACTATTGAGCTTTTCGACAACATAAATAAGAAAAATAAAACGTGTGGCGTGATAGATCGAAGAATGCAAATTCTTGAGGAAAACTGGAGCTCCTGCCGACGTCTACACAACGAAATCAAATCAAAATCAACCACCGATGACATCAAGAAAATCAAGTATTTTACGAATGACCACTTTGGAAAAGCGGAATCGTTGTTTCTTCAAGCGATGGATCATCTCACCATTTATAAAGATAAGCATTTTCCAAATTCAAATGTAAGTCAACCTGTTTCTAATGATGTTAAACTAGCAAAAATCGAGCTTCCACGTTTTTCGGGTTCTTATTCTGATTGGACATGTTTTCGCGATTTATTTCAATCACTTGTTGCAAATAATTCAAATTATTCCGATGTTCAAAAACTATATTATTTAAAAAGTAAAGTCCAAGGCAAAGCTCTAAATTTAATAAAAAATATTCAATTAACTGATGCAAATTATAACTCAGCATGGGAAGCTTTAAGTGATTGTTATGATAAAAATCGATTAATGATATCTGAATTGCTCGATACGATTATGGATATTCCTGGCTTGAATCAAGAATCAGGAAAAGATCTTCGCACCTTGTATAATAGCTTTCAAGCAGCTACTGAATCACTAAGTAATTTAGAATGTCCTGTAGAACACTGGGATTTTTTGTTAGTACATATATTTGTACGAAAATTAGATAAAAAAACTGGTAAGGCTTGGGAATTTTCTCTTGATTCACAAAAGGAATATCCATCATTTAAGACTCTGCGAAAATTTATTATTGACAGAATTGACGCATTAAAAACATTTTCTCATCATACTGAAAAACAAAAATTAGCCTCTGGATCTAATGTCAAAACAGCGCGAACTCACATGACCACAAGTAATAACAATAATAACAAATTCAATAAATGTGTACTTTGCAATGAAACTCATCAATTAGCATATTGTTTAAAATTTAAAGAACTATCATTAGAACAACGCTTTGATCTTATAAAAAAATATAAACATTGTTTTAATTGTTTAAAAGGCGGTCATGCTCCCAAAGACTGTCATAATAAACACAATTGTTTCAAATGTAATAAAAGACATCATACACTACTGCATGATGACAATTTCTATTCTCAAAAATTAAAAAGAGATTCAATTAAACAAAATCACGAGACAAATAATACCGTAATGTCTAATGAACCCGGTACGTCTTTTGACAACGAAAAACCTGTAAAATCAATTTGTCATTTAACTAGAGGAGTTTCTCCAAAGCGTCGTGCAACATTTATGGGTACAATAAAAGTTTTAGTTCGAGGTCCTAATGGCCGAGCAAAAATAGCTCGCGCGATGATTGATCGATGTTCTGATCGATCGATAATATCAGAGTCTCCCGAGTCGAAATTTAAAGTCTGTTTAACATCTATGAGGACCTATTAAGTTCTGTTTAAGTTCTTGTAAGGCCTATAGGTTCTGTTTAACGCCTAACAAAACCTATTAAAACCTTATGTAGTACTTCTTAGTACTTGGACTAGAAATCATACTTTATATTAATCCTGGTTAGGACCTGCTTTCACCTTAAATGTTTTATTTCTTTCCACGAAACGAAAGCCCAAAAGTCTTTTTAGAACCTTACAGATATTGCAGAGCCTTATTAAGACCTAATAGGTTCTATTCTATTATTTAAATATTACATTTTGCTTAAATGTACTGACAAGATCTCTTTCAATGACGTCAAGCGGGAAAAACCCTCTTTTGCGTTTCTGATTGATTTATGATATTTCAACCACTTTACTAAAATTATAAATTGACAAAATATTCATATTTCTTCCAAAGTTCTAATATGTAATTCTCATTTGTTTAAACAATTTATAATTTATATATCAATGTTATTTAAAAAACTGAATCTACTCTCAAAATTTAAAATAGTTAAAAATAACTAATTATTAGTAAAATCGTGGCTGATTTTTTATTTCAGCAATTAGCAAAATACTGCTTCTATCTCGTTTTCTATAACAAAAATAAGACAAAAACGTTTTAAAAGAATCAATAGAGTCCTTTTTACTAATTAAAGAACAAATTTTTGAAAAATAATGGATTTTAAAGAATCCACAAAATAACCCACGAAATCCTAGTTTTTCAGCTTTTTACATTTTTTTCTTAAAATATGCAATAAAAAGTTAGCGCTTCATGTATACATCATCACAACTAATATGCCAACAATTATCATTAATATTTATATACTTTTTTTTAACTTTTGGAGATCTAAACAGAAGTTTGAGAACTTTGAAAATTTTCAGCTTGATTTTCACGACTTTTCGAATTTTTTTCTGACTTCTGAAAAAGAATTAAGTAATTTTCATTCAGTAGTCACTGTAGTCTAGATATCCGAAAATATTTATACCAAGTTTCAAACTTAAACAATTCAATTGAAAGATTTTATTCATTAAAATCCTCTTGTGCAACAAACATACCCGCCTAACGATAGTAATTTTCTACGAATTAGAGAAAAATGAGCTAATATGTAAAAAATGTTACTAATTTTTAGTAAAAAACAACTAATTTGAAAAGGAAATATCTACAAATTGAAAAGTATACTTTCTCTATTTTAACTAATATATATTTTACTTTCAAATAAGTAGTTTTTTATTCATAATTAGTAGTTTTCTACTAAAAATTAGTTTTATTTTTTACTATTTAATAGTAACTTTTTTTTCTAAATCATTAGCAGAAAATCTCTAATTCAGATGCAGAGAGCATAAAAATTGTATGGGAGAGGGACCCAAAATGGACACCGTTTCGATTTATTGCTCTACATTCCAAACCGAATAAAATATATTAAAGTGTTTTATACTAGATAAAAGTACAATATATAAGGTAACTTAAGGCTACAGAGATAAAATTTTATTTTAAACATAAACATTTTTTAAAGCATTTTTTCTAATTGGTAAAATTTTCAATCTAAAAAAAGTGATCCCAAGATGGACACTTTCTTAAAAAGGTATACAAACAGAATATTAGTAAAATGATTTTAAAATATTATTATACGATAAATAAATAATATTATAAAGTTAACTAATTACTTATTCTAAATCACAAATTTAAATAACTTTACCACCTTAAGAAAAAACTGTAACAAAACTTTTTTAGACACAAAATGTGCATCAAAAACTTCGTCTATACAAACAACGAAAATGACAAAAGGAATAAGGCACTGTCACCTTAAACAAAAATTGAATACCAAATGTCCGTCTTGGGGTCCTGTTTATCTATCTACTAGAGGTAGAATTTCTTTAAATTTATAGCAGCACAGCCTCCCTTGGTCGAGTGCGTAAATGCGCGGCTCCTAAGGTCGAAGGCTCCACACACAAATACACAGTACACTCTATGGCCGAGAGTTCAAGTCTTCCAGCCCTCTTCAACACATGGTTACGCGTAATTCAGTAATTATCTTGAAAATACTTTTTTTAAAAATTAGTTTACATTTTTTACATTAGATCATTTTAAATTACAATAGTTTTTGAATTTATTATAATAATTTTAATTGAATTAAAACAGATTTATTCGTACCACAGAAAAAAGGGAACCTATAGTACCGACAGTAGAACCCGTAGGCTCAAAGCAGGTCCTATAATTAGAACCTGTTTAACGCCTAAAATGTGCTGAAAACAGACTTTTCAAGCGTCTATCAGGTCCTAAACAGGTCTTAACTTAACGAAAGTAAGGCCTGATTAGGTTCTTTTAAGTCCTAAATAATCTAGGTCTTATTAGGTCTTAAACAGACTTTAAATTTCGACTCGGGCTCTTACACAACAATTAAGGTTAGCACGACGTCGAGTGGAAACTGTTCTAGAAGGCGTAGGGGGAAACTATCTTACTACTTCAAAATCTGGAGTTTCTGTAAAAATCGAATCACGTTTTAATTCAATAGAACAAGTAGAACTTGATGCACTTGTTTGTCAAGAAGTTTCAAATCACAAACCTCCAGAATTAAATAGTCAACTATTAGAGTCATGGACTCATTTACAAAATCTTAAAATGTCAGATCCCGATCCATTTTCACAAGAAAAAATTGAAATCATTTTGGGTGCTGATGTATACGTTGATATTATTTTAAACGGTTTAAAAAATGGTCCAAAAGGAAGTCCTGCCGCCCAGGAAACTATTTTTGGGTGGATGTTGGTTGGTTGCGTTACGCTACCTACTGACTCGGTACCCAAAACTATTTCGGTTATGCACTGCTGTGCTGTTGATAAATTAAATACTACAATTGCTCAATTTTGGAAAAGTGAAGACATTCCAATAAAAACTCCTTTAACTGCTGAGGAGCGAAAGTGTGAAAAACACTTTACGGAAACTCATTCACGAGATGATTCTGGAAGATACGTTGTTCGTCTCCCCTTTAAAGATGGCCCTCCTATTAAAATCGGGGCAACATATGAGAAGGCAAGGTCACAATTCTTATCGATCGAAAATCGACTTGTAAAAAATTCAGAAGCGCATACTCTTTGGCGAAAATTCATGCATGAATATCAAACGCTTGATCACTTAGAAGATATTCCAGAAAGTCAACAATATTCGGGAATTATTAATAATCAGCTTGTTTATATACCTCATCATTACATAATGAGAGAATCTTCAAGCACTACTCCATTACGCGTAGTCTTCAACGCGTCAAGTCCATCCTCCAATGGAACAAGTTTAAATTCCCATCTCCTTGCTGGTCCTAAATTACAAATAGAACTACCTCTTATTATAATGCGATGGCGCTTGCATCGTATCGTTTTCACAGCCGATGTAACCAAAATGTACAGGCAAATTCTTATCGATAAACGAGATACCGATTTTCAGAGAATAATTCTCCGATTAAATCCCGATCACCCGCTAGAGGAAAAACGATTACTAACTGTGACGTATGGCACATCAGCAGCGCCATATTTAGCCTTGAAAGTCATGCAACAATTAGCTAATGATGAGGAGGAACGTTTTCCTATTGGTTCCGAAATTTTAAAAAACAATTTCTATGTTGACGATGCTGCCTTTGGAGCAGAAACTCCTCAATTAGCTTTAGAAGCAAAAAATCAATTAATTCAGATTCTCAAGTCAGGCGGTTTTACATTAAGTAAATGGATCAGTAATGATTCAACATTAGTCAATCAAAGTAAAACTTCAAATAAAATATTTTTACCAGAAGATGAATCAAAATGCATTAAACTGTTAGGATTAGAGTGGGACCCAAAACAAGATTCTCTAAAAATTCAAATTAATTTGACCGGCAATAAAAATCCTACCAAACGGTCGGTTCTTTCAACTATAGCACGCCTGTACGATCCTATGGGAATTTTAAATCCTGTGACAACGCGTGCAAAAATTATCATGCAAAAACTATGGTTAAATAATTTAGATTGGAACGACCCCCTCCCTATCGAATTTAAAGAAATTTGGATTGACTTTTGTAAAGATCTAGAAAATCTCAAAAACGTTTCAATTTTAAGATGGGCTCATGTTACTTTAAATACAAACAGTATTCAAATCCATGGATTTGCCGATGCCTCTCAAAATGCATACGCAGCAGTTATTTATCTGGTTGTAAAAAATTATGACCAGATTTACGTCTCATTAATGTATGCGAAATCTAGAGTCACGCCATTAAAAGCTAATACTCTAACTATTCCAAAATTGGAATTAAATGCTGCTACGTTATTAAGTCGGGGAATCCAATATGTTCAAAACGCTCTTCAAATAGAGTCTGTTCCAATCTACGCATGGTCAGATTCAACGATAGTGCTGAATTGGTTAAAAAAAACCACCAGCTCGATCAGAAATTTTTATCAACAATCGTATTGGTGAAATTTTCTCAAGAATTCCAAAAGCGAGTTGGAACTATATCAACACATTGGAGAACCCCGCGGACTGTGCCTCGAGAGGAATGTCCCCCTCCGAACTTAAAAATCATTTATTATGGTGGAGAGGACCACAATGGTTATCTTTACCTCAAGACTCGTGGCCAATCAATTCGTCCATGTTTCAAATTAATCCGAACATTCCTCAACCGACTCAGTCCAACGTAATTATTCATAATATCGTAGTAAATCAATCAGAAGATCCATTATATTTTAAATATAGTTAATGGCCCAAACTCATCCGAGTTACAGCTAAATGCCTACGTTTCATTCATTTATTGCATTTCAAATTAAAAAACAAATTGTTACAAAATCCGAATTTATTCTCCTCAGCTCTTGCTAAAAAACTTGAGAGTCTTAATGGAATCGATCACGATTATATAAATCATTCCCGTCAAGTGTGGGTAAAAAAATGTCAAGAAGAATTATTCTCAATAGAAATTCAGAAATTAAAAAATAAAGAAAAAATCTCCCAAAAAAGTACTGTTGTAAAACTAAATCCATTTCTCGATCAAAACCGCGTCCTAAGGGTAGGAGGGAGACTTGAGAATTCTGTCTTATCGTACTCAGAAAAACATCCGATCCTGTTAGGAAATCACCCTTTTAGCGAATTAATTATTAAGCAATCTCATTTGCGAGCGCTGCATGGAGGAGCGCAATTAACTTCGCGAATTATATTGCAAGAATATTGGATACACAATGTAAAGAAAATAAATCCATTAAGAAATATAAGTGAAAATATACGAGTTTAACACGTGTTAAACACGATGTGAAGAAAACAAATTCATGAAAAAATATAAGTATAAATATACGAGTTTAACACGTGTTAAACACGATGAAGAGAAAAAACATTAATTAAAAAAAAAAGTCTAAATATACTTGTTAGACACGATTAAACAAAATTCAATTAAAAATATTAGTCAAAATATACGAGTTTAACACGTGTTAACCACAAAGTAAAGAAAAAAAATTAATTAAAAAATATAAGTCAAAATATGCGAGCTTAACACGTATTCAACACGACGTAGAGAAAAAAAATTTATTAAAAAATATGAGTAAAATCATACGAGTTTAACACTTGTTAGACACGGTTTAAAAAAAAATTCATTGAAAAATATGTCAAAATATACGAGTTTAACACGTGTTAAACACGAAGTAAAGAAAATAAATCCATTAAGAAATATAAGTCAAAATATGCGAGTTTAACACTTGTTAGACACGATTTAAAAAAAAATCATTAAAGAATATAAGTCAAAATATACGAGTTTAACACTTATTAAACACGATATAGAGAAAAAAATTCAATTAAAAATGCAAGTTTAAATATACGAGTAAAAAACGGGTTACTCACGAGTAGCCAAAAGAACTGATTAAAAATGCAAGTCAAGGGACATGAGTAAAACTCGAGTTAGACGAAAAAATTTAATAAAAATGCAAGTTGAAATATACGAGTAAAACACGGGTTGGGCACGAGGTAGACAAAAAAATTGATTATAATTGCAAGTCAGCTGACATGAGTTAAACTCGAGTTAGACGAAAAAATTTATTAAAAATGCAAGTTGACATATACGAGCCAGTATCGTTTTGACACATGACTTAATTTGAAGATTGTTATATTGTACAGAATGGAAATGTTATTTTGTACAACTGCTAAATGTTATTTTGTACAATTTTGGAAAATGAATTTGTTATTTTGTACAATTTTCTAAAAAAGCTAAAAACCTTTGGGATTACAATGAAGTTCATTTTTTAATAATTGTACAAAATATCAAATTCATTTTTCAAAATTGTACAAAATAACATTTAGCAGTTGTACAAAATAACATTTCCAATCTGAACAATATAACAATCTTAAATTAAGTCATGTGTCAAAATGATACTGGCTCACATATACGAGTGAAACGCGGGTTACTCACGAGTAGACAATGGAATTGAAAAAAAATAGTTACACGAGTAATACGTGCGGTAGAGAAAAAAAATTCAATAAAAAATGCAAGTCAACGGACATGAGTAAAACTCGAGTTAGACGAGAAAATTTAATAAAAATGCAAGTTAAAATATACAAGTAAATACGGGTTGGGCACGAGGTAAACAAAAAAATTGATTATAATTGCAAGTCAGCGTACATGAGTAATACACGAGGTAAGTAAAAAAAATTTATTAAAAATGCAAGTTGACATATACGAGTAAAACGCGGGTTACTCACAAGTAGACAAAAGAATGGATTGAAAGTGCAAGTCTTGTTACACGAGCAATACGCGCGCGAGAGAAAAAATTTATTAAAAATGCAAGTTGAAATATACGAGTAAAACACGGGTTGGGCACGAGGTAGACAAAAAAATTGATTATAATTGCAAGTCAGCTGACATGAGTTAAACTCGAGTTAGACGAAAAAATTTATTAAAAATGCAAGTTGAAATATACGAGTAAAACAAGGGTTAGCTATGAGGTAGACAAAAAAATTGATTGTAAATGCAAGTCAGCAATCATGGGAAAAACTCGAGTTTGACGAAAAAATTTATTAAAAATGCAAATTAATAAAACCATGAGTGAAATCCGAGTCAGATATGTGTAAACAAAAATTAAAAAATTAGAAGTCCAAATTACTCGAGTTAAACGCTTATTTTACTCGTGTTAAGGTGTCGAAAAAGTGACGAGTAATTAGTCGTGTAATACTCGCATTAAACTCGAGTAAAACACGAGTGATACTTGAGCAAAACACGAGTTAAACTCAAGTAAAACACAGGTTAAACTCGTGTAAAACTCGAGTGAAAACTCGTGTATATTTTTGATAGGGTTGTAGAATTTAACTGTGTAAAATTTAGCTTTGCAGAATTTAACTTGGAGAGTTTAAAGATGTATAATTTAACAAAACATTTAAAACATGCAGAATTTAACATTGAACAAATTAAATATATAGAATTTAAAAAAACTATTCAAACATGCAGAATTAAACATAGAACAAATTACATACAATTTAACTATGCAGAATTTAACAAAATTATTAAAATTTGGAGAATTTATCATAGTAAAATTTAATGATGTTATAGATGTTTTTTATTTCAATCAAACACTTTAAAAATAATATTTAATAAAAAAATATGAACAAATAATTTAATGTTACCAATATTTCGAGGTTTTAATAAATTTTATAAAGTACAACATAAATAAAAATAAAAGATGAAATATCATAAAATTAAATTGAAAAAAGCGAGTATGTTTTCCAACATATTGCATGAGTAAATTATTATTATTAAACTTATTTAATTTATTCTAATTATATTGTAAGTTTGAAAGTAAGGTCAATTCTAATTTCAATTAGCTTAATTAGATTACAAAAATTAAGATTCACTGAAATATAGTTTTCACTGTATTACAGATTTGCCAAGCTCATCAGGTTAGAAATTCATTAAAATCAAGGGTCTCAAAATTTTCAGAAAAATACAGTCATCACACAAATTACATACTTAAAAGAAGTACCTACATAAAATATTACAAATTTATTTATTTACTTTGAAAAAAATTACGAAAAATTTTTTAAAAATTTTGAAAATCAGTAAAGAATACATTTTTTTTGGGTTCACTTAAATTTTGGTACATTAAAATTATTTAATTCCATTGATATGAAAATTCCGTAAAAGTTTATGCTTAGAAATTTAAATTAATTGATATTTAGATTTTTGCAAATTGAGATCATAAAATGTTTGATATAATATAGGGGAGAGGGACCCAAGTTGGACACCCTATCGATTTATTGCTGTAGAATCCAAACCGAATAAAATATATTGAAATGTTTTATACCGGATGAAAGTACAATTTATAAGGTAACTTATGGCCACACGGATAAAGTTTTATTTTGAACATAAACATTTTTCAAAGCATTTTTTCTAATTCTTAAAATTTTTGGTCTAAAAAAAAGTAGCTCCAAAATGGACACTTTCTTAAAAGTCTCTCAAAATGGTAGTAAATAAAAAATTAACATTGTGTAACAATTCTTAAACTAATTTTTAATCATTTTACGGAATTTAATCAATTTTCATACAATAGAGCAACATTTGAACAATTTTTGGGTAAATTCTCATTCAAAAATATTTAAAATTGAGAGAGTGTATGTGAATTTCCTGACGCGCTTAGAAAAAAAGTTGTTTTGCGGTGCGCAGAGTAACTCGCAACAGAATCACCAGAAACAAAAAAATCAAAATGCATTTGTTAAAGGAGATGTTTTCCCAGGTAACACCCAGAAGATTTTTTGTTTTTTTAAGTTTTGAATTTTTGGTAGCACTTTGAAGTCAAAAAACCGATTTTCGACCGAAAAATCGACTTATTTGTTATTGTAAAATGAACAATTATTTAAAAAAAAGATCCCTCTATGTTACCTAGGAAATTTAGCGAAGAAGTACAGTGGAAAATTTTAAAACGATTGGTTCAGTAGATTTTGGAATATGTTGCGCACCGACTTTAAAAATGGCACTTATCAATAGAGCCAGTGGACCAGTCGACCTAGTTTGGTGGCCAAAAGTCAGTTTCGAAATTTGATAAAACTAAATATACTATTTCCATTAGCAATAATGACATAAGTTTTTCCGTAAATTGTTTTGTCTTACGATAATATTTTCTAAATATGCACTTGCCGAATGTTAAAAAATGAATTAAAATTTTCATGTTATTTGTTTGTAGTGTATGTGTATTATTTTATTACTATTTGAAATAATTCAATCCATTTTTTTTCGTCTTTCTTTGTTCAGGTACAGTAATAAAAATGAAACCATAGGTTAATTTATTATAGTTTTATGAAGTGCATCAAAGTTTTAATACTATACTTATATATATCCAGTTTTTTAATATTTTTCCGAAAGCAAACTCCCAGAGACTCCACTAGATTTCCAATTGTCTTAGGCTTAAAATTCTTTATAAGACCCCCAACTAAAAGAAAAATCAGCCCACTTTTGCCCGAATTCATAATTCGACCTAATATATGCATATAATCTATATATTAGAAAATTCGCTTGTATGACAAATTACAGTACATATTAAACACATTACTGTGATCAGCTTAAATGCAGGTACGTACCTTTAGTGTTACTTATAGGTGTAATAGTAATTTTTAATTCGCTTTCTGTAAACATTTTTTTTATTCCCTTTTTTAATAATGACAAATTTAACGAAACGGGAAGTTCTTGATATTATTGCTGAGAATGATGACTTAACAGTTACTGCTTCTATTATTTTAACAAAAATGAATCTGGACATTAAAAATATCGCAAATGAGGATGTCAAACGTTTAAAAAATTTTTTAACTTCATTAAAAAGCAAAAATTTAAAGAAATTTGAAAGTGCAAAAAGAATGAAAAGCAGATATGAAGCAAAAAATTCAAAATGGTTAGATTCTGATTTTTTTGTATCATTTTCTGGAACTGATGCACATAAACCTTCATTATCTACTTCTAAAGTTGGTCGTCCTCTTATTAACTTTTCTGACAAATCTTCACGTTCACAACGACGAAAAGTTGCTGAAATCAGTGCTAAATTAGAACATGATCCTCAAAGAATTTTGAAAGCATGTCGTTATGCATCAAGACGTTCTGGAGATGTAAACTTATGTTTTGTACTAGAAAACTTATTGAAATCTCCAGAGCAACCTAAAAAACTTAGAAAATTAATCAATGAACCCTTAGTTTCAATTAAGAAAAAAACACCAGAAGAGGCTTTATCATTTCTATTGGAAAACTCATTAAGTAAAGCTGTTTATCAAAATATGCGCTCAGAAGTTAAAACATGCGGCGCACAGTGGGGCAAAACCTAACAAGAGGCGTCAAAATTCTGTAACCACGCTAATTGTTTATAAAAATGAATACAACTTGGTGACATGAAGCCTCAAGCATCACAGAATTTGAAACCCTTGCCGCATTTCCAAAATTAAAAATGGCGTCTGAGCTGTAAGAGCCTTAATTTGGTTATTTTCGTATTTTTTGAAACTTATGTACATTGAAACTGCAACATTTTACATAAATAAATTGGGGAAAGATTGACTACGGTATATTTTGGGACTTAGGCATTACTCTTTACGAATTTTCATTGGAACTTTCAAAATTCAAAATGGCAGATCCAAGATGGACGATCAAAGGACAAAAATGTTTATAACTGTATACTAAAAGGAATTATTTTTATGAAAGTCTATACCCCAAGGTTATTTTGGCCGCTGATTACGAAACTGAGGTCAGATTTTCAAAATTCAAAATGGCCGATCCAATATGGCGGTCGAAATTCTGAAAAATGAGGTTATAATTCTGAAACTCAGTATCCCGACATTTTTTAAGTCGCTGATTACGAATCTGAAGTCAGCTTTTCAAAATTCAAAATGGCCGATCCAATATGGCGGTCGAAATTCTGAAAAATGAGGTTATAATTCTGAAACTCAGTATCCCGACATTTTTTAAGTCGCTGATTACGAATCTGAAGTCAGCTTTTCAAAATTCAAAATGGCCGATCCAATATGGCGGTCTAAATTCTGAAAAATGAGGTTATAATTCTGAAACTCAGTATCCCGACATTTTTTAAGTCACTGATTACGAATCTGAAGTCAGATTTTCAAAATTCAAAATGGCCGATCTAATATGGCGGTCAAAATTCTGAAAAATGAGGTTATAATTCTGAAACTCAGTATCCTGACATTTTTTAAGTCGCTGATTACGAATCTGAAGTCAGATTTTTAAAATTCAAAATGACCGATCCAATATGGCGGTCATAATTCTGAAAAAATAGGTTATAATTCTGAAACTCAGTGTTCCGACGTTTTTAAGTCGTTGATTACGAATCTGAAGTCAGACTTTCAAAATTCAAAATGGCCTATTCAATATTTCTGTCGAGATTCTGAAAAATTATGTAAATATTTTTGAAGCTCAGTATTCCAAAATTTTTCGAGTTGCTAATTAGGAATCTAGGGTCAGAATTTCAAAATTAAAAATGGTGGATAGAACATGGAGGTTGGACTTATTGAGTATTTGATATTTATTTTTAAGAATTAGTTTCTCTACTAACTGAAATTGTTGAGCTGGTCGTTATAACATTCTTTGAGTATATAATTTGCATTCGTTAAGTAAAGAACTAAAAATAAGGAGATTATGCTTACAAAATCCTCAGATTTTTATTCAGATGTACTTATAATCTATTTTTCCAATCAGAATAACTTTTGATATTTTTTAATTTAAACCTTAAAATGAAAATAGAAACAATCAAGAGTATCCATTAAACATTGAAAACATTCACTTTAAAAGTGAAATTATTTCGGACATAATGTAACGAAAAGGAACAATGCAATAAATATTAACGTAAAATAATCGAAAGTAGGTTGCAATTAAGAAATAGTAGAAATGAAAAAGAAAGAAATAAAATTTAAAAAAGTAAACAGCATCAACGAAGTCTACTCTAGTTTAAGAAAAAAGACTGCCTGAATACTTGAAGTTTCCTACAAATGAAAAAATAGTTATCCAGACATTCTTTTTTTATTACACTTATTTTGTTACCATGGTGAAGAGCTAAATATCTTTGTCAATCGACAGTTGGCAATTTACGTATAATAAATTATATTTATTATTCTAACTTTGAGTTGTTGGAGAACGAGGTTCTATACTTCAAAATGTCGGTCTTCTCAATACAAGTGAAAGAATTATGTGAATGGATATGGAATGATGCAAACAAGAGTAAAACAGTGATAGATGTAATAATGAGTAGAATTGAAAAAACGTTTAATTATGATCCTCGTGATGCACATCAATTACGTACCTACTTAAATACACATTTTATCAGACGATATAAAAGATGCTGGGTTAATGTTCATCGAATGCGTGGAAGATTTGAAAGTAAGTACAAAGATTTTATGGATGAAAAATTGGAGTATAAATTTCAGAGTCCATCTGAACAAAAATTTGACAATTTATTATCAGAAAGTTCTACATCTCTTGCTGGTCGTCCACGCGTAAGTGATGAAGATTGTAGCCGAAGAACAGAACAAAGGCGAGCTCAACAACTTCGCACTGACTATGACCCAAAAATTTTATTAAAAGCAGTATCACCTTTATTAGAAAAAGAGGCTGAAGTTAAACTTCCTGCTGTTGAAAAATATGATTCTGATTATCTAAATAAATCTTTGGCTATGTATATGGATGTTGGTTTGACAAAGTCAAAATATGAAACTCTTCGAACCCATAATAACTTTTTATCAGGAAATAAACAGTTACCTCCTTATAAAACTCTTTCATCTGCAAAATTAGCATGTTTTCCAGATAATATTGAAATTAACGAAAGTGGTGCTAAAATTAAACTACAGTCCTTGCTTGATCACACCTCAAGTAGAATTTTTTCTTTGTTATCAACCGAACAATTGAAGAAAATAAATCACAATGCAGCTGAGTTATGTGGAAAATGGGGTTTAGATGGTGCTTCAGGTCAACAAGCTTTCAAACAGAAGTGGTCAGAAGCAGAAATTAATTCAAAAAATAGCGATTCTTCAATATTTATGGTATCGTATGTACCTCTCAAACTTACCTCTTCGGATGGACAGGTATTGTGGAGGAATGAGCGACCATCTTCCGTAAGATTATGTAGGCCTGTTGAATTTCAATTCACGAAGGAAACCGTGGAAAAAACTAAAGAAGTTTATGGTTATTATTCGTCGGAAATATCTCGCTTGAAGAATACGTCTATTGAAATTAAAAAGAAAAAGTATGATATTTCTCATCAGCTGTATCCTACTATGATTGATGGAAAAGTTTGTAACGTTCTGACTGAGCAAGCATCTTCTGCTTCATGTAATATATGTCGTGCAACACCAAACCAAATGAATGATTTAAATGGCTTAAAAAATTTGACTATTCAGGAAAAAAATTATTACTATGGTTTGTCAACCCTTCATTGCCGAATCAGATTTATGGAGTGCATTCTACATGTTTCGTATAACTTGGATTTTAAAAAAGCGTATGCTTCAGGTAGTGATAAGGCGTTAAAACAATCTCGGAAGAAATCTATTCAAGAAGGTCTTCAGTCAAAATTAGCAATTCTCGTAGATGTAGTAAAACAGGGTCATGGAACTACGAATGACGGAAATACTGCTAGACGTTTTTTCGAAAATCCGGAAGTGGTAGCTGAAGTTACTGGAATTAACCTTGAACTAATTCAACGGTTTGCAGATATTTTGCAAATATTGACTTGTGGACGTGAAATCGATTGTGATAAATTCGAGTTATATGCATTCAGTACAGCTCAAATGTTTGTTGAATTGTATGGTTGGTACAAGATGCCTCCATCAGTTCACAAAGTCTTGATCCACGGCAGTAGCATCATTCGAGTTTTTGGATTACCCATTGGCTGTCTATCAGAAGAAGCTCAAGAAGCAAATAACAAAGTTTTTAAAGGAGCTCGAGCAAATTTTAGTCGAAAAATTTCAAGATCAACATCAAATGAAGACACAATTCACTTTATGCTTATCTCGTCTGACCCAGTAATAAGTGCATTACGTGTTCAAAAAGAAAAAAAAATTAAAGAATTAAGTAACGGTGCAAAAAGCTTATTAAAATTTGATGACACAAGTGATGAGGAAGACTCAGAAAGTGAATAAACTGATTAAACTGGTTAAAAACAATTGTCGAAGCATTCTAACAGGGATGGTTCTTTTCCGTTTCTTCTTTCGATTTTAAAAGAAATCCATTTTAAATTACTGTAAGTTGCACCTCAGATTCGAAATCATTTAAAGAAACATTAGACAATTTTTTTTTAATATTAAATTTTGGAGTATGACGACCATCATATTGGATCGGCCATTTTGAATTTTGAAAATCTGACCTCAGAATTGTAATCAACGACTTAAAAAATGTCGGAATATACTGAGTTTCAGAATAATAGCCTATTTTTCAGAATTTCGAAGGCCGTGTTGGATTGGCCATTTTGAATTTTGAAAATCTGACTTCAGATTCGTAATCAGTGACTTAAAAAATGTCGGGATACTGAGTTTCAGAATTATAACCTCATTTTTCAGAATTTAGACCGCCATATTGGATCGGCCATTTTGAATTTTGAAAATCTGACTTCAGATTCGTAATCAGTGACTTAAAAAATGTCGGGATACTGAGTTTCAGAATTATAACCTCATTTTTCAGAATTTAGACCGCCATATTGGATCGGCCATTTTGAATTTTGAAAAGCTGACTTCAGATTCGTAATCAGCGGCTTAAAAAATGTCGGGATACTGAGTTTCAGAATTATAACCTCATTTTTCAGAATTTTGACCGCCATATTAGATCGGCCATTTTGAATTTTGAAAATCTGACTTCAGATTCGTAATCAGTGACTTAAAAAATGTCGGGATACTGAGTTTCAGAATTATAACCTCATTTTTCAGAATTTAGACCGCCATATTGGATCGGCCATTTTGAATTTTGAAAAGCTGACTTCAGATTCGTAATCAGCGGCTTAAAAAATGTCGGGATACTGAGTTTCAGAATTATAACCTCATTTTTCAGAATTTTGACCGCCATATTAGATCGGCCATTTTGAATTTTGAAAATCTGACTTCAGATTCGTAATCAGTGACTTAAAAAATGTCGGGATACTGAGTTTCAGAATTATAACCTCATTTTTCAGAATTTAGACCGCCATATTGGATCGGCCATTTTGAATTTTGAAAAGCTGACTTCAGATTCGTAATCAGCGACTTAAAAAATGTCGGGATACTGAGTTTCAGAATTATAACCTCATTTTTCAGAATTTCGACCGCCATATTGGATCGGCCATTTTGAATTTTGAAAATCTGACCTCAGTTTCGTAATCAGCGGCCAAAATAACCTTGGGGTATTGACTTTCATAAAAATAATTCCTTTTAGTATACAGTTATAAACATTTTTGTCCTTTGATCGTCCATCTTGGATCTGCCATTTTGAATTTTGAAAGTTCCAATGAAAATTCGTAACGAGTAATGCCTAAGTCCCAAAATATACCGTTGTCAATCTTTCCCCAATTTATTTATGTAAAATTTTGCACTTTCAATGTACATAAGTTTCAAAAAATACGAAAATAACCAAATTAAGGCTCTTACAGCTCAGACGCCATTTTGAATTTTGGAAATGCGGCAAGGGTTTCAAATTCTGTGATGCTTGAGGCTTCATGTCACCAAGTTGCATTCATTTTTATAAACAATTAGCGTGGTTACAGAATTTTGACGCCTCTTGTTAGGTTTTGCCCCACTGTGCACCGCCTGCTCCCTGATCTCTTCCGGAGGGGTATAAACTTCAGCATCAACCGTCAAGTATCTCATCAAGCCATCCTCAAATCTCGGCGCATAACCAAATAGCATCTCGAATGGCGTTTTGCCCGTAGTTTTTGAAATAGCTGTATTTAAATCGCGCTCCAATTTAAACAAATCTCGGTCCCAATATTTACCTTCGACATCGATTAAATTAGCTTGTAAAGCTGGCAAAATAGTCTCATTTAATCTTTCTACAAGGCCATTGGCCTTAGGATGCCTCGGAGAATTTAGAACATGCATAATTCCGTGTCTTCTACAAAAATCCGAAAAACTCTCAGCCGTGAAGGCCGTCCCCCTGTCCGAAATCAGTTTGCCTGGCGCTCCGAATCTATTTACAAATTCATTCAATTTCTTAACTGTCATTGCAGCTGTAACATTCTTGACAGCATACAACAGAGAAAATTTTGTCAGGTTACAAACGATCACAAGAATATATTTATTGCCACGCGAAGACGAGACAAAAGGACCCAAATGGTCCACGTGACAAATATCCCATGGTTTCCTTCCGGTTGGAACCGTGTGTAATTCTCCGGCTTGTCTTCCGACTTTATTCTTTGACAAAATACATTCGATACAGGCACTAATGTGTCTTCTCACATAACGTCTCATCCCGGGAAAATAATAAAATTCTTTTAAGCGTGAAACTGTTCTCTCGACTCCAAAGTGACTCGAGAGATCATGGTATTTTATAACCATAGCTTTTTTCATAGCCGAAGGAATTACATACAGTTCTTTATCCGAATCAATATCCCGCTTATATAAAAGTCCATTTTTCAACAAAAAATCCTTGACTTCACCTTTTTCACGACGACTTCTGTCTGAAACATTTTTTTCTAGAATTTTAATTTTTCGCAAAAGACTTTCAAGGGTACGCTGATACAAAAGAATCTCATTCTCATGAACAAGAACAGAATACATCGTCGCATCATCCAACCTCTCATAGCATTCCACCGGAACTCTCGACAAGGCGTCGACGTGAGACATCTGATTACCTTTTTTATGACATATGTCAAAATCAAATTCTGCCAAAGAAGAAAACCACCGTACAAATTGACTACTTGATGTTTTCATCGTATTTACGTGAATCAGTGCCTGACAATCAGTATAAATCCTGAAATGAATCGGCAACAAAAATTGTCTCAAACGATCCAATGCCCACACCACCGCAAGAAATTCTAATTTACTAGAATGGTAATTTTTTTCACAGTCTGACGTACGACGACTTATCGCATAGATCAAACGTAATCGATCCAGATCATCCGCCTGCATTAACATAGCTCCCAGACCTTCACATGACGCGTCCGTATGCAACTCTGTTCGCGATGCCTTTGGGTTGAAAATTCCCAGAATAGGCTCTTTTTCGAATTTAGCTTTTATCTCTCGGAAACACGTCTCCTGTTTAGTCGTCCATTTAAACGATTGATCTGCCTTCAATAATTCTATCAAAGGACTCACTATTTTCGCGAATCCCGGTACAAACCTCCTAAAAAAACTAGCAATGCCAAGAAACATCCTCACAGCACGTACATTCCTTGGAATTGGAAATTCAAGAATCGCCTGCAACTTCCGACGACCCGGTCGAACCTCCCCCGCGCTTACAATAAAACCCAGATATTCAATTTCAGTCACGGCAAATTCGCATTTTTTTAAATTTACAGTAAGACCCGCATTAGACAATAATTCAAAAACCTTTTCAACTTTACTTATTAATTCCTCCCAAGTCTTAGCATAAATCAAAATATCATCAAAGTACGTCAGTGCAAGACTATTTCCGAACGGCCCAAAAACCTTTTTCATTAATTTGTTAAAATAGAAAGGTGCGTTCATTAAGCCAAACATGGCACATTCGAACTGTCCCGTACCATCCTGCGTAATAAATGCTGTCTTACTTTTCGCGTTATCTGTCAACGGCATTTGCATATAACCATGCGAAAGATCTAACTTTGCAAATAAAGTCGCACCCGACAGACTCTCGATTTCATCGTCGAAATTCGGAACAGGGAAGTGCATTCTTACCGTATTTCCATTTAACCGTCTATAATCAATCACTAATCTAAACGTACCGTCTGACTTTTTAACAAGAAAACAAGGACTTGCATACGGAGCATCCGTTTCAGTCGCGAGATTTAACTCCTTGTACATTTTAACTAAGTCTTTTAAATGTTGACGTTCCTGGGGGCATAAACGATAAGGTTTCGCTGTGACAGGTTGAGAACCGGGTTTCTCAACTATGTCCATACTCATTAAATGTGTTCGACCAAGTTCCGACAAATCCATCGCAATCGCCCCACGCCATTTATTTAAAATATCAATTAATTGAGCTTTCTCGTTATCTGATCTACTTTTACAAATATTTATATCCTCTAATACAATAGGCTTTCTAATTCTTTTCAAATCACAAGACGCACTTTCTAGTGACATGACGTCAGCTAGGAGAATATCTCCTTTTTCAATTTTACAACTTTTCTCAGAATTATTAGAAAATGGCAATTCTAGTTCAGTCTCATTTACCGACACCTTAACAAAATTAATTGTTGCCGGTTTCAAAACAATCGTTTCTAATGATCTTACTTCCGCGCTTCCTGATTTCGGCGAATAAGTAAAAACATCTGAATGAAAATCAAATTCTCCACGATTTACAAATTCTAATTTTTTATCTACTTTAAAATGAGCAACGTGCGGCAAATCTAAAAAGTTACGGCCAATAATGACATCATATTGTTGAACATCGTCTGGGACAATTCTAAATACGACATCATCAGCTTCACATTTGTCAATCAATAATTTTTCTCGAATGATCCCGTGAGACTTTACCGAATTCCCATTCTTCCCAAAACCAACTAAATTACTCTCAAGCCGCAAAACCTTAAATTCATTCTCGATAACCTTTGAAGCTCCAATCGTGCAGTCTGAGCTGCCAGTGTCAATAAGCGCGTTTATAAAAACATTTACGATTCTAACTTTTTTTACATACGTATCTGAATTTATACAATCTGATTCAAGAGTATTTACTTTACCTTCTGATGGATGCTTCGACTTTTCACAATTTTTCGCTATGTGGCCCTTTTCATGGCACACAAAACACTTTACTTCAGATTTCACTGTACAATCCCTCACTCTGTGGCCTTTTTTTTGACATCTAAAACACTCAATAGCACTAACACTCTTTCTCAACTCACTAGACTGCTGACCAACAGATGACGAACGATGATATAGATCTCGATGTGACGATTCTCGATGCGAAGTTCCTTGATGCGACGATTCTCGATGCGAAGATCCCTGATAAGATGATTCTCGATGCGACGACCCCTGATGCGATGACTCTCGATGAGATGATCCATAATCTACTGGTTCTCGTTGTAAAGAACCTCGACTTGCAGGAAAAGAATGCATCTCTCTTCTCTGCGATGTCAAACCTCCCGCAGCGTTTGCCGATGATGTGTCAACTACCAGCCTTGTATTAATTCGCTGTCTTCTCGCTGTTTCAAGCGTCTCCATGGCAGTGATACGCTCTAGTACATCATCCAGGGAAAGGAAATCCTGTGACATCACTGACACACTAATTTCTCGAGACCATAATCCCACAGCTATTTGATTTTTGGTTTCGTTCACTCCGAAACCGAGATTTTTACATAGCTTCACCTTCTCAAAAAAATATTCACGAGTGTCCTCACCCCGACGTTGACTTCGACTTTCCATGGATTTCCACTTTTCAGTTAACGATTTTTCTCTGATGAACGTTCCCTTAAACTGATCTCGAAAAGATCGCCAGTCACGGATGTTCTCCAGATGAGCCAAATACCAGTTCCTGGCTGCTCTCTTCAGGTGCGATCTTGCTGTTTCAAACGCCACAGCCTCTGTCCACCTATGTAAAGTAGCAGTTGTCTCCAATTGGCTTAACCAACTTCTTGCTTCGGCAGGTCCTTCTAACCCCGTAAAATCATCGATATTATGCGACAAATCTGGCAGAACATTATAATGAAATGTCTCCTGGCGATTATTTGCAGCAAAGTTTTGAATAATTAACGAATTCTGCTGCATTATAGCCGTCAGTAAGCCCATCAGCTGATTTGGTTGTAGTCCTGCTTGTTGCTCAGCCTGAGGGCGGTCATTTCCATTCGCATCGCCACCATTGGCCTGATTCTGCACACGACGTTCTCCACCAACCCCACCACCAAGATTCAACATCGCCTCAGCGACCTCATTCTCCCCACCATAAAGATCATCTGCCATCTCCAATCACAACAGCGTCACAGCAAATAGTACACAAAAAGAACGTAACGAGCGCTAGTAGTTTCGTTTTACGCGGAAATTTTTCGCGCGTAACTTTTACGAAGGACGCGACGCCATTTTGAAAATCAAAGCGTCATCACCACTTGAGGCACCGGACAAAGGAAAATTTTCACGTCGATTCTTGAGTATCCCACTTCTGAATGTTATATTTCTGGGAATTCTTAACCAAAGAATAAAAACAGAAATATGGTTAATACTTTTATTCACTATTTTAGCGACTGCTTTCGCAATATAAATGAACGCCACTACAGTGGCGAGTCGAATTACTCGTCTGGCACAACAAGATAATTATTTAAGAAGATCAAGAGTCACTCCACAATTTTAGCAGTCACTCCACAAGATTAACGTTCACTCCGTTATTTAAGTCGATCGGGAAAATGGGCGGTCCGACGAGCCTCCGCTCTTTCAGCATGTCCACGCCTCAACGACAATACTTTCGCGTCCACCCTCTGACAGCGCTACGCTTCAACTGCCGTTCACCCCAACCCCACACGACTACGTCACGCGCCCAGTACTGTACTCTCTACGAGTATGGGCCCCTACTATACATAATGCCTATAACAAACGTGTGTGTATTATAAGTGTTATCTGATCCTATCTCTTGTGACTTCAACCTATTTAATATATATTTGAAAAGGATATCCTTTTCATTCTTTGTCCATGTCTTATTACCTCATCTGAATCTTTTTTTTGCCTTGTCTATCAATCCCTTTCCACTTTTATCTCCTCTCTATATATCTTCATTCCGTTCAATCATTCTGTTTATATTATGAATTGCATATCCCCTCCAATCACTTTATTTTCATCTCACCCTATTCTTTTTTATCTCAATCTATTGCATTCTATTTCCTGATAAATAAAATATGTAGCAGTAACACTTGCTTTAAATCCTTTTCAAATATAAAAAATAGATTTTTACAAAAAATTTTACAAACAGAGATTAAAGATATCCATTTCAATATTAATTTTCTTAGCAAAAAATTAGACACGATTAAACATAAAATTCAAATTTCTACATTGGATCCAAATATCAAAAAAAATTTTTTTGATTTCTCTCAAAAGAAGTCAGTTTCTATTCGTAATGATTTAAAGTCTATGTATTTTAAAAAATTCAACTCTCTAATTTCAAAAGTTAACCAAAATTCGATTAAAAATTCTGATAAAAGTAAATGGGTTGTAAACCTAACAAATGTTGAGTTACCAAGTGACGTCATAGACGTTGTATCCTTGGGACCAAATCATTGTTCGTCAAAAATTTCATCTAAACAAGAGGTTATCGATATTCTGAAAAACGTAGAACGTTGAGTGAATAAGTTGGATATTAATAATGAAATTAAAAATAATATTAGAAAAAAAGTGTCTAACAACTGAACTTAAATTTAAAAAAAGAAGTCCGACAAACTTCACATGAAGACATAACTTTTAATAAAAAATTAAAATCTACAAAAACATTTTTAAAAGATAATACTGACATTATGTTCACAAATTCTGATAAAGGCAATACCACTGTCTGTATGTATAAATCTGTTTATTTTGAAAAGATGACCAACTTGCTCACGGATGTTTCTACTTACAAGCCTATTAAATTAAATCCGTTAAAGAAACTTCAAACAAATACACACAAAATTCTACAAAATTAAAATAAAAACGAATTTTTAAATTTTAAATATCATCATTATCAGCTGACTTTAACGGATACAGTTCTTGCGAAATGTTATGGACTTCCGAAAGTTCATAAAAAAGATGCTCCTCTGCGTCCTATAATTTCTTTAATTAATTCTCCAACACACTTTCTAGCAAAAATTTTATATAATGATTTAAAAAAAAATATCCAATTACCTAAATCACATTTGAATAATAGCTTTGATCTTCTCAAAAAATTAAACAATTTTCATATTCCTGATGATCATGTCTTATTGTCTCTTGACGTCACTTCACTTTTTACTAATGTTCCAATAAAATCAGTAATTGAAAGTTTGGAGCGCAGAGTAACATCTCTCATGAATTGTAAAATACCTTTCGACGAGATAATTAAATGTTCTAGATTTCTTTACGAAAATACCTACTTTGTTTTTGACAACAAGTATTACCAACAAATTGATGGCACCCCTATGGGTTCTTCGATATCACCATTGTTTGCGGATATTGTGATGGATGATTTGGAAAGTGATTGTCTTAATATTTTAAAAACTAAATACAATATTATTCCTTTATTCTTTTTTAGATATGTTGACGATATTATTTTATGAATTCACAAAGATTATATTGATCTTGTTATTAGTGTTTTTAATTCCTACAATAAAAAATTGCAATTTACTTATGAACTTCAAGAAAACGAACAAATTAATTTTTTGGACATTACTCTTATGATAAAAGATAATAAGATTATTAACAATTGGTATCAGAAACCAATCGCTTCTGGCAGAGTGATCAATTACTTTTCAAACCATCCACTACAACAAAAAGTCAATATAGTTTATAACCTTGTCGACAGAGCCATTTTACTTTCTCAAAGTTCTTTTTATAAAAATAACCTTTTAAAAGTGACACAAATTTTAAAAAATAATGATTATCCCCTTTCTTTCATTAACAAAAAAATTAAAACACGGTTAAATGTTATTAAATTCCGTAAAGAAAATGTTCCAAATAACTTCTTCTCCATTAGTAGCTTTATACAAACAAATGCCAAAAGTTTGCATTCCTTATAATTACATTGACTTAACCAAACTGTCGAAAATTTTAAAATCATGTAATTTACAAGTAATTCCTATTTTAAAAAAAAATTTAAAAACTATCATAAAATTGGGCAAAGATTGTACTGACAAATGGCAAACAACAAATATTGTGTATAAAATTGATTGTAAAAACTGCCCAGCTAAATATATTGGGGAAACAAAAAGAACTTTGAAAAAACGTACTGGCGAACATAGGGGGAATAGCAAGAATGTTGATACTGTAATCTTCGCACATCAATCTGAATTTAATCATGAGTTTGATTGGAATAATGCGACTATTCTTGACAGGAAAAGTGATTATAAAAAACGAGTATTTTCAGAAATGTTGCATATAAAAAACAATAATTTTACTATTAACAAAAAATATGACATTTTATACCTTAATAAAATTTATTTCCCTCTCATTGACCGATTAAACTCATGATTGAATTTCTCTTTCTATTCGTCGTGTCTCTCTGTTTATATTAAAGTTCAATGACTTCTATTTATCAAAATATTGTCTAATTTACTCAATCAGTTTTAAAGTCAGTCTTGACAAGATGCTTTTACCATTATCACGATTTTAAATTTATTTAAATAATAAGAATAATAAAAATTTATTTTTAATTTTATTTTTGAAACATGTAACGTTGAACTTTAAATCAGGTAATTTTTAGTATTTGTAATTTATTTTTGTATTAAGTGATAGTGTTCCTTTTTTAAACCTTGGGGTATTTGAGTTTTTTCAAAAACTAGCCTGATGAGGATGACGCAAATAGTCATCGAAATAAAAGTCACACCATAGGGTGTGACTCAATTTCCACTCCAAGAAATTGAGAGAGTGTTCATTAATTAAATTAAGTTATAAATTTGTAGATGTACTTGCGTTTCGTAGAGGACATCTGTGCCAAAATCGTCATTTGATCTTGATTTACCCCAGCCAATAATGGTACAACGACTTTTAGTGGGCAAGGGTTGATGTGGTGTTGGGAGGCAGGCGATTCCTCGCGATGCTGATGGCCTTAATGTCATTGGAAGACATAAAAGGGCGATATCATTATCAACTGTGTTTGCTTCATATTCTGGATGGACTATAGTAGAATCAACCTGTAAATATTTTAACACATTTTATATATTAAGGTGCTAAGTGTACCAGTATAATACTTGGGGCCATGTACAAATTACGTAAGGCGTTAGCGGGTGGGAGGGGTGTAACAAATCCTTACGGATCCTTACGAGGGGATGGGGGGGGGGGAAGAAAATAATTTCTTACGTAAGGGTATATTTTATGAACATATTTTCAAAATTGGAGTCCCGTTTGAGACGTCGTGGTGTGCTGACGTGTTTTTGTTTTGCTCTGCTGATAGCTATTTATGTTGGATTACGATAGTTTCGATTTTATTTCTGGAATTTCTGTGTTTGACTTTCCTTAGTGTGTTGCTTGTGCATTTGTGTTACGCTAGTAATTTTTTCCTGAAATCATGGATACGAAGTTTGAAGAGTTACTTACTTCTCTTTCTAATGATGTTAAGAGTCTAACAGCCTCACATGAGAAGTTAAAAAAGGAAGTGCAAGCTTCCTGTACAGTTGCTGAGAATACAGCAAGCAGCATTGGAACTTTTTCCAGAAAAATTACTAATAATAATTATGAAATTGACATTTTGAAACGGGAAAAAAGGATTAATAATATTTTAGTCTTTAATATAGAGGAAAATCAGCAGAATAATTCTGATTAAATTTCAACAGTTTGATCGTTGTTTCAAAAGCTAAATATTGACATTCCTGACCTTGCCATAGCTGATGTTTATAGGCTCGGTAAAGTAAATAATAATAATAGACCAATACTTGTCAAATTTATCGCACCGCGCTGGGTAAAGGCGGTATTTGCGAAAGTAAAAGGATTTCAAGAGATTGGTTTAGCGATTTCAAATGATCGATCCCCTCAGGAGATGGAAAATAGGAGGAAGCTTCATTGGTTCGCTAAGATTCTAAGAGAAAAGGGCTTAGTCGTCAAGCAAAAGGACACGTCTTTAATCAAAAAAGAAGGAATTGGTTCATCTCAATGATCTTGATGAGTATATTAAATGTATCAAGAAATCTTCTACTCAATTATCGCAAAATGTAGAAGAAGAAATTTTTAACACTCTTGCTACAAGGTTATCCAAAAAAGATCGTTTACCTAAAACTACCCAAAAAAATAAAAATCAGAGTAAACGTCTGGATGAATATTTTCGGGGGGAAGGCTCACATGTCACTCGGTTACGCTCTCAACAGTCTCAAGACTCCTCGAAGGCATAACAATTGTCTCTGCAATCAGAAAATTTATGGTTTACTTTTGGCAGCTCCTCAGATTCAGTTCCAGACTTTCCAGAGAAGAATGCTTTTTCCAATTTTAATATATTCTTTTGGAATGTGCACGGAATTTCGAACTTCAGTGACTTAAAGGGTTTTTTTCCATCAAGGCGACATTCTCTGTGTCTGTGAAACATGGGCAGCCTCATCTAATATGATTACCAAGTTTTTCTCCAAGGACTTCAGAATTCTTCATTCGGGGGCCGTGAGGGACCCTTCAAGAGGGAGGTTCAAAGATGGTTGAGCGGTCAGTTTGAGTAAAAATTTATATTGCACGACGCTTCTTGCTAGTACAAGTGAGATAATTATTTTAAAGGTAAACTCACAAGTTTTCTCTTCTTTTATACTATGTACTGTTTATCTTGCTCCCTCGGCTGATATGTCACAATTTTTGGATACCTTAGACTCTCTTTTGTCTTCGACTCGTGATACCTTTCCTCAACTACCGTTTTTTATAGGAGGTGATTTTAATTGTAGGATCGGGAATTTAAATATTTTGGATGTAAATATTTTTAACAATAATCTTATTTTAACCAATGATAGATATTCGAGTGTCAAGTTTCTAAATAGTAAAGGTTCGCAATTGGTCAATTTTATGGAGCAAAATGAATTTTTTGTTTGTAATGGTAGGGCACCTTCTGATTTACCAGCAAACTTTACATTTAAAGGTGCAAATGGAAATAGCGTAATAGATCTGTTATGGTGTTCTTTGGGCTGCGTGGATTTGATATCTGATTTCAAGGTTCTGTACTTGTCGACGCTGTCCGATCACTTCCCAAAATGTGTTTCTCTTCATAAATTTAATCCTAATTATAATTCAATTAAGGAATCTTTAAATCAAATAGAAACGAAACTAATTTTTAACCTTGATAATTTAGAAGATTTTAGCAATGAGATGAGATGGAGAAATAAAATTTCAACGGAAGAAACAGATGTTCGGGCATAGTCGACAATAACAAGTCTTGGTTTGACACTGAGTGTTATTTTGCGAAAAAAAACTAAAAGATTGTTACCTAGAATTAAAATTGAATAATTTTGATAGGTCAATGAAAGAATCTTATAAAGTTATTTCTCGTGCGTATAAGAAGGTTTTGAAAAACAAAAAGGTGTTATATGAGAAAAGTATTATAGATGGGTTGGCAGTTTCAAGGAATTCTAAGGATTTTTGGTTCATGATAAGTAAATATAGATTTTTAATTTTCAAAAGTTTTGGTCAAAATAAAAAAAAATTAAAATAGATCACGCCAATCGAAAGCTGATGAAAAAATCTAGAAAAATCATGTACAAAAAATTTGTTTAGCATTTTTTTTTTGTTCAATAAATAAACAAATGAAAGCGTCTTGACAAAAAGTTTAAAACTTTAACCCCCTCCCTCTCGGGCAATTTTTTATATAATTTAAAAATATTTGGCTGATAATTGGGAATGGGTTAAACACAATTTTTTTTTTTGGCTGGACAGTTGATGTGAAATGCATCATATGTACCAAATTTCAATACTTGACGTCAAATTGTTATGAAATAGGGGGGGGGGGGGTTATAGTAATTTAATGCATTTAACGTATGTACGTTCAATCATGTTCGCTATATTTTTCCTGCAATCTACACGTAAAAATACATAATACGTGTTGTAACCGTTCTCTCTCTAACACACGCAAGTCATTGTTACAATGCGTGCGAGAGAGAAAGGTTATGTGAAACAAAATACTGACTTACCACAATGGCGGCTTTCCAATCCCGACTCACAAGACTTACGCTTTTAGCTTGCGAGACCCCCGCGAAGCCCGTTTCAATTTGTAACCGCACCAGGTGCAACTATGCACCCAAGCTTCCTTCGGAGTTGAGATCTCCCGGTGTGGTGTTGGCCGGCTAGCCCTCGAGTACCACGAACATTTCCTGGCGTGGGTTGCCTCGTATACGAGAAAGAGAGAAAGAGATCGAAACCACGTTTTCACCCCGCGACTTTACGTTATTTTACAATTACGGGACACAAAGTCAAATGAACCGTATTTATCAAAAAGAGTTTTTAATACGAAGAACTAGTGAAAAACAACTTACAAAATAGAGGAAAATTAATTTATAACTCAGCACAGCCACGACCGGCGACTGCGTATCTCCCGAACCTTTCACCCCGAGAAAAGAGGAACACTAACCTTGGAGCCGGCGAATTGTCACGTTCGGATCCATTTAAATTGCCTCACTTCCAGTAGGAAAAACTCGGTCTGGAGTTCGTAGTTCCGGTTCTACAAAAACACAACGTAACGACTGCGTTCGAGTCTCAGCACACACTGAGCTCTCCAGGGCCCGGCGCACGCAACGTTGGTTCATGCGCTTGCCGGTTGGTGGCCCTGGTTTGCTGTTTAGTCCCGTCCGCTGCTGACCCCAAACGGTCACTTTTGGGACTAACTCTTATTTCACGCCGTCTGCTTGGCCAGATGTCAACAAGATTCGATCAGCTGGCCAACGATCGCGACATCGACCGTCCGGATCCTCTGCGTCGTCCTCTTCGTCGTGGTTCGGGTGTCGGGTAGTGTAGTGTTTGTCGCGGGGTACGTGGACTGTGCTGTGTTTTCATTATTATACAAAATAAAAAAAGAAAATACAAAAATCGTGTTGTTTTCGTGTCGACAGAATGACAATTTACCAAGTTTACAAAATAGTGTTTAACAAAGCAATAATGTGAGTAAATTACAGAATCAAGAAATAATATGTGTTGAGTGCGTGCTGAGAGCATATCCCGGAAATTATTTCTCCACTTTTCCGCGTTCCCGAGAACCAGGTAAGATTAGCTTCGTCGAAATCCCGGAGGTTTGTTTACTAACGTGTGTTTTCGTAAAAACCACGTTACAGTGTATATAATTTCAACTCTCTATTTTCAATAGCTTGGTCGCTAGGAGGGGGAGGGGGGTTAATGATTTTGGGTCACGGGCAACGGAGCGAAAACATATGGGTTCTGTTTTGACAGTCCGTGTCCGGAACCCTCAAAATAAGTAACTTTAAATTTTTACTTAATATTTTAAGCCTTACGTAAGAAAAGAGGTGTGGGGGGTGAAGAAAATCTTACTGCACCTTACATGGGGGAAGGGGGGTTTAAAATGTTCTAAATTGCCCTTCATAAATTAATCTTTAGACCTGCCTACTGACTCGATTCTACCTGTTGACGATCATCACCTTTCACTTATATTCAACACATTTGCCATAGAAAATTGCAATTTATTTAATGTGCCACCAAATTGTGAATACAAATATGATTTTAAAAATGCTAATTTAGCTGGTTTGATGTCATTCTTATCTGACGTTAACTGGGAATTGGTATTACAGTCGCAAGATATAAATGAAGCAGTTGGCAATTTCGATACTAAAATTTAAACTGGATTTGATTTTTTTGTTCCCCTTAAAGTTATCAGGAGAACAAATTTTCCTCCGTGGTTTACTCATGAACTTAACCTTTCTCGAAAAGTTAGCTCACATAAGATTTAAACGTACTAACAATCCTCGCGATTACGAAATTTTCTTCAGCTTACGTACCGACTGCAAAAAACTATCTAGCAATTGTTACAAAATTTATGTTTCAAAGGTTGAGAGTTAAATAATAAATGATCCAAAACAATTTCGGAATTACATAAACACTTTGCATAGGGAAAATCGATTACCAAATATTATGTTTTTCAATAACCAGTCAGCTGACATTAACATCAATATAGCTAGTATGTTCGCCTCTTATGACATTGTGTATGTTCCTAACTAAAATCAACCTCCATATCATATTTCGAGCAATCACAATTTGGTTTATTTACATAAATTTTATTTAGACAAAAAGTCTATTCTGATATTAAGTGCCATTAATAAATTATTTGAAAGTCTAGTGCTTGATGTAGTTTATTCGCATGCGTCAAATTTAATCATTAACGAACAACATGGCTTTGTTAGGGGTAGGTCTGTTGAAACTGAAGGATCTGCGGTCTAAAGTTGTTAAGCAACACTTTTTTTGAAATTGATGTTTTTACATTTTGTTATACTTCTACAATATGCTGTTACTATCCCGCAGAGAAAACTCAAAACTGCCTTTTAGTTTTATTTTTATGAATTTTTGAAAATCGCGTTTCGCTATCATCGGCATAGGCCTGCGGGCTAAACCTGTTATGAATGCATGGCCCCCATGGAAAAACCCTGTTTTTCCGAACATCTGCTAGGTTCATTCGTACAATAGAGCAGTAGGCCTTTTTTCATTGTGTGAAAAGTAAGGTCTATTTATTGGTCAAAGGTAATTTGGACGCCACTTTTAAAAATATTCGGCAGTTTCGTCCGCTTAACCTTCAGCAGACAGGTCAGTAGAACGTGTCTCGACTTTACGAGCATAGTAAGTTTTTACAATAAACAATAATCAAAATTTGCATGAAGAACATATTGTACATGAAATACCTAACATTTTGATGTATAAAACTTGTTTGTAGGTAGAGTGAGCGGAGAGAAATGCGTACACGCGAGAAAAATCGGGAGCATAATCGCAAAGGCGAGTAGTGCACAGCGACAAATAAAAAAAAAATCCACGCGGTGACAATCCAGCCCTTTATTTCTGCTCAAAATGAGTTTAAATTGTGTTACTTATAATCATAAAAGATACATAATTTACTTATTGTGAAATTTTGACAGTTGACAGCTGTCAATTCAACTGTCAACTTTGCCAAAAAGAAATTATTTTTTATGAAAATAATAGTGTAAGAATTTTTGGGGTAGCTGATAACGAACATAATGTCAAATTGACATTTATACTGTTGACAGTTGCCAACTGTCAACTTTGCAAAAAAGAAATTAATTTTTATGAAAATGACAGTCTAAGGGTTTTCGGGGTCGCTGATATCGAATATAATGTCAAATTAACATTTTCGCTGTAGACTGCTGACAATTTAACAGTGAGGCAAGCTTGGAATTTACTGTTTAAAAAGGTCTACCTATGAAATTTCTTACATATTTTCAATTTTTGGTTTATTTGAATGATAATTCCATTTCTAAGAGGCCTAAGGAGCTACTTTTTTAATTTTTATTACTTTTTATAACTTTTTTTTTTAAACAAAGTTGTAATAGGAAACTTTTGCAGTAAACATGGTAATGAAGTACATAACGTAAAAAATTACGTTTTTTTTTTTTCTATATTATCATAGATTTAACTCAGTACGGATAAAAAAAATGTTCCACACCCATATTTATATAATTGTTGCATAATATAAGGCTATAATAGCAATAAAAAAAAAAATTTCGATTATAAGGATGACCTTCCGCCCTCGATATTGCCAACATCATAAACGATTATAGGGCCATTTCTTACCCTCTTTCAAGTGCCCTAGATTAGAAGAGTTAGGTTTTTTATTTTCTCTGGGTAATTATCAAAAAACAGATAAAAATGACAAATTTTGCCAATAACGACAGCCTTCCGCCCTCGATATTGCCAACTTCATGAATGAAAAAATGGCCTTATAAGGGAGGAAGGCTGTCGTTATTGGCAAAAACTGTCATTATTATCGGTTTTTTGATAATTACCCAGAGAAAATAAAAAACCTAACTCTTCTAATCTATTGCACTCGAAGGAGGGTAAAAAATGGCCCTATAATCATTGATAAAGTTGGCAATATCGAGGGCGGAAGGCTGTCGTTATTAGCAAAACCTGTCATTATTATCGGTTTTTTGATAATTACCCAGAGAAAATAAAAAACCTAACTCTTCTAATCTAGGGCACTCGAAGGAGGGTAAAAAATGGCCCTATAATCATTGATAAAGTTGGCAATATCGAGGGCGGAAGGCTGTCGTTATTGGCAAAAACTGACATTATTATCGGTTTTTTGATAATTACCCAGAGAAAATAAAAAACCTAACTCTTCTAATCTAGGGCACTCGAAGGAGGGTAAAAAATGGCCCTATAATCATTGATAAAGTTGGCAATATCGAGGGCGGAAGGTTGTCGTTATTGGCAAAAACTGTCATTTTTATCGGTTTTTTAATAATTACCCAAAGAAAATAAAAAACCTAACTCTTCTAATCTAGGGCACTCGAAGGAGGGTAAAAAATGGCCCTATAATCATTGATAAAGTTGGCAATATCGAGGGCGGAAGGCTGTCGTTATTGGCAAAAACTGTCATTATTATCGGTTTTTTGATAATTACCCAGAGAAAATAAAAAACCTAACTCTTCTAATCTAGGGCACTCGAAGAAGGGTAAAAAATGGCCCTATAATCATTGATAAAGTTGGCAATATCGAGGGCGGAAGGCTGTCGTTATTGGCAAAAACTGTCATTTTTATCGGTTTTTTGATAATTACCCAGAGAAAATAAAAAACCTAACTCTTCTCATCTAGGGCACTCGAAGGAGGGTAAAAAATGGCCCTATAATCATTGATAAAGTTGGCAATATCGAGGGCGGAAGGCTGTCGTTATTGGCAAAAACTGTCATTTTTATCGGTTTTTTGATAATTACCCAGAGAAAATAAAAAACCTAACTCTTCTAATCTAGGGCACTCGAAGGAGGGTAAAAAATGGCCCTATAATCATTGATAAAGTTGGCAATATCGAGGGCGGAAGGTTGTCGTTATTGGCAAAAACTGTCATTTTTATCGGTTTTTTGATAATTACCCAAAGAAAATAAAAAACCTAACTCTTCTAATCTAGGGCACTCGAAGAACGGTAAAAAATGGCCCTATAATCATTGATAAAGTTGGCAATATCGAGGGCGGAAAGCTGTCGTTATTGGCAAAAACTGTCATTTTTATCGGTTTTTTGATAATTACCCAAAGAAAATAAAAAACCTGACTCTTCTAATCTAGGGCACTCGAAGGAGGGTAAATAATTGCCCTATAATCATTGATAAAGTTGGCAATATCGAGGGCGGAAGGCTGTCGTTATTGGCAAAATTTGTCATTTTTATCGGTTTTTTGATAATTACCCAGAGAAAATAAAAAACCTAACTCTTCTAATCAAGGGCACTCGAAGGAGGGTAAAAAATGGCCCTATAATCATTGATAAAGTTGGCAATATCGAGGGCGGAAGGTTGTCGTTATTGGCAAAAACTGTCATTTTTATCGGTTTTTTGATAATTACCCAAAGAAAATAAAAAACCTAACTCTTCTAATCTAGGGCACTCGAAGAACGGTAAAAAATGGCCCTATAATTATTGATAAAGTTGGCAATATCGAGGGCGGAAGGCTGTCGTTCTTGGCAAAAACTGTCATTTTTATCGGTTTTTTGATAATTACCCAAAGAAAATAAAAAACCTAACTCTTCTTATCTAGGGCACTCGAAGGAGGGTAAAAAATGGCCCTATAATCATTGATAAAGTTGGCAATATCGAGGGCGGAAGTCTGTCGTTATTGGCAAAAACTGTCATTATTATCGGTTTTTTGATAATTACCCAGAGAAAATAAAAAACCTAACTCTTCTAATCTATTGCACTCGAAGGAGGGTAAAAAATGGCCCTATAATCATTGATAAAGTTGGCAATATCGAGGGCGGAAGGCTGTCGTTATTAGCAAAACCTGTCATTATTATCGGTTTTTTGATAATTACCCAGAGAAAATAAAAAACCTAACTCTTCTAATCTAGGGCACTCGAAGGAGGGTAAAAAATGGCCCTATAATCATTGATAAAGTTGGCAATATCGAGGGCGGAAGGCTGTCGTTATTGGCAAAATTTGTCATTTTTATCTGTTTTTTGATAATTACCCAGAGAAAATAAAAAACCTAACTCTTCTTATCTAGGGCACTCAAAGGAGGGTAAAAAATGGCACTATAATCATTGATAAAGTTGGCAATATCGAGGGTGGAAGGCTGTCGTTATTGGCAAAAACTGTCATTATTATCGGTTTTTTGATAATTACCCAGAGAAAATAAAAAGCTAACTCTTCTAATCTAGGGCACTCGAAGGAGGGTAAAAAATGGCCCCATAATCATTGATAAAGTTGGCAATATCGAGGGCGGAAGGCTGTCGTTATTGGCAAAATTTGTCATTTTTATCTGTTTTTTGATAATTACCCAAAGAAAATAAAAAACCTAACTCTTCTAATCTAGGGCACTCGAAGAACGGTAAAAAATGGCCCTATAATTATTGATAAAGTTGGCAATATCGAGGGCGGAAGGCTGTCGTTATTGGCAAAAACTGTCATTTTTATCGGTTTTTTGATAATTACCCAAAGAAAATAAAAAACCTAACTCTTCTTATCTAGGGCACTCGAAGGAGGGTAAAAAATGGCCCTATAATCATTGATAAAGTTGGCAATATCGAGGGCGGAAGTCTGTCGTTATTGGCAAAAACTGTCATTATTATCGGTTTTTTGATAATTACCCAGAGAAAATAAAAAACCTAACTCTTCTAATCTATTGCACTCGAAGGAGGGTAAAAAATGGCCCTATAATCATTGATAAAGTTGGCAATATCGAGGGCGGAAGGCTGTCGTTATTAGCAAAACCTGTCATTATTATCGGTTTTTTGATAATTACCCAGAGAAAATAAAAAACCTAACTCTTCTAATCTAGGGCACTCGAAGGAGGGTAAAAAATGGCCCTATAAACATTGATAAAGTTGGCAATATCGAGGGCGGAAGGCTGTCGTTATTGGCAAAATTTGTCATTTTTATCTGTTTTTTGATAATTACCCAGAGAAAATAAAAAACCTAACTCTTCTTATCTAGGGCACTCAAAGGAGGGTAAAAAATGGCACTATAATCATTGATAAAGTTGGCAATATCGAGGGCGGAAGGCTGTCGTTATTGGCAAAATTTGTCATTTTTATCGGTTTTTTGATAATTACCCAGAGAAAATAAAAAACCTAACTCTTCTAATCAAGGGCACTCGAAGGAGGGTAAAAAATGGCCCTATAATCATTGATAAAGTTGGCAATATCGAGGGCGGAAAGCTGTCGTTATTGGCAAAAACTGTCATTTTTATCGGTTTTTTGATAATTACCCAAAGAAAATAAAAAACCTGACTCTTCTAATCTAGGGCACTCGAAGGAGGGTAAATAATTGCCCTATAATCATTGATAAAGTTGGCAATATCGAGGGCGGAAGGCTGTCGTTATTGGCAAAATTTGTCATTTTTATCGGTTTTTTGATAATTACCCAGAGAAAATAAAAAACCTAACTCTTCTAATCAAGGGCACTCGAAGGAGGGTAAAAAATGGCCCTATAATCATTGATAAAGTTGGCAATATCGAGGGCGGAAGGTTGTCGTTATTGGCAAAAACTGTCATTTTTATCGGTTTTTTGATAATTACCCAAAGAAAATAAAAAACCTAACTCTTCTAATCTAGGGCACTCGAAGAACGGTAAAAAATGGCCCTATAATTATTGATAAAGTTGGCAATATCGAGGGCGGAAGGCTGTCGTTATTAGCAAAAACTGTCATTTTTATCGGTTTTTTGATAATTACCCAAAGAAAATAAAAAACCTAACTCTTCTTATCTAGGGCACTCGAAGGAGGGTAAAAAATGGCCCTATAATCATTGATAAAGTTGGCAATATCGAGGGCGGAAGTCTGTCGTTATTGGCAAAAACTGTCATTATTATCGGTTTTTTGATAATTACCCAGAGAAAATAAAAAACCTAACTCTTCTAATCTATTGCACTCGAAGGAGGGTAAAAAATGGCCCTATAATCATTGATAAAGTTGGCAATATCGAGGGCGGAAGGCTGTCGTTATTAGCAAAACCTGTCATTATTATCGGTTTTTTGATAATTACCCAGAGAAAATAAAAAACCTAACTCTTCTAATCTAGGGCACTCGAAGGAGGGTAAAAAATGGCCCTATAATCATTGATAAAGTTGGCAATATCGAGGGCGGAAGGCTGTCGTTATTGGCAAAAACTGTCATTTTTATCGGTTTTTTGATAATTACCCAAAGAAAATAAAAAACCTGACTCTTCTAATCTAGGGCACTTAAAGGAGGGTAAAAAATGGCACTATAATCATTGATAAAGTTGGCAATATCGAGGGCGGAAGGTTGTCGTTATTGGCAAAAACTGTCATTTTTATCGGTTTTTTGATAATTACCCAAAGAAAATAAAAAACCTAACTCTTCTAATCTAGGGCACTCGAAGAACGGTAAAAAATGGCCCTATAATCATTGATAAAGTTGGCAATATCGAGGGCGGAAGGCTGTCGTTATTGGCAAAAACTGTCATTTTTATCGGTTTTTTGATAATTACCCAAAGAAAATAAAAAACCTGACTCTTCTAATCTAGGGCACTCGAAGGAGGGTAAAAAATGGCCCCATAATCATTGATAAAGTTGGCAATATCGAGGGCGGAAGGCTGTCGTTATTGGCAAAAACTGTCATTTTTATCGGTTTTTTGATAATTACCCAGAGAAAATAAAAAACCTAACTCTTCTAATCTAGGGCACTCGAAGGAGGGTAAAAAATGGCCCTATAATCATTGATAAAGTTGGCAATATCGAGGGCGGAAGGCTGTCGTTATTGGCAAAATTTGTCATTTTTATCTGTTTTTTGATAATTACCCAGAGAAAATAAAAAACCTAACTCTTCTTATCTAGGGCACTTAAAGGAGGGTAAAAAATGGCACTATAATCATTGATAAAGTTGGCAATATCGAGGGCGGAAGGCTGTCGTTATTGGCAAAAACTGTCATTATTATCGGTTTTTTGATAATTACCCAGAGAAAATAAAAAGCTAACTCTTCTAATCTAGGGCACTCGAAGGAGGGTAAAAAATGGCCCCATAATCATTGATAAAGTTGGCAATATCGAGGGCGGAAGGCTGTCGTTATTGGCAAAAACTGTCATTTTTATCGGTTTTTTGATAATTACCCAGAGAAAATAAAAAACCTAACTCTTCTAATCTAGGGCACTCGAAGGAGGGTAAAAAATGGCCCTATAATCATTGATAAAGTTGGCAATATCGAGGGCGGAAGGTTGTCGTTATTGGCAAAAACTGTCATTTTTATCGGTTTTTTGATAATTACCCAAAGAAAATAAAAAACCTAACTCTTCTAATCTAGGGCACTCGAAGAACGGTAAAAAATGGCCCTATAATCATTGATAAAGTTGGCAATATCGAGGGCGGAAGGCTGTCGTTATTGGCAAAAACTGTCATTTTTATCGGTTTTTTGATAATTACCCAAAGAAAATAAAAAACCTGACTCTTCTAATCTAGGGCACTTAAAGGAGGGTAAAAAATGGCACTATAATCATTGATAAAGTTGGCAATATCGAGGGCGGAAGGCTGTCGTTATTGGCAAAAACTGTCATTTTTATCGGTTTTTTGATAATTACCCAAAGAAAATAAAAAACCTGACTCTTCTAATCTAGGGCACTCGAAGGAGGGTAAATAATTGCCCTATAATCATTGATAAAGTTGGCAATATCGAGGGCGGAAGGCTGTCGTTATTGGCAAAATTTGTCATTTTTATCGGTTTTTTGATAATTACCCAGAGAAAATAAAAAACCTAACTCTTCTAATCAAGGGCACTCGAAGGAGGGTAAAAAATGGCCCTATAATCATTGATAAAGTTGGCAATATCGAGAGCGGAAGGTTGTCGTTATTGGCAAAAACTGTCATTTTTATCGGTTTTTTGATAATAACCCAGAGAAAATAAAAAACCTAACTCTTCTAATCTAGGGCACTCGAAGGAGGGTAAAAAATGGCCCTATAATCATTTATAAAGTTGGCAATATCGAGGGCGGAAGGCTGTCGTTATTGGCAAAAACTGTCATTTTTGTCGGTTTTTTGATAATTACCCAAAGAAAATAAAAAACCTAACTCTTCTAATCTAGGACACTTAAAGGAGGGTAAAAAATAGCCCTATAATCATTGATAAAGTTGGCAATATCGAAGGCGGAAGGCTGTCGTTGTTGGCAAAAACTGTCATTTTTATCGGTTTTTTGATAATTACCCAGAGAAAATAAAAAACCTAACTCTTCTAATCTAGGGCACTCGAAGGAAGGTAAAAAATGGCTTTATAATCATTGATAAAGTTGGCAATATCGAGGGCGGAAGGCTGTCGTTATTGGCAAAATTTGTCATTTTTATCTGTTTTTTGATAATTACCCAGAGAAAATAAAAAACCTAACTGTTCTAATCTAGGGCACTTGAAAGAGGGTAAGAAATGGCCCTATAATCGTTTATGATGTTGGCAATATCGAGGGCGGAAGGCTATCCTTATAATCAAAATTTTTTTTGTTTTAAGATTTCGAATGTGTTTATCGCTATTATAGCCTTATATTATGCAACAATTATATAAATATGGGTGTGGAACATTTTTTTATCCGTACTGAGTAAAAATCTATGATAATATAGAAAAAAAAAAACGTAATTTTTTACGTTATGTACTTCATTACCATCAGTAAACCAATTTCTCTTTTTGGACTTAAAAAGTTCGTTTTTACAACTTCGTTAAAAAAAAGTTATAAAAAATTTTAAAAATTATAAAAGTAGCTCCTTAAACCTCTTAAAAAATTAATTATCTATTAAATAAAACAAAAATTCAAAAACCGTTAAAAATAGCAAGCGGTAAACCTTTTTGAACAGTAAATTCCACGTTTGCCCCATTGTTACTGTCAACTGTCAGGATGTCAATTTGACATTATATTCGTTATCAGCCACCCCGGAAACCATTAGACTGTTATTTTTATAACAAGAACTTCTTCTCGTTTTTTATTTTCTAATTGTCCCATTTTATACTTACCGATTTCTTTAATTTGTCAATTTCCTATTAAAAAAATTTCCAATTTTTCTATTTATCAGTTTACGAATTTTTCTATTTTGTTAAGTTTTAGGGTTCCGTACAGTAAAACAGAACCCTATTAAAATCACTATGTGTGTCCGTTTTCGCACCCCCTCTAACTTCTAAACTATATGAGTTAGAGTCTTCAAATTTGGTACACATATGTAATTTCACCTTGGATTTACGAAAATGATATGGAAAACGCGATTCGAGCTCATGAACATGCCGAAATCTAGCAAAAACCACTTTTTTGACCTAAAATGCAAAAAAATGACCATGTCCGCCCCGTAATCTTCCAAACTATTTGACTTAGGATGCTGAAATTTGGTACATGTATGTAGATTTACGTGTAAATTACAGGAAAATTATAGAGACCTTTCGTAAAGGCGGTCTTCATAATGTTTACTAGCCAAAAAGTACAATTTTTTGAAAAAAAATACGAAAAAATGACCATGTCCCCCCCTAATCTTCCAAACTATTTGACATAGGATGCTAAAATTTGGTACATATATGTGACAATTTCTGGTGAAAGGGACCTTACGCGACAATAACATTAGGCTCACTTTTCGCGCACTGAGCAACGGAATACTGAGCCTAATGTTGTTGTTGCGTCTGGTCCCTTTCACCAGATATAGTCACATATGTAGATTTACGTGTAGATTACAGGAAAATTATAGAGAACTTTCGTAAAGGCGGTCTCCATAGTGTTTACTAGTAAAAAATTACAATTTTTTAAAATATATTAGAAAAATGACCATGTCTTCCCCCTAATCTTTTAAACTATTTGACTTAGGATGCTGAAATTTGGTACATGTATGTTAGGGTGTTTTAAAAAAAGAAAATTTTTCAGAATCGTTTAAAATCACACGGAAATCGACTAAAAATAGAAAAAAAATTACCCCTATTTTTTTGATTTTTGATCTTACAATATTAAGGGGTGCCGCTTGAACCCCCTATTTTCCCATCAGAAATACATGGAAAAAGTGTACTTTTTTAAAAAAGTGTTCAAATTTGTTCATATTTTTATCAAAAAAGGCTCAGAAGTTTATGAGACCTTGATAAATGTCCAAAGTTATTATAAATATTAGAGGACGACTCTCACGGTTTAATCTTATTTTGAGAGTAATCCACTACTTTTGATAGTAAACACCCGATCAAAAGTAGAGGAATATTCTCCATATGGTATTTGCAAATGTGCAATCAGTAACAATTGTACCGCGTCGCGTCGCGTCGTCAGCTTTCACTTAAGTTTATTTCCACCTTTAGTTTTCGATTGTGAAAGACAATTTATAGTGTGTTTTAAGGGATTTAAGACTGGATGATTATATTTTAGTGTTCTGTGCACATAATAATATTTCGACTTAATTATTGATTTGTGTACGAATGTGAGATTGAAGTATAAAAGACAAATATAACCTAACAGTGTGACGTGCTTATTTTACTCGCGTATTTAAGAAAACAACGTACAAAATGTTCGGATATTGATGAATATTCCTTTCTTTATGTGAATCAATGGAGATAGTTAGTGATTTAGCTTTCTTTAAATGATTTAAAGTAATTTAAGTGTGAAAGTGAAAAAATGTTACCCTATGAGAGGAAAGTCCCTCCCATTTTGATGAGTATAACATCCTCTCAAAACGAGAGGAATCATTTTGATACCGTATTGTAGGGGGAAAAAGCATTAAAATGAGTGGCCTCCGCTTAAGTGAAGAAGATATATTATTTTCGGTTTATTAAAAGTAATTCAAAATTCGATGAAAATTAGGACATAGAGACATTTTCTAAAATCTTGAAATATGATTGCATACTTATTTATGAGCACAATGGAAAGAATCATCAAGCAGTCGATTAAACTAAAATCCCGGTGTAGTAAAACAGAGTGAGAAATGATTGATTATTAATAAGTAACCAAAGGTTGTTTACGGAATGTTCAAAATAGTTCCAAGCGTTGATCTCTACCACTTAAAATTTATTCAACAGTCGAGGAATCGAGAAAACGTGACGGCTATTATGCTATAGTTAAGTGTCACTCATTTAATTAAGACTCTCACGTATTTTTGAATATCTGAGGGGTATAAGGCAGCGTCTCAAGCATCGTCGAGCGATAAAAACCCGCGTTTGAAACCCGGTTGCAAGATTTTTTGTTAATAAATTATAATTTGCGTTTATATTAGGATAAATTAGGAATTCTGTAAATCTGTTTCTATATAATCTGTGAAAGTGACAAAATGGGGAAAACATGGTACGTGTACGATCACTTTATTAAAGTGTTGTACGTTTTCATCGACTGTCGGTAAGTTTTAATCGATTTCCGTCCAAACCTTTATAATTCTGTGATATTTGTTTCTCAATTGTTTCCCAAAGATTTTCATAAAATGTTGATTAAGTTTTATACAAATAACCATAAGGTCCTAAGTTTCATCGACTATTTGAATAAAATTTGTTAAATTAATTTTTTCCGAGTAGAAGGAATAAGCATTTGAATAAAGACATTTTCAGAAATCCTATTGTAGGACCCTACCAAGGAACCTACATACATTTCTATATACCGACCAACATAGGAGCCCATATGGGTTACTGCATTGGATCGCCCATATGGGAAATACATACATGAGATGATCCTATATCGGCTCATATGCAGGGTGAGAATAGAATCCTATATGGGACAAAATGTGGGAACCTATATGGGATTGTACATGAGATTCCACATGGAATACTGTATAGAATCGACCATATGGGAAATACATACATGAGAGGGTCCTATATTGGATCTTATACGGGGTGAGAATAGAATCTCATATGGGACGATCGTTAAAACCTATATAGGATATTGTTAATTGTTCAAAATTGTATTAATTTATTTTATTGAACCTCAAATTAGAATATTCAATTTGAAATTTGTCACTTTTCTTTTTATTGCGTAGGATGTGAAAACCTGCCTTCAGGTACCCTGTAACCCGTACTACAGGGTTATGCGGGGGTGGCGATGTTCTGCCGACCCGCTAAAAACACACCCTTATTTAAGGACCTTAAGAGTGGTCATATATCCCCTACTCTGTCACCAAAGCGACTTTCTTCAGTCCGCGGGACCTACTATCATTGACGGTTATGGAAGCCCTTAACACACACAAGTTAAGTCCAGCGACTCGATGAACCGTCAATTCGCTCTAAAAACACTACAAGAGGAAGAAAACTTTCTCTATCTGAGTTTTCCTGCGACTTAGGCGGCTCTGAAGTGGATACGCTTCAAAGCTGCTTCTCTTTTTGCCATGCCTGCGACATGGGACACTTCTGTCATGCCCTGCTCTTCCGAGTACAGAAAACAGTGTTTTGTACTCTCTGCAGGAGTGTGGCCAGATCCTCCGGACTTGAAACATGCCGAGGATCTGCCCACTCCCTTGCACTCAGCTTTCTTGTGACCGTAGGCCAGGCACCAATGGCACCTAGTCACTATCAACCTCCTCCTAATGTGTCAGCTTAAAAATCCCACCTTTACCCTTCCTTCTTCTTCTTCTTATCTTTTAGCATCGTCTTGGTCCACGATCACGATTGCTAACTTTACTTCTCTTATATTTGGATCCAAGACCTTGACTTTCCTCTTTTCTCGAGGAGTCCGTAAGAGCTCCTCGAGAGCTACTACTACCTTTTCCTTTTCCGTAAGGCCGTCCAGGTCTCGGATCTCCAAAGTTATTCTTTGGTCATCCGAAGCCCTGCTTTGTGGGCATTGAACCCACCACCGTGGACTGACAGGAGCCAGGTAAGGGTCCACATCCATTCTAAGCTTCCCAAGGATAGAGGCGTATGTCTGTCCCTGGGAAACCCGCACCAAGAGCGTCGATTTCTTTGGCCTCATAGGCTCCTTTACTACTTTGGTAGAAACAATTGGAGGTACCTCCCTCCTTTTAACCCTCTTCGGAGCCTTAGCCTTATCAGCTAAGGTCTCCGACGGCTTCCTGGGCTTCTTGGTTTTTAGAGGTGACCCTCCACCGTCTTCTCTTTTTCTCTCACTCGCCAAGATCAGAGCTCTCATTGCTTTGGCCTGGACAAGCTCTTTAACTTTTTGCCTTTCGGTTCGATCAATTTCGCAGTTCTTCAGACCAATATAAAGCCTAGAACCTGCTGCATCTGCCTCCAAATGTCTCTTCCATAAATCGGGGATCCACTGGTTGAATTTCTTCAATCCAGTTTGGATCTCCGCCGCAACGTTCTTTTGAACCTTAAGCTTTTCCATCATAAGCCTCAGTTCCTTTTCCATGTCTCAAAAAATCCTCTCCTTTTCTCGCGAAAATTTTCGGCCCTCACCCTTTCTTCCTCGCAGTATGCAAAGTCTGCAACTGTGGCATTGCTAAAAGTGCTGTCAACGCTACTAACACTTGTCGCACTTTCGCGACGCGATCTACTCTGACCATCCACCGTCAAAAACGATGGATTGGTTCCTACCGAACCCGGTCCTAAGGCACTCGTTGCCGGCGGTGCCTTACCACTGTCCCCTGGGCGCACATCGTCATCTAAGTTTAAATCGTCAGTATCCATATAAATCCCTCGAGCCTGAGAGAAAAAACGGTCCACCCACACGGAGCTCCAATGTGCGGGTAAGGCATTTGTTCACCATCTCCGGATTGCTTCACGACGGATTTTGTAACCCTGGTGCCATCTATCCCTCAACACAGTGTGGAACCTTAGATTGGGTTGGGTGTCGTTGGTCAGACCGAAAAGACAACGAGTCCATCGGGAGCCAAACCTAGATCGAGACTACTCCACACGAACTTAGAAAAACCAAGGAGGTGGGAGTGTCCTATTTTTTCCAGAACCCATGTCATCCACAGCTGACCATGATGGTTAGCTCCCATTTGGAATCCAAATTAACATCATCCGCACAGGTTAGCTATTGCACAGGTTCAAAAAACGGCGGCCACCCAAATTAATTGGGACCCGTTCATTTCCCTGTGCTCAAACTCGCTAGACATCGGGAGTCGATGAGCTCTGGGGAGAGCCGAACAGCTCGTCTATTGATGGCGACCAAGGGACAATCTTATTCTCAAATTTAATCACATTATCATTGTCTATTTGTTTTGTTTGTATTCATTGGCTTGCTAATCAATTAAATTAGTCACTTTAGTCAGTCAAGTCTAAGCAGCAGAATAGACCAGTCATTAATTCTGAAATATTTATATTTTAATTAATAAAGTTAATTTTTACTAAAGTTTATTGAAAATATATGTGATTAATGGTTAACAAAGTGTTTTAATTATAGCCCACTAAAAAAGAAAGTATTTGGCTTAAGCGAATTGTATTTGAGATAGCTTACGCCAAACTCGGTTTCGCGGTTGAACCGTAAACTAAAGTTAAGCCAAATGATTTGTGTTTACGTCAAATACTTATCTTTGTTTTTGATGAATTGAAGGTTGAATGAGTGGATCTAGCCATATATATTCACAAAGTGAACGTTCTTAAGCGCAAATAAATCATTTTAACCAGGGAATAAACCATTTTTTTGAAAATGTGATAAAAGTGAAATGTGACAAGTGCGATTTATTTACCATTGTAGTCGGTGTCGCAGAAAAGTGCAGCAGTTTAAAAGGACCCACAATTACCGACAGAAAAGTTACTAGATTTTTAACATCTGAGTTATAATAATTTTCATAAAGGTAACTTGAAAAATTATTATTAATATTATTATTGTAATAATGTAATAAATTTTTTTTCTGGAACAGACAGCTGGCTGCAGTAAGGAGGATGTTTTAAATATCTGAGAAATTTAATTAAACCTACACCTTGTACAAATACAAAAAAAATGTGCCCAAAGTTAATATTAATCTAATAATTTTGGTTTTCTTCTTTTTTCAATATTAAAAAAAAAATTTATTAATTTGAAATAAAAACATTGAAAATGACACTTTTAACTCTTGAAATTTTTGTTATTGTCAATAATATTAAATACATTATTAAGAATAATTATTGTTTTTTTGAATTGTAATTGTTACGTCCGTAACTAAAAGTAACCATTATAATATATTATTTGACTATGATTATGTTAAAAGAACAAATTCAATAATCTGTAATATGGCAAGATAATAAATTGCATGTATATTCATTGAACCTGCTTTTGAAGGGAAATATATTGATAATATGTATTAACTAAAAGGAAATACGAGAAACCAAAATATGAAGATTCATCTACTTTCAAAAGGAAATACGAAAAAACAAAATATGAAGTCAATACTTTGGAGAAATAGAGGCCGGATGTCAAGAATTTCGTAACTGAAAGCAGAATGCATCACCAGACCTACTTATTACACAGGAGATTTCGAGCACAAAAAACCCTGCAAAATGAGGCCGGATGTATCACCAGACCAACTTGTTCACAGGGGTTTTCGAGCATATAAAAACCCCGCAAAATCAGTCAAGAGTTGGTGTTCAAAAAGTTCAGTTCAGAATCGACAAGATATTTAACCGCGAAAATACCCACCAAGAATTTTTTTCCATCGAGACTTTACGTGATACTCAGTGCAATACTTGATACCAATATTTGGTAATGATATTCGCTATTAGTTATTCAATTATAAATTCACTCGCTCATCCTAAATTTAAATTATCGGAGTGAAACAAATAAATTCCCAGTTTGCAATCAAGACACTTATCAATCAATCAGGAAGTTAACTGATTCAAGAATTGGTGAACAGCAGTGAGAGATTTTGTCAAGTGATAATAATCAAACGATTTTCTATTTGAGCCAAATTAGACATTGTAACTTGTACCAGTTTGTGTGTAAACAATCTTTCTTCAAATTCACCTGAGGACTACGACCACTCGTGTATTCGTTAGAACTTTCAAAAAGACCTGACGTGCTGCAGATAATCCTTGAGTCAACAGTCAGCCTAATCAAATATCAACACAAAGTATAACACACGTCAAGTTCTTGCCTAATTGTCTACTGTTCTTCTGGTTCTCGTCACTTGGATTTTCTTATACTGACACGACTCTCTTCAGAATATTATTCAGGACTATTTCCTATTCAAAAGCAAGGTTTAAATTCTACCACAAAATTTGGATAACATTCTCAATCTCTTGTCATACAAATAAATTATTTTACTTATCTCTCAGTTAACTCATTGACTTATCCTCATCCCAAATCAAGTTCTTTATAGAAATTGATTTAAAAGGAGGAGCTAGGTTATAATTTTAAGGGGTTTTCTTGTCTCGAACGTAACAAAAGACCTTTTAAAATTTTTGGTGCATCGGTCCGGGAAGTAAAACAAGTTAATGAGTAAAAATTGACAAAATTTTTTCTTTAAAAAAAAATCGAAAAATTAAAAAAAAAATCAAAAATTAAATTAAAAAAAAAATCAAAAATCAAATTAAAAAAAAAAGCATCAAATGAATACAAATTTATGTCACAATCAATGAGAAAACTAATTTAATAGAAATAATTATTAATTATCAAAAAAAAAAAAAAAAAAAAGGGAGAAGCAAATATAATTTCATTTAAAAATTCTTAAATAATAATTATCCATGAACAATATTCAGTGAACACATTTTGACTGTTGTGTAAAGAGAAAAATCATTTTCTAAAATCTTTAAAACAAAATTTTTTAATTATAAATTATTAATAATTTTAAAACTTTTGAATTAAAATCATTTCTTAAAAAAGTAAGATAATTTTTAAAAAACATTTAATTTCTAAAGTTAAATTTTAAACTTAAAATTTTATTAATAATTCAATGTTTAATACAAGTATTATGTAATAGCTTGGAGCATTTACAATTCTAAACTATACAGGTATGTTTGTGAATAAGGGTTCATTTCCCTTATAATTGCAAGGTGCATTCGCAATTGTAAATCCTAAAAGTTTAATTGTAAATAGGGGTTCGATTCCTCTTTAAAATACGGAATAATCCTTGCAACCTTTTAATTTTTCTTTTTTTGCAATACATTTTTCTTTCTTTTATTGACACAACCAAATCTTTAGCTTCTATGTGACTTTTTGTATAACAATAAGATTGCTTATTTATAATCATTTTCAATTTTAATAAAAATTATAAATCTTATTATTATGCAAGTAAAGTTTAATGTCTTTTACAAATGAAAATAAAACTGGCTTATCACACTTAACTCTTTCAAAAATAAAAGAAAATCCAGGATTGTCCTTAAATTCCGGAATACCTAATTACAAACCAAAACATCAAACTAGTACTCCATAAACAAAATCCGAATCCAAACCTCACAAACCAGTTCGCTTCAGGTTTTATTTCTGGACAAATTTTTGACAGTGACGATAATTCCAATAGTGACTGTAGCGATAACGAAGTAAGTACTGCGGAAAAAACTTTAATAGAAAGCCATTTAAATAATTTAGAAGAATTTGGATTTAATCAAAATCAATCTGCATCAAATAAAACACTAATAGAGGAAATTGACGATAATTTTGAAAATCAATACGACCATAGCCCTAACATATCTTCTAGTAATTCTGAAATTTCTTTTAACCCAGAAAATATGGCTTTACCAAATAACCAGCAAGTCTCTTTACGCGATGCGTTAGAAACAATACCACTATTCGATGGTAAAAATATACCTTTGTCAATATTTATCGAGGGCCTAGTAGAAGCAAAGTCCATGATTCCAGAAAATGCTGAAGTTGAGAAAAATTTAGTAAAACTAATTCGAGGGAGAATTTCGGGAGAAGCAAGGAAAATTATATTAGGGAATAGTTTTAATACAGTTCAAGAATTAGCAGAGAGATTAAAAACAATATACGCGCCAGTAAAATCAGTTTACCAATTACAATGGGAATTAGGGGCAATGTATATGTGGGAAAATGAAAATGTAGTTTCATACGGTTCAAGAATCGCAAAAGCGGCAGAAAGAATTTTAGATGCACATAGAATTAGTAATGAAAACGCAGTAGATGAAACGTTTAAAAAAGGGCTGGAAGAAACTACTACTGATTGCTTTACGCGAGGACTAAGACAAGAATTAGAATTACAAGTAGGAAGATGTACTACATTTAAGGATACCGTTAATAAAGCAATAGAAGTAGAAAGGAAATTATTATCGCGCAATGATTTAATTAAAAATACACAAAAAACCGAAAACGAACACACTTTTAGAAATAATAAAGAATTTTCCAAAACAACAAAAATAAACCTTGCTCAAGACGAAATTATAACCTGTTTACTTTGTGGTAAAAAAGGACATTTTGCAGTTAATTGTTTTTAATTAAATAAGTTAATTGGTCAAAATCAAGCAAATTTTTTAAATCCTAGAAGACAACAAAATTTTTCATACCAAAATCAATATAAAAATCGTTTTTATAGAAATCAAAATCAACCTTTCTCCACATCTCAAAATAAATATGGAAATCGTTTTAATAGAAATCAAAATGTACCTTCGTTTACACCTCAAAATCAATATCAAAATCGTTTTAATGGGAATCAAAATCAATATCAAAATCGTTTTTCACCATTTAATATTACCCAAAATCAAAATCCAAGTTATCCACGAAATCAGCATCAAAATCAACCCAGAAATTATTCACTAAATCGATTCCAAAGTTCATACCAAAATCAAAGACAAAATCAATTTCCATATCAAAATAGGTATCAAAACCAACAAATAGAACAACCACAACAGCAGGGACCAAGTACAAGTAGAAATAATCAAGCAACAAACCCCACTAACAAAAGGCAAAACATATCATGTAACTATTGCAAAAAACCGGGACATGTTATTAGCGAATGTAGGAAAAGAATGTATAACAATGGCCAACAACAAACCCAATGTCCAGAAGAAAATTCGGAAAACTCCAAAATCCTTCCTCATACGTTCGAATAAATACTAATGGACTCAACATACCCATAACTATGATGATTGATACAGGAACAGGACCTAATTTATTAAAACTTCGAGCACTTCATAATGACATAGAAATTGATAAAAATAAATGTATTAAATTAACGGGAATTAATGAGCATGCAGTTTATACTTTAGGACAGGTAGAACCTAATATTTTTGGTATTCCTACAATTTTTAATTTATTATCTAATGAAGTTCCGATTGAACACGATGGTATTTTAGGAACAGAATTTGTTGTTAACAATAAGGTAAAAATAAATTATGATGAAAGACATTTAGAAATAAATAATCAAAAATTTAATTTTGAATCAAACGATTATTTTACAATACCTGCAAGGTCAGTTTATAATATTCATGTTAAAATTTCAAATAAGGATAAAAAAGTAGGTTTCATCCCTAAACAATCAGCAGCAGAAGGTGTTTATTTAGGCAACGCAATAGTAGTAAATCGAGATGAAATTGCACATTTAAAAGTTTTTAACACCCAAAATGAACCTATAAACATGCCAGTTCTTAATGTAGAACAAGAAGACTTTGAAGAATTAAAAAATGAAACTCAGAGAATGAACAACGAAAACTTTATAATTCAAGATATACTTAACACTTTTATAAATATTAATAAAACAGGGAAAATTTTTAATATCACAGGAACCAGCAGAGTAGATGAAATAAAAAAATTACTTCGGTTAGAACATTTAAATAAAGAAGAATTAGAACACGTTATGAAATTAATAAATAAATACCCTGATAGATTTCATATACCGGGAGAATATTTAGAAGCAACCGATCTTATTAAGCATAGAATAATAACTACAGATGACACACCCATTATAACAAAACAATATAGATTTCCACCGGTTCACAAAGAAGAAATGACACGCCAAGTAAATGAATTATTGAAACAACAAATTATTAAACCTTCAGATTCACCGTATAATACACCTATTTGGATAGTGCCAAAGAAAGACGATTCGCATGGAAATAAAAAATGGAGATTAGTATTAGATTTCAGGAAACTTAATGAACGTACTGTAGGTCAATTTTATCTTTTGCCTAACATAATCGACTTATTAGATCAACATTCGAAAGCACAATATTTTTCCGTCTTCGATTTAGCTTCTGGGTTTCATCAGATTAAAATGGATCCAAGAGATGCGCATAAAACAGCATTTTCAACACCGTATGTGTATTATGAATTCGTTAGGATGACATTTGGACTAAACAATTCTCCTAGTACCTTTCAGAAACTTATTGATCAAGTACTATTAGGTTTGCAAGGAATTGAATTGTTTGTTTATTTAGATGACGTAGTCATTTACGCAAATACTTTGGAAGAACATGAAGAAAAATTTTCAAAATTTATGGAACGTTTACGAATTGCTAACTTGAAATTGCAGCCCGATAAATGTGAATTTTTACGATTAGAAGTATGTTATTTAGGACATATTATTGATCAAAATAAAGTGCGACCAGACCCTAAAAAAGTAGAAGCAGTACAAAAATTTCCGATTCCAAAAAATGTCAAAAATATCAAACAATTTTTAGGACTCTCTGGTTATTACCGTAGATTCATCGATAAATTTTCAAAAATCGCAAATCCTCTAAATGAAGTTTTAAAAAAAGATGTGCCTTTCGTTTGGACTGAAAAACAACAGATAGCATTTGACAATTTAAAAAATAAACTTTGTGAAGAACCACTTTTAAAACGACCAGATTTTTCTCAATCATTTATTTTAACAACAGATGCTTCAGGTTTCGCAATAGGAGGAATATTGTCACAAGGAAAAATAGGAAAAGATCAGCCTGTCGCATACGCTTCTCGAACTTTAAGTGAAACAGAAAGAAAATATGACACATATGAAAAAGAAGCATTAGCAATTATTTATTGCGTTCAACATTTTCGACCATATCTTTATGGATGAAAATCTACTTTAGTGACAGACCACAAACCTTTGGTTTGGTTTCAGAATTCTCAAGATCCATGTTCAAGAGTAACAAGATGAAAGTTGAAATTAGCAGAATATGATTTTAATGTAATCTACAAAGCAGGTAAAACAAACGTCAACGCTGACGCTTTGTCTCGAAATCCAGTCGAAGAAAATATTGAGGAAGAAATTATTGAAGAAAATAATGAAGACAAATTTCAAAAAATAAATCAAGAAGAATTCGATAAAGAAATTATAGAAGAAGATATTCAAGAATACACTCAAGAAAGTGTCCAAGAAAAAAATGAACAATGTATTCATCTCGCAGAAAATATGTCTCAAGGAAATTATACAAGCACAAATTCGGAGCAAGAAAAACTTCTCCACTCTTTGGTAAAATGTGTTTCTATTAATAAAAAGTTATCCCCAGAAAATAAATCGGAGATAGAAAAATGTCTCCATTCTATGATGCAAAATATTTGCGATCAATGATGAAAATTATATTACAGGACAATGATTCCTATTCTATTTCGAAGATAAGCAAAAATCTCCAATAAATTATAAAAACTAAATTACAGGAAAACGTATCCTATTCTACTTCGGAGATAGTCATGTGAAGTTGGCACCCCATTTTCAAAAAAATTAATTTTTTTTCGGAGTTCCAGGTAGTTTTTGCATAGTTCTAGAGTTCCTTAACAATAATTTAAATAGTTCCAGCGAATAAAGCAAAAAAAAATCAATTTGAAAATTTGGGGTGCTAACTTCACGCTGCACCCTTTTTTCGAGAAAAAAGAGTTCTGACACAAAATTTCAACAAACAACAAAGAGTTCTAGAGTTCCTTAATTGTTTTATAAATAGTTCCGGCAAATTTCAAAAAATAAAAAAAAAAAAATTTTTTTTAAAAATTTTTATCCTATGTAGGATCCTATATAGGATTTTTCAGTAGGGACTAAAACAACAAATTGAAGTTGTACGTTAGATCGCAATCATGATCGTAAATTCACAATTAGTAAAGATAATTTGTTATAGAATTATTTATTGTTATAATTTTAGTTGTATGAATAAGGATCATTATTAAGCACCCACTTACAAAACATTAATTCTTTTATATTGCTGTATTATACCTTTAAGTCCAAATTATGCATATAAGAGTAATTATAATTGTAATGAACCTAGAATCACAGCGTTAACTGTTTAAAATCTACAAATTTCGAGATGTCTATATACTTAACAGAATTTTTCATTCTTTTGTAACCTGAAAATCACAGATCTTTTTAAATTTACGAAGAATTTAAAAAAGCAATTTGAAATCGTTTATTACATCTCAATCATTTCCTTAAAATCACAATACGCAAATAAAACTTATTAACGAAAAATCTTGTAGTCAAATTTTAATCACAAGAATAAGGAACATTTTTATGCACCAAATTCTAAGACAGTATTTCTTTCATATTTCTCTATAATAATTTTAAGTTCAATATAAACATATAAGAATAATTATAATAGTAATAAATCTAGAATCACTTTGTCACTATGTAAAACCTTCAAATTTTAAGATGTCCTAAACTTATTAGAATTTTTCATTCTTTCGTAACGAGAATGTAGTATATTTTTATAAATATTAATCAAATTGTTGAATGCACGTATTTTTTCTTGTTCGAGTTTAAACAGTATAAAGGATAATATTTCTTGCATCTATTCAAGTTTCTCCATACAACAGTAAGTGAGGAATTATAATTTGTTTGATGCTGCAAAGTATCTTTTCCTGATCCATGTCATCATACTGACACCAATTTTGACCATTAAAAATAAAGGCAGTATAATGACCGCTTTTGTTAGAAACTCCAGGCAAATAATTTGCAGCACCAACAACTGAGTATTTGTCGTCTCCTATATTTATTTCCTTATCTACAGTTTGCAAATAGAAAGGGATTCGCTCATTCGCATTTCCTTTATATCTAGAGTCAGTCGAGATAGATAAATCTATTAGAATGAAAGGACCATACCGTCTTTTTATTACAACTGGATTATTGCATTGATGACAATTTCCTGTAACATCATTTCGGATGTCATCAATAGTATTTTGAATCCGATTGTGAGCACTAGTCAATGCTATTTTAACATTTATGGGAGTTGTGATGTGAGTTCTTTCGATTTTATAAGTGCATTTAGTGCAATTCTTTTCCATTGTATGAGAAGGAGGCATAGCTGTTAACAAATATTCGGATAAATGTGCAACGTTACTGTTGCAATTGTATGATTCTAAGTAACGTGTTTTTATTAATGTTTCTACAATTGGAATATCTTTTAAAATCTCATACCTAGCCAGGTAATGTTTCAGTTGAAGTTTCCCATCAGCTAAGATTTTTAAACTTAACTTTCCAAATAAGCTTCGGGAACATTGAAACGACTCTTTGAAATCTTTGCTTACAACAAGACCTTGCATAGATAAAAGTAAAAAAGTGTCAAACCCACAAGTTTCCGAAACAGTTACTTTAAGTTTGCCGCGTAAAAGTAGTGTTTTGCAAATGCCTCCATTTTTCATAATGGGTATTCCGATGTTTGTTATGCCTTTCATTGAGTTCCAGTCTGGACATTTCGACGTATAATTATTTTTTTGTTTTTTCACAGTTTCAGGAAAAATATCAGAATAGTTAATTTTTATTTTTTTTTTTCCTCTGTAACACATTTTTCCACCTGTGTTAGAGATTTTTCCTTCGATGTTTCTGCCTGAATAACAAAATTTTGATCTAGAAAATCATAATTTGAAGTAGCATTTGTTAATTCTGTAACATCTGTTTCGGAGTCAACCACTGTTGAGCTTATTATTACGGAGTCAACCACTATTGAGCTCATTGTTACGGAGTCAGCCACTGTTGAATCCATTGTTACAGATTCAACCACTGTTGACTCCTTAACAGAGGTTAAAGTTTCATTATTACGATTTTCCTGAGTCAAACTTTCGTTGTCAGAGTCAGAACTGCTTTTCTCATCTTCAAAAGTGGAATTTTTTAAGTCTTCAGTAATCTTATTTTTCTTTTTCCAATTTTCTGTTTCAGCCAGTGATTGAAAAATAGATGTAGCATTCTTGTTGGTAACTTTGTTGGTTCTATTTATTTTTTTTAAATTTTTAATTTGTGATAATTTTGCTCCAACTTCTTTTACTTCGCCTCTTACATACTTGCAATGAATAGGAATAAATTTATCAACCTTAACAGGAAGCTTATCAAACACGTGATTTTTTAGTTTAGAAAATTCTCCTTCGATGGTGGCTGAAGATCTAACTATTTTCGGATCAATATCAAAAAATTGAAGACAGAGTGTCTACTAACCTGGAATTCCGGGAAAGCCAGGAATTTGCCGGGATTTTAGTTCGACCGGAAAAAACCTGTGAAATTAAAGCGAAAAAATATACACGGGACTTTCTGAAAATTAACGTTAGTTGGAGAAAATCCAACGGTTGAACACTGAAAACTCGCTTGGCTAATTTTAATAATAGCAGAAAAAATGGCGCTAATGTATGGGACAGTGTGTGACATGGGGGGGGGGGGGTCTAAAATAGTGAAAAATAGTGTGACGTAATATATGGACACTATCTTCCCACGTATTCAAAATTTTTCTCCTTGCAGGAATAATTTGTAGAACAGTGCTATCAAAACTGTAAACAGAACTCCTGGATCTTTGATTTTTGTAAACTCAAAATTTTAGGTCCCACTTTGAGTGCCTCTAACTTTTTTGATTTTAAGTTTATGAAAAAAGTTTATAGGGATAATTTGTAGGACTTTGAAGAGTGCTATCAGAACTCTAGTCAGAACTCCTGGATCTTTGATTTTTGTAAACTCAAAATTTTAGCTCCCACTTTGAGTGCCTCTAACTTTTTTGATTTTAAGTTTATGAAAAAAGTTTATAGGGATAATTTGTAGGACTTTGAAGAGTGCTATCAGAACTCTAGTCAGAACTCCTGGATCTTTGATTTTTGTAAACTCAAAATTTTAGGTCCCACTTTGAGTGCCTCTAACTTTTTTGATTTTGAGTTTATAGAAAAAGTTTATAGGGATAAATTGTAGATCTTCGAAGAGTGCTATCAGAACTCTAGTCAGAACTCCTGGATCTTTGATTTTTGTAAACTCAAAATTTTAGGTCCCACTTTGAGTGCCTCTAACTTTTTTGATTTTGAGTTTATAAAAAAAGTTAATAGGGATAATTTTGTAGATCTTTGAAGAGTGCTATTAGAACTCTAGTCTGAACTCCTGGATCTTTGATTTTTGTAAACTCAAAATTTTAGGTCCCACTTTGAGTGCCTCTAACTTTTTTGATTTTGAGTTTATAAAAAAAGTTTATAGGGATAATTTGTAGATCTTTGAAGAGTGCTATCAGAACTCTAGTCAGAATTTCTGGATCTTTAATTTTTGTAAACTCAAAATTTTAGGTCCCAATTTGAGTGCCTCTAACTTTTTTGATTTTGAGTTTATAAAAAAAGTTTATAGGGATAATTTGTAGATCTTTGAAGAGTGCTATCAGAACTCTAGTCAGAATTCCTGGATCTTTAATTTTTGTAAACTCAAAATTTTAGGTCCCAATTTGAGTGCCTCTAACTTTTTTGATTTTGAGTTTATAAAAAAAGTTTATAAGGATAATTTGTACATCTTTGAAGAGTGCTATCAGAACTCTAGTCAGAACTCCTGGATCTTTGATTTTTGTAAACTTAAAATTTTAGGTCCCACTTTGATTGCCTCTAACTTTTTTGATTTTAAGTTTATAAAAAAAGTTTATAGGGATAATTTGTAGATCTTTGAAGAGTGCTATCAGAACTCTAGTCAGAACTCCTGGATCTTTGATTTTTGTAAACTCAAAATTTTAGGTCCCACTTTGAGTGCCTCTAACTTTTTTGATTTTGAGTTTATAAAAAAAGTTGAAAGGGATAATTTGTAGAACTTTAAAGAGTGCTATCAGAACTCTAGTCAGAACTCCTGGATCTTTGATTTTTGTAAACTCAAAATTTTAGGTTCCACTTTGAGTGCCTCTAACTTTTTTGATTTTGAGTTTATAAAAAAAGTTTATAGGGATAATTTGAAGCATTTGTTGAGAGCTGACCGAATTTTAGTTAGAATTTTAAGATTCTTGAAAACTAAAAATTTTTAAAAAAAATTTTTTTTTTTTTATTTTTTGAAATTTGCCGGAACTATTTATAAAACAATTAAGGAACTCTAGAACTCTTTGTTGTTTGTTGAAATTTTGTGTCAGAACTCTTTTTTCTCGAAAAAAGGGTGCAGCGTGAAGTTAGCACCCCAAATTTTCAAATTGATTTTTTTTTGCTTTATTCGCTGGAACTATTTAAATTATTGTTAAGGAACTCTAGAACTATGCAAAAACTACCTGGAACTCCGAAAAAAAATTAATTTTTTTGAAAATGGGGTGCCAACTTCACATGACTTTCGGAGATTACAAAAATTCTCCAATCTATTACAAATTATTTATTGGATCCAAGCGATGGATGCCAATCTATGAAAAATTATTCCTCTATACATAAGGAGATAATAATCAATCTCTTTCTAATATTTATCAAAATCCTGTCTGATTCAAGAAATCAAAATACATTGCCAAATGCCTGCAATGTCGTCACAAGACATCAGTTGAAGAAAAAAGAAACAACAAACAAGAATCAAGAAAATAAGCAAATCGATATTTTAGAAAAATCAAAAAACTGTGAAGAAAAAAAAAAGAAACGAGGAAGACCAAGAAAGGAAATTCATTTTAATACCTCAACTTTAAAAAGAAAAAGAGGAAGACCGAAAAAACTAGTTAATCAAGAAAACAAAAATCAAAGAAAGAAGAAATTCTACAATGAAGTCTATTCTGACGAAATTATGTCAGATCCAGAATATATAAAGAAAAAGAAATCATATAATGAAGTCTATTCTGATGAAGATATATCAGATCCTGAAAACTTAAATCAAAAAACTCAAAAAGAAAAGAAATCCTATTCTGACCAAGTGTTGTCAGATCAAGAATATATAAATCAAAAAACTCAAAAAAAAAAAGATGAAGAAAGCGGAAAACAAACTCAAAAGCATAAGAAATCATATAATAAACTCTGTTCTGACGAGGTTATGTCAGATCTAGGAAACATAAAAACTAAAACAAAGAACTCATAAAAGAAGAAATTGATGTTGGTTATGAAAATACAGATTCTGAATCATCTGGCGAAGAAATTACATTGGAAGAAAATAAAAATTGTACAAATTTAAAGCAAAAACAAGAAAAATATATCATTGACTGTAGGAATCAATTACCAATGCGTAAAGACAATTTCACATACTTTCTTTCATTCAGTGGAGAACCTAGGGATAATGGCTCTAGATCTCTAGCAAAACGAAAAAAATTACCCAATTTTGAAAAACTTCAATTGGGTCTAGCCGAAAAAATAAAAAAAGGTGCATTTTATCATATATCTCTTCCTATAAAAAATGAAATAAAAGAAAATATCTCTAATACAATAAAAACAATTAAATCATCAATTATTTCATTAAAAAATATCCGAAAAACTAAAATAAAAAGCAGTCAGTATAGCAAAAACTGCTCAAGTCAATAATGTTAACTGAAAGGAAATTCTATCAATGTTTAAATCCATTTTTGAAAATTCATTTGTAAAAATAGTAATTTGTAATGGGATTACGAAGTACCCTATTAAAGATGAGTATTTACAATTGATAGAGGAAGCACATTCTAGCACAATCGGAGAACATAACCCAAGTAGAAAATTTGTCGGTAATACTACCGACAATCTGTCGGTAGTACTGTCGGTAGTACTGTCGGTAGTCTGTCGGTAGTCTGTCGGTAGACTGTCGGTAGTCTGTCGGTAGTCCATTAGTAGAACCGCCGGTAGTCCGTCGGTAGGACCTTCGGTAGTCCGTCGGTAGAACCATCGGTAGTCCTTCGGTACTCTTGCGGTAGGTCACATACTCACCACTTCTTCGGGGCAGTTAACATCAAATTTTAAAACTCGAAGTAAAAATTGTACCCAAGTGCCCCACCGTTGTCCAGGTCACATTCTCACCACTTCTTCGGGAAAGTTAACCTCAAATTTTAAAAATCGAAGTAAGGATTGTACCCAAGTGCCCCACCGTTGTCCAGGTCACATTCTCACCACTTCTTCGGAGAAGTTAACCTCAAATTTTAAAAATCGAAGTAAGGACTGTACCCAAGTGCCCAACCGTTGTCCAGGTCACATTCCTACCACTTCTTCAAGGAACTTAACCTCAAATTTTAAAAATCGAAGTAAGGAGTGTACCTAAGTGCCCCACCGTTGTCCAGGTCACATTCTCACCACTTCCTCGGGGCACTTAACCTCAAATTTTAAAAATCGAAGAAAGGATTTTACCCAAGTGCCCCACCGTTGTCTAGGTCACATTCTCACCATTTCTTCAGGGCACATAACCTCAAATTTTAAAAATCGAAGAAACGATTGTACCCAAGTGACCTACCGTTGTCCAGGACACATTTTCACCACTTCTTCGGAAAAGTTAACCTCAAATTTTAAAAATCGAAGTAAAAATTGTACCCAAGTGCCCCACCGTTGTCCAGGTCACATTCTCACCACTTCTTCGGGGCACTTAACCTCAAATTTTAAAAATCGAAGTAAAAATTGTACCCAAGTGCCCCACCGTTGTCCAGGTCACATTCTCACGACTTCTTCGGGGAAGTTAACCTCAAATTTTAAAAATCGAAGTAAGGATTGAACCCAAGTGCCCCACCGTTGTCCAGGTCACATTCTCACCACTTCTTCGGGAAAGTTAACCTTAAATTTTAAAAATCGAAGTAAGGATTGTACCTAAGTGCCCCACCGTTGTCCAGGTCACATTCTCACCACTTCTTCGGGGCACTTAACCTCAAATTTTAAAAATCGAAGTAAAAATTGTACCCAAGTGCCCCACCGTTGTCCAGGTCACATTCTCACCACTTCTTCATGGCACTTAACCTCAAATTTTAAAAATCGAAGTAAAAATTGTACCCAAGTGCCCCACCGTTGTCCAGGTCACATTCTCACCACTTCTTCGGGGCACTTAACCTCAAATTTTAAAAATCGAAGTAAAAATTGTACCCAAGTGCCCCACTGTTGTCCAGGTCACATTCTAACTACTTCTTCGGGGCACTTAACCTCAAATTTTAAAAATCGAAGTAAAAATTGTACCCAAGTGCCCCACCGTTGTCCAGGTCACATTCTCACCACTTCTTCGTAGAAGTTAACCTAAAATTTTAAAAATCGAAGTAAAAATTGTACCCAAGTGCCCCACTGTTGTCCAGGTCACATTCTCACCAATTCTTCAGGGCACATAACCTCCAATTTTAAAAATCGAAGAAACGATTGTACCCAAGTGCCCTACCGTTGTCCTGGACACCTTCTCACCACTTCTTCGGAAAAATCAACCTCAAATTTTTAAAATCGAAGTAAGGATTGTACCCAAGTGCCCCACCGTTGTCTAGGTCACATTCAAACCACTTCTTCGGGGCACTTAACCTCAAATTTTAAAAATCGAAGTAAAAATTGTACCCAAGTGCCCCACCGTTGTCCAGGTCACATTCTCACCAATTCTTCAGGGCACTTAACCTCCAATTTTAAAAATCGAAGAAAGGATTGTACCCAAGTGCCCTACCGTTGTCCTGGACACATTTTCCCCACTTCTTCGGAAAAGTTAACCTCAAATTTTAAAAATCGAAGAAAGGATTGTACCCAAGTGACCCACCGTTGTTTAGGTCACATTCTCACCACTTCTTCAGGGCACTTAACCTCAAATTTTAAAAATCGAAGAAACGATTGTACACAAGTGCCCTACCGTTGTCCAGAACACATTCTCACCACTTCTTCGAAAAAGTTAACCTCAAATTTTAAAAATCGAAGTAAAAATTGTACCTAAGTGCCCCACCGTTGTCCAGGTCACATTCTTACCACTTCTTCGGGGAAGTTAACCTCAAATTTTAAAAATCGAAAAAAGGATTGTACCCAAGTGCCCCACCGTTGTCCAGGTCACATTCTCACCACTTCTTCGGGGCACTTAACCTCAAATTTTAAAAATCGAAGTAAGGTATGTACCCAAGTGCCCCACCGTTGTCCAGGTCACATTCTCACCATTTCTTCGGGGCACTTAACCTCAAATTTTAATAATCGAAGTAAAAATTGTACCCAAGTTCCCAACCGTTGTCCAGGTCACATTCTCACCACTTCTTCGGGGAACTTAACGTTAAATTTTAAAAATTGAAGAATGGATTGTACCCAAGTGCCCCACCGTTGTCCAGGTCACATTCTCACCACTTCTTCGGGGCACTTAACCTCAAATTTTAAAAATCGAAGTAAGGTATGAACCCAAGTGCCCCACCGTTGTCCAGGTCACATTCTCACCACTTCTTCAGGGCACTTAACCTCAAATTTTAAAAATCGAAGAAACGATTGTACACAAGTGCCCTACCGTTGTCCAGGACACATTCTCACCACTTCTTCGGAAAAGTTAACCTCAAATTTTAAAAATCGAAGTAAGGATTGTACCCAAGTGCCCCACCGTTGTCCAGGTCACATTCTCACCACTTCTTCGGGGAAGTTAACCTCAAATTTTAAAAATCGAAGTAAGGATTGGACCCAAGTGCCCCACCGTTGTCCAGGTCACATTCTCACCACTTCTTCGGGGCACTTAACCTCAAATTTTAAAAATCGAAGTAAAAACTGTACCCAAGTGCCCCACCGTTGTCCAGGTCACATTCTCACCACTTCTTCGTAGAAGTTAACCTAAAATTTTAAAAATCGAAGTAAAAATTGTACCCAAGTGCCCCACTGTTGTCCAGGTCACATTCTCACCAATTCTTCAGGGCACTTAACCTCCAATTTTAAAAATCGAAGAAACGATTGTACCCAAGTGCCCTACCGTTGTCCTGGACACATTTTCCCCACTTCTTCGGAAAAGTTAACCTCAAATTTTAAAAATCGAAGAAAGGATTGTACCCAAGTGACCCACCGTTGTTTAGGTCACATTCTCACCACTTCTTCAGGGCACTTAACCTCCAATTTTAAAAATCGAAGAAACGATTGTACCCAAGTGCCCTACCGTTGTCCTGGACACATTTTCCCCACTTCTTCGGAAAAGTTAACCTCAAATTTTAAAAATCGAAGAAAGGATTGTACCCAAGTGACCCACCGTTGTTTAGGTCACATTCTCACCACTTCTTCAGGGCACTTAACCTCAAATTTTAAAAATCGAAGAAACGATTGTACACAAGTGCCCTACCGTTGTCCAGAACACATTCTCACCACTTCTTCGAAAAAGTTAACCTCAAATTTTAAAAATCGAAGTAAAAATTGTACCTAAGTGCCCCACCGTTGTCCAGGTCACATTCTTACCACTTCTTCGGGGAAGTTAACCTCAAATTTTAAAAATCGAAAAAAGGATTGTACCCAAGTGCCCCACCGTTGTCCAGGTCACATTCTCACCACTTCTTCGGGGCACTTAACCTCAAATTTTAAAAATCGAAGTAAGGTATGTACCCAAGTGCCCCACCGTTGTCCAGGTCACATTCTCACCATTTCTTCGGGGCACTTAACCTCAAATTTTAATAATCGAAGTAAAAATTGTACCCAAGTTCCCAACCGTTGTCCAGGTCACATTCTCACCACTTCTTCGGGGAACTTAACGTTAAATTTTAAAAATTGAAGAATGGATTGTACCCAAGTGCCCCACCGTTGTCCAGGTCACATTCTCACCACTTCTTCGGGGCACTTAACCTCAAATTTTAAAAATCGAAGTAAGGTATGAACCCAAGTGCCCCACCGTTGTCCAGGTCACATTCTCACCACTTCTTCAGGGCACTTAACCTCAAATTTTAAAAATCGAAGAAACGATTGTACACAAGTGCCCTACCGTTGTCCAGGACACATTCTCACCACTTCTTCGGAAAAGTTAACCTCAAATTTTAAAAATCGAAGTAAGGATTGTACCCAAGTGCCCCACCGTTGTCCAGGTCACATTCTCACCACTTCTTCGGGGAAGTTAACCTCAAATTTTAAAAATCGAAGTAAGGATTGGACCCAAGTGCCCCACCGTTGTCCAGGTCACATTCTCACCACTTCTTCGGGGCACTTAACCTCAAATTTTAAAAATCGAAGTAAAAACTGTACCCAAGTGCCCCACCGTTGTCCAGGTCACATTCTCACCACTTCTTCGTAGAAGTTAACCTAAAATTTTAAAAATCGAAGTAAAAATTGTACCCAAGTGCCCCACTGTTGTCCAGGTCACATTCTCACCAATTCTTCAGGGCACTTAACCTCCAATTTTAAAAATCGAAGAAACGATTGTACCCAAGTGCCCTACCGTTGTCCTGGACACATTCTCACCACTTCTTCGGAAAAATCAACCTCAAATTTTTAAAATCGAAGTAAGGATTGTACCCAAGTGCCCCACCGTTGTCTAGGTCACATTCAAACCACTTCTTCGGGGCACTTAACCTCAAATTTTAAAAATCGAAGTAAAAATTGTACCCAAGTGCCCCACTGTTGTCCAGGTCACATTCTAACTACTTCTTCGGGGCACTTAACCTCAAATTTTAAAAATCGAAGTAAAAATTGTACCTAAGTGCCCCACCGTTGTCCAGGTCACATTCTTACCACTTCTTCGGGGAAGTTAACCTCAAATTTTAAAAATCGAAAAAAGGATTGTACCCAAGTGCCCCACCGTTGTCCAGGTCACATTCTCACCACTTCTTCGGGGCACTTAACCTCAAATTTTAAAAATCGAAGTAAGGTATGTACCCAAGTGCCCCACCGTTGTCCAGGTCACATTCTCACCATTTCTTCGGGGCACTTCACCTCAAATTTTAATAATCGAAGTAAAAATTGTACCCAAGTTCCCAACCGTTGTCCAGGTCACATTCTCACCACTTCTTCGGGGAACTTAACGTTAAATTTTAAAAATTGAAGAATGGATTGTACCCAAGTGCCCCACCGTTGTCCAGGTCACATTCTCACCACTTCTTCGGGGCACTTAACCTCAAATTTTAAAAATCGAAGTAAGGTATGAACCCAAGTGCCCCACTGTTGTCCAGGTCACATTCTCACCACTTCTTCAGGGCACTTAACCTCAAATTTTAAAAATCGAAGAAACGATTGTACACAAGTGCCCTACCGTTGTCCAGGACACATTCTCACCACTTCTTCGGAAAAGTTAACCTCAAATTTTAAAAATCGAAGTAAGGATTGTACCCAAGTGCCCTACCGTTGTCTAGGTCACATTCTCACCACTTCTTCGGAAAAGTGAACCTCAAATTTTAAAAATCGAAGTAAGGATTGTACCCAAGTGCCCTACCGTTGACCAGGACACATTCTCACCACTTCTTCGGAAAAGTGAACCTCAAATTTTAAAAATCGAAGTAAGGATTCTACCCAAGTGCCCTACCGTTGACCAGGTCACATTCTCACCACTTCTTCGGGGCACTTAACCTAAAATTTTAAAAATCGAAAAAAGGATTGTACCCAAGTGCCCCACCGTTGTCCAGGTCACATTCTGACCAATTCTTCAGGGCACTTAACCTCCAATTTTAAAAATCGAAGAAACGATTGTACCCAAGTGCCCTACCGTTGCCCTGGACACATTCTCACCACTTCTTCGGAAAAGTTAACTTTAAATTTTAAAAATCGAAGTAAGGATTGTACCCAAGTGCCCCACCGTTGTCTAGGTCACATTCTAACCACTTCTTCGGGGCACTTAACCTCAAATTTTAAAAATCGAAGTAAAAATTGTACCCAAGTGCCCCACCGTTGTCCAGGTCACATTCTCACCACTTCTTCGGGGAAGTTAATCTCAAATTTAAAAATTCAAAGTAAAAATTGTACCTAAGTGCCCCACCGTTGTCTAGGTCACATTCTCACCACTTCTTCGAGGCACTTAACCTCAAATTATAAAAATCGAAGTAAGGTATGTACCCAAGTGCCCTACCGTTGTCCAGGTCACATTCTCACGACTTCTTCGGGGAAGTTAACCTCAAATTTTAAAAATCGAAGTAAGGATTGAACCCAAGTGCCCCACCGTTGTCCAGGTCACATTCTCACCACTTCTTCGGGGCACTTAACCTCAAATTTTAAAAATCGAAGTAAGGTATGTACCCAAGTGCCCCACCGTTGTCCAGGTCACATTCTCACCACTTCTTCGGGGCACTTAACCTCAAATTTTAATAATCGAAGTAAAAATTGTACCCAAGTTCCCAACCGTTGTCCAGGTCACATTCTCACCACTTCTTCGGGGAACTTAACGTTAAATTTTAAAAATTGAAGAATGGATTGTACCCAAGTGCCCCACCGTTGTCCAGGTCACATTCTCACCACTTCTTCGGGGCACTTAACCTCAAATTTTAAAAATCGAAGTAAGGTATGTACCCAAGTGCCCCACCGTTGTCCAGGTCACATTCTCACCACTTCTTCGGGGAAGTTAACCTCAAATTTTAAAAATCGAAGTAAGGATTGAACCCAAGTGCCCCACCGTTGTCCAGGTCACATTCTCACCACTTCTTCGGGGCACTTAACCTCAAATTTTAATAATCGAAGTAAAAATTGTACCCAAGTTCCCAACCGTTGTCCAGGTCACATTCTCACCACTTCTTCGGGGAACTTAACGTTAAATTTTAAAAATTGAAGAATGGATTGTACCCAAGTGCCCCACCGTTGTCCAGGTCACATTCTCACCACTTCTTCGGGGCACTTAACCTCAAATTTTAAAAATCGAAGTAAGGTATGTACCCAAGTGCCCCACCGTTGTCCAGGTCACATTCTCACCACTTCTTCGGGGAAGTTAACCTCAAATTTTAAAAATCGAAGTAAGGATTGAACCCAAGTGCCCCACCGTTGTCCAGGTCACATTCTCACCACTTCTTCGGGGAAGTTAACCTCAAATTTTAAAAATCGAAGAAAGGATTGTACCCAAGTGCCCTACCGTTGTCTAGGTCACATTCTCACCACTTCTTCGGAAAAGTGAACCTCAAATTTTAAAAATCGAAGTAAGGATTGTACCCAAGTTCCCAACCGTTGTCCAGGTCACATTCTCACCACTTCTTCGGGGAACTTAACGTTAAATTTTAAAAATTGAAGAATGGATTGTACCCAAGTGCCCCACCGTTGTCCAGGTCACATTCTCACCACTTCTTCGGGGCACTTAACCTCAAATTTTAAAAATCGAAGTAAGGTATGTACCTAAGTGCCCAACCGTTGTCCAGGACACAATCTCACAACTTCTTCGAAAAAGTTAACCTCAAATTTTAAATATCGAAGTAAAAATTGTACCCAAGTGCCCCACTGTTGTCCAGGTCACATTCTCACCACTTCTTCGGGGCACTTAACCTCAAATTTTAAAAATCGAAGTAAAAATTGTACCCAAGTGCCCCACCGTTGTCCAGGTCACATTCTCACCACTTCTTCGGGGCACTTAACCTCAAATTTTAAAAATCGAAGTAAAAATTGTACCCAAGTGCCCCACCGTTGTCCAGGTCACATTCTCACCACTTCTTCGTAGAAGTTAACCTAAAATTTTAAAAATCGAAGTTAAAATTGTACCCAAGTGCCCCACTGTTGTCCAGGTCACATTCTCACCAATTCTTCAGGGCACTTAACCTCCAATTTTAAAAATCGAAGAAACGATTGTACCCAAGTGCCCTACCGTTGTCCTGGACAGATTCTCACCAATTCTTCAGGGCACTTAACCTCCAATTTTAAAAATCGAAGTAAAAATTGTACCCAAGTGCCCCACCGTTGTCCAGGTCACATTCTCACCACTTCTTCGGAAAAGTTAACCTCAAATTTTAAAAATCGAAGTAAGGATTGAAACCAAGTGCCCCACCGTTGTCCAGGTCACATTCTCACCACTTCTTCGAGGCACTTAACCTCAAATTATAAAAATCGAAGTAAGGTATGTACCCAAGTGCCCTACCGTTGTCCAGGTCACATTCTCACGACTTCTTCGGGGAAGTTAACCTCAAATTTTAAAAATCGAAGTAAGGATTGAACCCAAGTGCCCCACCGTTGTCCAGGTCACATTCTCACCACTTCTTCAGGGCACTTAACCTCAAATTTTAAAAATCGAAGAAACGATTGTACACAAGTGCCCTACCGTTGTCCAGAACACATTCTCACCACTTCTTCGGAAAAGTTAACCTCAAATTTTAAAAATCGAAGTAAAAATTGTACCTAAGTGCCCCACCGTTGTCCAGGTCACATTCTCACCACTTCTTCGGGGAAGTAAACCTCAAATTTTAAAAATCGAAAAAAGGATTGTACCCAAGTGCCCCACCGTTGTCCAGGTCACATTCTCACCACTTCTTCGGGGCACTTAACCTCAAATTTTAAAAATCGAAGTAAGGTATGTACCCAAGTGCCCCACCGTTGTCCAGGTCACATTCTCACCACTTCTTCGGGGCACTTAACCTCAAATTTTAATAATCGAAGTAAAAATTGTACCCAAGTTCCCAACCGTTGTCCAGGTCACATTCTCACCACTTCTTCGGGGAACTTAACGTTAAATTTTAAAAATTGAAGAATGGATTGTACCCAAGTGCCCCACCGTTGTCCAGGTCACATTCTCACCACTTCTTCGGCGCACTTAACCTCAAATTTTAAAAATCGAAGTAAGGTATGAACCCAAGTGCCCCACCGTTGTCCAGGTCACATTCTCACCACTTCTTCAGGGCACTTAACCTCAAATTTTAAAAATCGAAGAAACGATTGTACACAAGTGCCCTACCGTTGTCCAGGACACATTCTCACCACTTCTTCGGAAAAGTTAACCTCAAATTTTAAAAATCGAAGTAAGGATTGTACCCAAGTGCCCCACCGTTGTCCAGGTCACATTCTCACCACTTCTTCGGGGAAGTTAACCTCAAATTTTAAAAATCGAAGTAAGGATTGGACCCAAGTGCCCCACCGTTGTCCAGGTCACATTCTCACCACTTCTTCGGGGCACTTAACCTCAAATTTTAAAAATCGAAGTAAAAACTGTACCCAAGTGCCCCACCGTTGTCCAGGTCACATTCTCACCACTTCTTCGGGGAAGTTAACCTCTAATTTTAAAAATCGAAGAAAGGATTGTACCCAAGTGCCCCACCGTTGTCCAGGTCACATTCTCACCACTTCTTCGTAGAAGTTAACCTCAAATTTTAAAAATCGAAGTAAGGATTGTACCTAAGTGCCCCACCGTTGTTTAGGACACAATCTCACAACTTCTTCGGAAAAGTTAACCTCAAATTTTAAAAATCGAAGTAAAAATTGTACCCAAGTGCCCCACTGTTGTCCAGGTCAATTCTCACCACTTCTTCGGGGAAGTTAACCTCAAATTTTAAAAATCGAAGAAAGGATTGTACCCAAGTGCCCTACCGTTGTCTAGGTCACATTCTCACCACTTCTTCGGAAAAGTGAACCTCAAATTTTAAAAATCGAAGTAAGGATTGTACCCAAGTGCCCTACCGTTGACCAGGACACATTCTCACCACTTCTTCGGAAAAGTGAACCTCAAATTTTAAAAATCGAAGTAAGGATTCTACCCAAGTGCCCTACCGTTGACCAGGTCACATTCTCACCACTTCTTCGGGGCACTTAACCTAAAATTTTAAAAATCGAAAAAAGGATTGTACCCAAGTGCCCCACCGTTGTCCAGGTCACATTCTCACCAATTCTGCAGGGCACTTAACCTCCAATTTTAAAAATCGAAGAAACGATTGTACCCAAGTGCTCTACCGTTGTCCTGGACACATTCTCACCACTTCTTCGGAAAAGTTAACCTCAAATTTTAAAAATCGAAGTAAGGATTGTACCCAAGAGCCCCACCGTTGTCTAGGTCACATTCTAACCACTTCTTCGGGGCACTTAACCTCAAATTTTAAAAATCGAAGTAAAAATTGTACCCAAGTGCCCCACCGTTGTCCAGGTCACATTCTCACCACTTCTTCGGGGAAGTTAATCTCAAATTTAAAAATTCAAAGTAAGGATTGAAACCAAGTGCCCCACCGTTGTCCAGGTCACATTCTCACCACTTCTTCGAGGCACTTAACCTCAAATTATAAAAATCGAAGTAAGGCATGTACCCAAGTGCCCTACCGTTGTCCAGGTCACATTCTCACGACTTCTTCGGGGAAGTTAACCTCAAATTTTAAAAATCGAAGTAAGGATTGAACCCAAGTGCCCCACCGTTGTCCAGGTCACATTCTCACCACTTCTTCGGGGCACTTAACCTAAAATTTTAAATATCGACGAAAGGATTGTACATAAGTGCCCCACCGTTGTCCAGGTCACATTCTCAACACTTCTTCGGAAAAGTTAACCTCAAATTTTAAAAATCGTAGTAAAAATTGTACCCAAGTGCCCCACCGTTGTCCAGGTCACATTCTCACCACTTCTTCGGGGCACTTAACCTCAAATTTTAAAAATCGAAGTAAAAATTGTACCCAAGTGCCCCAACGTTGTCCAAGTCACATTCTCACCACTTCTTCGGGGAAGTTAATCTCAAATTTAAAAATTCGAAGTAAGGATTGTACCCAAGTGCCCCACCGTTCTCCAGGTCATATTCTCACCACTTCTTCGAGGCACTTAATCTCAAATTATAAAAATCAAAGTAAGGTATGTACCCAAGTGCCCTACCGTTGTCCAGGTCACATTCTCACGACTTCTTAGGGGAAGTTAACCTCAAATTTTAAAAATCGAAGTAAAAATTGTACCCAAGTGCCCCACCGTTGTCCAGGTCACATTCTCACCACTTCTTCGTAGAAGTTAACCTCAAATTTTAAAAATCGAAGTAAGGATTGTACCTAAGTGCCCCACCGTTGTCCAGATCACATTCTCACCACTTCTTCGGGGCACTTAACCTCAAATTTTAAAAATCGAAGAAAGGATTGTACCCAAGTGCCCCACCGTTGTCCAGGTCACATTCTCACCACTTCTTCAGGGCACTTAACCTCAAATTTTAAAAATCGAAGAAAGGATTGTACCTAAGTGCCCCACCGTTGTCCAGGACACAATCTCACAACTTCTTCGGAAAAGTTAACCTCGAATTTCAAAAATCGAATTAAAAATTGTACCCAAGTGCCCCACCGTTGTCCAGGTCACATTCTCACCACTTCTTCGTAGAAGTTAACCTCAAATTTTAAAAATCGAAGTAAAAATTGTACCCAAGTGCCCCACTGTTGTCCAGGTCACATTCTCACCAATTCTTCAGGGCACTTTACCTCCAATTTTAAAAATCGAAGAAACGATTGTACCCAAGTGCCCTACCGTTGTCCTGGACACATTCTCACCACTTCTTCGGAAAAATTAACCTCAAATTTTTAAAATCGAAGTAAGGATTGTACCCAAGTGCCCCACCGTTGTCTAGGTCACATTCAAACCACTTCTTCGGGGCACTTAACCTCAAATTTTAAAAATCGAAGTAAAAATTGTACCTAAGTGCCCCACCGTTGTCCAGGCCACATTCTCACCAATTCTTCAGGGCACTTAACCTCCAATTTTAAAAATCGAAGAAAGGATTGTACCCAAGTGCCCTACCGTTGTCCTGGACACATTTTCCCCACTTCTTCGGAAAAGTTAACCTCAAATTTTAAAAATCGAAGAAAGGATTGTACCCAAGTGCCCCACCGTTGTTTAGGTCACATTCTCACCACTTCTTCAGGGCACTTAACCTCAAATTTTAAATATCGAATAAACGATTGTACACAAGTGCCCCACCGTTGTCCAGGTCACATTCTCACCAATTCTTCAGGGCACTTAACCTCCAATTTTAAAAATCGAAGAAAGGATTGTACCCAAGTGCCCTACCGTTGTCCTGGACACATTTTCCCCACTTCTTCGGAAAAGTTAACCTCAAATTTTAAAAATCGAAGAAAGGATTGTACCCAAGTGCCCCACCGTTGTTTAGGTCACATTTTCACCACTTCTTCAGGGCACTTAACCTAAAATTTTAAAAATCGAAGAAACGATTGTACACAAGTGCCCTACCGTTGTCCAGAACACATTCTCACCACTTCTTAGGAAAAGTTAACCTCAAATTTTAAAAATCGAAGTAAAAATTGTACCTAAGTGCCCCACCGTTGTCCAGGTCACATTCTCACCACTTCTTCGGGGAAGTTAACCTCAAATTTTAAAAATCGAAAAAAGGATTGTACCCAAGTGCCCCACCGTTGTCCAGGTCACATTCTCACCACTTCTTCGGGGCACTTAACCTCAAATTTTAAAAATCGAAGTAAGGTATGTACCCAAGTGCCCCACCGTTGTCCAGGTCACATTCTCACCACTTCTTCGGGGCACTTAACCTCAAATTTTAATAATCGAAGTAAAAATTGTACCCAAGTTCCCAACCGTTGTCCAGGTCACATTCTCACCACTTCTTCGGGGAAGTTAACGTTAAATTTTAAAAATTGAAGAATGGATTGTACCCAAGTGCCCCACCGTTGTCCAGGTCACATTCTCACCACTTCTTCGGGGCACTTAACCTAAAAATTTAAAAATCGAAGTAAGGTATGAACCCAAGTGCCCCACCGTTGTCCAGGTCACATTCTCACCACTTCTTCAGGGCACTTAACCTCAAATTTTAAAAATCGAAGAAACAATTGTACACAAGTGCCCTACCGTTGTCCAGGACACATTCTCACCACTTCTTCGGAAAAGTTAACCTCAAATTTTAAAAATCGAAGTAAGGATTGTATCCAAGTGCCCCACCGTTGTCCAGGTCACATTCTCACCACTTCTTCGGGGAAGTTAACCTCAAATTTTGAAAATCGAAGTAAGGATTGGACTCAAGTGCCCCACCGTTGTCCAGGTCACATTCTCACCACTTCTTCGGGGCACTTAACCTCAAATTTTAAAAATCGAAGAAAGGATTGTACCCAAGTGCCCCACCGTTGTCCAGGTCACATTCTCACCACTTCTTCAGGGCACTTAACCTCAAATTTTAAAAATCGATGAAACGATTGTACACAAGTGCCCTACCGTTGTCCAGGACACATTCTCACCACTTCTTCGGAAAAGTTAACCTTAAATTTTAAAAATCGAAGCAAGGATTGGACCCAAGTGCCCCACCGTTGTCCAGGTCACATTCTCACAACTTCTTCTGAGAAGTTAACCTCAAATTTTAAAAATCGAAGTAAGGATTGTACCCAAGTGTCCCACCGTTGTCCAGGTCACATTCTCACCACTTCTTCGGAGAAGTTAACCTCAAATTTTAAAAATCGAAGAAAGGATTGTACCCAAGTGCCCCACCGTTGTCCAGGTCACATTCTCACCACTTCTTCAGGGCACTTAACCTCAAATTTTAAAAATCGAAGAAACGATTGTACCCAAGTGACCTACCGTTGTCCAGGACACATTTTCACCACTTCTTCGGGGCACTTAACCTCAAATTTTAAAAATCGAAGTAAAAATTGTACCCAAGTGCCCCACCGTTGTCCAGGTCACATTCTCACCACTTCTTCGGGGCACTTAACCTCAAATTTTAAAAATCGAAGAAAGAATTGTACCCAAGTGCCCCACCGTTGTCCAGGTCACATTCTCACCACTTCTTCGGGGCACTTAACCTCAAATTTTAAAAATCGAAGAAAGGATTGTACCCAAGTGCCCCACCGTTGTCCAGGTCACATTCTCACCACTTCTTCAGGGCACTTAACCTCAAATTTTAAAAATCGATGAAACGATTGTACACAAGTGCCCTACCGTTGTCCAGGACACATTCTCACCACTTCTTCGGAAAAGTTAACCTCAAATTTTAAAAATCGAAGCAAGGATTGGACCCAAGTGCCCCACCGTTGTCCAGGTCACATTCTCACGACTTCTTCGGGGAAATTAACCTCAAATTTTAAAAATCGAAGTAAGGATTGAACCCAAGTGCCCCACCGTTGTCCAGGTCACATTCTCACCACTTCTTCGGGGCACTTAACCTAAAATTTTAAATATCGACGAAAGGATTGTACATAAGTGCCCCACCGTTGTCCAGGTCACATTCTCACCACTTCTTCAGGGCACTTAACCTCAAATTTTAAATATCGACGAAAGGATTGTACATAAGTGCCCCACCGTTGTCCAGGTCACATTCTCACCACTTCTTCAGGGCACTTAACCTCAATTTTAAAAAATCGAAGAAACGATTGTACCCAAGTGACCTACCGTTGTCCAGGACACATTTTCACCACTTCTTCGGGGCACTTAACCTCAAATTTTAAAAATCGAAGTAAAAATTGTACCCAAGTGCCCCACCGTTGTCCAGGTCACATTCTCACCACTTCTTCGGGGCACTTAACCTCAAATTTTAAAAATCGAAGAAAGGATTGTACCCAAGTGCCCCACCGTTGTCCAGGTCACATTCTCACCACTTCTTCAGGGCACTTAACCTCAAATTTTAAAAATCGATGAAACGATTGTACACAAGTGCCCTACCGTTGTCCAGGACACATTCTCACCACTTCTTCGGAAAAGTTAACCTCAAATTTTAAAAATCGAAGCAAGGATTGGACCCAAGTGCCCCACCGTTGTCCAGGTCACATTCTCACGACTTCTTCGGGGAAATTAACCTCAAATTTTAAATATCGACGAAAGGATTGTACATAAGTGCCCCACCGTTGTCCAGGTCACATTCTCACCACTTCTTCAGGGCACTTAACCTCAAATTTTAAAAATCAAAGAAAGGATTGTACCTAAGTGCCCCACCGTTGTCCAGGACACAATCTCACAACTTCTTCGGAAAAGTTAACCTCGAATTTCAAAAATCGAATTAAAAATTGTACCCAAGTGCCCCACCGTTGTCCAGGTCACATTCTCACCACTTCTTCGTAGAAGTTAACCTTAAATTTTAAAAATCGAAGTAAAAATTGTACCCAAGTGCCCCACTGTTGTCCAGGTCACATTCTCACCAATTCTTCAGGGCACTTAACCTCCAATTTTAAAAATCGAAGAAACGATTGTACCCAAGTGCCCTACCGTTGTCCTGGACACATTCTCACCACTTCTTCGGAAAAATTAACCTCAAATTTTTAAAATCGAAGTAAGGATTGTACCCAAGTGCCCCACCGTTGTCTAGGTCACATTCAAACCACTTCTTCGGGGCACTTAACCTCAAATTTTAAAAATCGAAGTAAAAATTGTACCCAAGTGCCCCACCGTTGTCCAGGTCACATTCTCACCAATTCTTCAGGGCACTTAACCTCCAATTTTAAAAATCGAAGAAAGGATTGTACCCAAGTGCCCTACCGTTGTCCTGGACACATTTTCCCCACTTCTTCGGAAAAGTTAACCTCAAATTTTAAAAATCGAAGAAAGGATTGTACCCAAGTGCCCCATCGTTGTTTAGGTCACATTCTCACCACTTCTTCAGGGCACTTAACCTCAAATTTTAAAAATCGAAGAAACGATTGTACACAAGTGCCCCACCGTTGTCCAGGTCACATTCTCACCACTTCTTCGGGGCACTTAACCTCAAATTTTAAAAATCGAAGTAAGGTATGAACCCAAGTGCCCCACCGTTGTCCAGGTCACATTCTCACCACTTCTTCAGGGCACTTAACCTCAAATTTTAAAAATCGAAGAAACAATTGTACACAAGTGCCCTACCGTTGTCCAGGACACATTCTCACCACTTCTTCGGAAAAGTTAACCTCAAATTTTAAAAATCGAAGTAAGGATTGTACCCAAGTGCCCCACCGTTGTCCAGGTCACATTCTCACCACTTCTTCGGGGAAGTTAACCTCAAATTTTAAAAATCGAAGTAAGGATTGGACCCAAGTGCCCCACCGTTGTCCAGGTCACATTCTCACCACTTCTTCGGGGCACTTAACCTCAAATTTTAAAAATCGAAGAAAGGATTGTACCCAAGTGCCCCACCGTTGTCCAGGTCACATTCTCACCACTTCTTCGGGGAACTTAACGTTAAATTTTAAAAATTGAAGAATGGATTGTACCCAAGTGCCCCACCGTTTTCCAGGTCACATTCTCACCACTTCTTCGGGGCACTTAACCTCAAATTTTAAAAATCGAAGTAAGGTATGTACCCAAGTGCCCCACCGTTGTCCAGGTCACATTCTCACCACTTCTTCGTAGAAGTTAACCTCAAATTTTAAAAATCGAAGTAAGGATTGTACCTAAGTGCCCCACCGTTGTCTAGGTCACATTCTAACCACTTCTTCGGGGCACTTAAACTCAAATTTTAAAAATCGAAGTAAAAATTGTACCCAAGTGCCCCACCGTTGTCCAGGTCACATTGTCACCACTTCTTCGGGGAAGTTAATCTCAAATTTAAAAATTCAAAGTAAGGATTGAAACCAAGTGCCCCACCGTTGTCCAGGTCACATTCTCACCACTTCTTCGAGGCACTTAACCTCAAATTATAAAAATCGAAGTAAGGTATGTACCCAAGTGCCCTACCGTTGTCCAGGTCACATTCTCACGACTTCTTCGGGGAAGTTAACCTCAAATTTTAAAAATCGAAGTAAGGATTGAACCCAAGTGCCCCACCGTTGTCCAGGTCACATTCTTACCACTTCTTCAGGGCACTTAACCTCAAATTTTAAAAATCGAAGAACCGATTGTACACAAGTGCCCTACCGTTGTCCAGAACACATTCTCACCACTTCTTCGGAAAAGTTAACCTCAAATTTTAAAAATCGAAGTAAAAATTGTACCTAAGTGCCCCACCGTTGTCCAGGTCACATTCTCACCACTTCTTCGGGGAAGTAAACCTCAAATTTTAAAAATCGAAAAAAGGATTGTACCCAAGTGCCCCACCGTTGTCCAGGTCACATTCTCACCACTTCTTCGGGGCACTTAACCTCAAATTTTAAAAATCGAAGTAAGGTATGTACCCAAGTGCCCCACCGTTGTCCAGGTCACATTCTCACCACTTCTTCGGGGCACTTAACCTTAAATTTTAATAATCGAAGTAAAAATTGTACCCAAGTGCCCCACCGTTGTCCAGGTCACATTCTCACCACTTCTTCGGGGAAGTTAACCTCAAATTTTAAAAATCGAAGTAAGGATTGAACCCAAGTGCCCCACCGTTGTCCAGGTCACATTCTCACCACTTCTTCGGGGCACTTAACCTCAAATTTTAAAAATCGAAGTAAGGTATGTACCCAAGTGCCCCACCGTTGTCCAGGTCACATTCTCACCACTTCTTCGGGGCACTTAACCTCAAATTTTAATAATCGAAGTAAAAATTGTACCCAAGTCCCCAACCGTTGTCCAGGTCACATTCTCACCACTTCTTCGGGGAACTTAACGTTAAATTTTAAAAATTGAAGAATGGATTGTACCCAAGTGCCCCACCGTTGTCCAGGTCACATTCTCACCACTTCTTCGGGGCACTTAACCTCAAATTTTAAAAATCGAAGTAAGGTATGTACCCAAGTGCCCCACCGTTGTCCAGGTCACATTCTCACCACTTCTTCGTAGAAGTTAACCTCAAATTTTAAAAATCGAAGTAAGGATTGTACCTAAGTGCCCCACCGTTGTCCAGGACACAATCTCACAACTTCTTCGGAAAAGTTAACCTCAAATTTTAAAAATCGAAGTAAAAATTGTACCCAAGTGCCCCACTGTTGTCCAGGTCAATTCTCACCACTTCTTCGGGGAAGTTAACCTCAAATTTTAAAAATCGAAGAAAGGATTGTACCCAAGTGCCCTACCGTTGTCTAGGTCACATTCTCACCACTTCTTCGGAAAAGTGAACCTCAAATTTTAAAAATCGAAGTAAGGATTGTACCCAAGTGCCCTACCGTTGACCAGGACACATTCTCACCACTTCTTCGGAAAAGTGAACCTCAAATTTTAAAAATCGAAGTAAGGATTCTACCCAAGTGCCCTACCGTTGACCAGGTCACATTCTCACCACTTCTTCGGGGCACTTAACCTAAAATTTTAAAAATCGAAAAAAGGATTGTACCCAAGTGCCCCACCGTTGTTTAGGTCACATTTTCACCAATTCTTCAGGGCACTTAACCTCCAATTTTAAAAATCGAAGAAACGATTGTACCTAAGTGCCCTACCGTTGTCCTGGACACATTCTCACCACTTCTTCGGAAAAGTTAACCTTAAATTTTAAAAATCGAAGTAAGGATTGTACCCAAGTGCCCCACCGTTGTCTAGGTCACATTCTAACCACTTCTTCGGGGCACTTAACCTCAAATTTTAAAAATCGAAGTAAAAATTGTACCCAAGTGCCCCACCGTTGTCCAGGTCACATTGTCACCACTTCTTCGGGGAAGTTAATCTCAAATTTAAAAATTCAAAGTAAGGATTGAAACCAAGTGCCCCACCGTTGTCCAGGTCACATTCTCACCACTTCTTCGAGGCACTTAACCTCAAATTATAAAAATCGAAGTAAGGTATGTACCCAAGTGCCCTACCGTTGTCCAGGTCACATTCTCACGACTTCTTCGGGGAAGTTAACCTCAAATTTTAAAAATCGAAGAAACGATTGTACACAAGTGCCCTACCGTTGTCCAGAACACATTCTCACCACTTCTTCGGAAAAGTTAACCTCAAATTTTAAAAATCGAAGTAAAAATTGTACCTAAGTGCCCCACCGTTGTCCAGGTCACATTCTCACCACTTCTTCGGGGAAGTAAACCTCAAATTTTAAAAATCGAAAAAAGGATTGTACCCAAGTGCCCCACCGTTGTCCAGGTCACATTCTCACCACTTCTTCGGGGCACTTAACCTCAAATTTTAAAAATCGAAGTAAGGTATGTACCCAAGTGCCCCACCGTTGTCCAGGTCACATTCTCACCACTTCTTCGGGGAAGTTAATCTCAAATTTAAAAATTCAAAGTAAGGATTGAAACCAAGTGCCCCACCGTTGTCCAGGTCACATTCTCACCACTTCTTCGAGGCACTTAACCTCAAATTATAAAAATCGAAGTAAGGTATGTACCCAAGTGCCCTACCGTTGTCCAGGTCACATTCTCACGACTTCTTCGGGGAAGTTAACCTCAAATTTTAAAAATCGAAGTAAGGATTGAACCCAAGTGCCCCACCGTTGTCCAGGTCACATTCTCACCACTTCTTCGGGGCACTTAACCTAAAATTTTAAATATCGACTAAAGGATTGTACATAAGTGCCCCACTGTTGTCCAGGTCACATTCTCACCACTTCTTCGGAAAAGTTAACCTCAAATTTTAAAAATCGTAGTAAAAATTGTACCCAAGTGCCCCACCGTTGTCCAGGTCACATTCTCACCACTTCTTCGGGGCACTTAACCTCAAATTTTAAAAATCGAAGTAAAAATTGTACCCAAGTGCCCCAACGTTGTCCAAGTCACATTCTCACCACTTCTTCGGGGAAGTTAATCTCAAATTTAAAAATTCGAAGTAAGGATTGTACCCAAGTGCCCCACCGTTCTCCAGGTCATATTCTCACCACTTCTTCAAGGCACTTAACCTCAAATTATAAAAATCAAAGTAAGGTATGTACCCAAGTGCTCTACCGTTGTCCAGGTCACATTCTCACGACTTCTTAGGGGAAGTTAACCTCAAATTTTAAAAATCGAAGTAAAAATTGTACTTAAGTGCCCCACCGTTGTCCAGGTCACATTCTCACCACTTCTTCGTAGAAGTTAACCTCAAATTTTAAAAATCGAAGTAAGGATTGTACCTAAGTGCCCCACCGTTGTCCAGGTCACATTCTCACCACTTCTTCGGGGCACTTAACCTCAAATTTTAAAAATCGAAGAAAGGATTGTACCCAAGTGCCCCACCGTTGTCCAGGTCACATTCTCACCACTTCTTCAGGGCACTTAACCTCAACTTTTAAAAATCGAAGAAAGGATTATACCTAAGTGCCCCACCGTTGTCCAGGACACAATCTCACAACTTCTTCGGAAAAGTTAACCTCAAATTTCAAAAATCAAATTAAAAATTGTACCCAAGTGCCCCACTGTTATCCAGGTCACATTCTCACCAATTCTTCAGGGCACTTAACCTCAAATTTTGAAAATCGAAGTAAAAATTGTACCCAAGTGCCCCACTGTTGTCCAGGTCACATTCTAACCACTTCTTCGGGGCACTTAACCTCAAATTTTAAAAATCGAAGTAAAAATTGTACCCAAGTGCCCCACCGTTGTCCAGGTCACATTCTCACCACTTCTTCGTAGAAGTTAACCTCAAATTTTAAAAATCGAAGTAAAAATTGTACCCAAGTGCCCCACTGTTGTCCAGGTCACATTCTCACCAATTCTTCAGGGCACTTAACCTCCAATTTTAAAAATCGAAGAAACGATTGTACCCAAGTGCCCTACCGTTGTCCTGGACACATTCTCACCACTTCTTCGGAAAAATTAACCTCAAATTTTAAAAATCGAAGAAAGGATTGTACCCAAGTGCCCCACCGTTGTTTAGGTCACATTCTCACCACTTCTTCAGGGCACTTAACCACAAATTTTAAAAATCGAAGTAAAAATTGTACCCAAGTGCCCCACCGTTGTCCAGGTCACATTCTCACCAATTCTTTAGGGCACTTAACCTCCAATTTTAAAAATCGAAGAAAGGATTGTACCCAAGTGACCTACCGTTGTCCTGGACACATTTTCCCCACTTCTTCGGAAAAGTTAACCTCAAATTTTAAAAATCGAAGAAAGGATTGTACCCAAGTGCCCTACCGTTGTCCAGGTCACATTCTCACCACTTCTTCGGGGCACTTAACCTCAAATTTTAATAATCGAAGAAACGATTGTACACAAGTGCCCTACCGTTGTCCAGGACACATTCTCACCACTTCTTCGGAAAAGTTAACCTCAAATTTTAAAAATCGAAGTAAGGATTGGACGCAAGTGCCCCATCGTTGTCCAGGTCACATTCTCACCACTTCTTCGGGGCACTTAACCTCAAATTTTAAAAATCGAAGTAAAAACTGTACCCAAGTGCCCCACCGTTGTCCAGGTCACATTCTCACCACTTCTTCGGAAAAGTTAACCTCAAATTTTAAAAATCGTAGTAAAAATTGTACCCAAGTGCCCCACCGTTGTCCAGGTCACATTCTCACCACTTCTTCGGGGCACTTAACCTCAAATTTTAAAAATCGAAGTAAAAATTGTACCCAAGTGCCCCAACGTTGTCCAAGTCACATTCTCACCACTTCTTCGGGGAAGTTAATCTCAAATTTAAAAATTCGAAGTAAGGATTGTACCCAAGTGCCCCACCGTTCTCCAGGTCATATTCTCACCACTTCTTCAAGGCACTTAACCTCAAATTATAAAAATCAAAGTAAGGTATGTACCCAAGTGCTCTACCGTTGTCCAGGTCACATTCTCACGACTTCTTAGGGGAAGTTAACCTCAAATTTTAAAAATCGAAGTAAAAATTGTACTTAAGTGCCCCACCGTTGTCCAGGTCACATTCTCACCACTTCTTCGTAGAAGTTAACCTCAAATTTTAAAAATCGAAGTAAGGATTGTACCTAAGTGCCCCACCGTTGTCCAGGTCACATTCTCACCACTTCTTCGGGGCACTTAACCTCAAATTTTAAAAATCGAAGAAAGGATTATACCTAAGTGCCCCACCGTTGTCCAGGACACAATCTCACAACTTCTTCGGAAAAGTTAACCTCAAATTTCAAAAATCAAATTAAAAATTGTACCCAAGTGCCCCACTGTTATCCAGGTCACATTCTCACCAATTCTTCAGGGCACTTAACCTCAAATTTTGAAAATCGAAGTAAAAATTGTACCCAAGTGCCCCACTGTTGTCCAGGTCACATTCTAACCACTTCTTCGGGGCACTTAACCTCAAATTTTAAAAATCGAAGTAAAAATTGTACCCAAGTGCCCCACCGTTGTCCAGGTCACATTCTCACCACTTCTTCGTAGAAGTTAACCTCAAATTTTAAAAATCGAAGTAAAAATTGTACCCAAGTGCCCCACTGTTGTCCAGGTCACATTCTCACCAATTCTTCAGGGCACTTAACCTCCAATTTTAAAAATCGAAGAAACGATTGTACCCAAGTGCCCTACCGTTGTCCTGGACACATTCTCACCACTTCTTCGGAAAAATTAACCTCAAATTTTAAAAATCGAAGAAAGGATTGTACCCAAGTGCCCCACCGTTGTTTAGGTCACATTCTCACCACTTCTTCAGGGCACTTAACCACAAATTTTAAAAATCGAAGTAAAAATTGTACCCAAGTGCCCCACCGTTGTCCAGGTCACATTCTCACCAATTCTTTAGGGCACTTAACCTCCAATTTTAAAAATCGAAGAAAGGATTGTACCCAAGTGACCTACCGTTGTCCTGGACACATTTTCCCCACTTCTTCGGAAAAGTTAACCTCAAATTTTAAAAATCGAAGAAAGGATTGTACCCAAGTGCCCTACCGTTGTCCAGGTCACATTCTCACCACTTCTTCGGGGCACTTAACCTCAAATTTTAATAATCGAAGAAACGATTGTACACAAGTGCCCTACCGTTGTCCAGGACACATTCTCACCACTTCTTCGGAAAAGTTAACCTCAAATTTTAAAAATCGAAGTAAGGATTGGACGCAAGTGCCCCATCGTTGTCCAGGTCACATTCTCACCACTTCTTCGGGGCACTTAACCTCAAATTTTAAAAATCGAAGTAAAAACTGTACCCAAGTGCCCCACCGTTGTCCAGGTCACATTCTCACCACTTCTTCGTAGAAGTTAACCTCAAATTTTAAAAATCGAAGTAAGGATTGTACCTTAGTGCCCCACCGTTGTCCAGGACACAATCTCACAACTTCTTCGGAAAAGTTAACCTCAAATTTTAAAAATCGAAGTAAAAATTGTACCCAAGTGCCCCACTGTTGTCCAGGTCAATTCTCACCACTTCTTCGGGGAAGTTAACCTGAAATTTTAAAAATCGAAGAAAGGATTGTACCCAAGTGCCCTACCGTTGTCTAGGTCACATTCTCACCACTTCTTCGGAAAAGTGAACCTCAAATTTTAAAAATCGAAGTAAGGATTGTACCCAAGTGCCCTACCGTTGACCAGGACACATTCTTACCACTTCTTCGGAAAAGTGAACCTCAAATTTTAAAAATCGAAGTAAGGATTCTACCCAAGTGCCCTACCGTTGACCAGGTCACATTCTCACCACTTCTTCGGGGCACTTAACGTCAAATTTTAAAAATCGAAGTGAAAATTGTACCCAAGTGCCCCACCGTTGTCCAGGTCACATTCTCACCACTTCTTCGGGGAAGTTAACCTCAAATTTTAAAAATCGAAGAAAGGATTGTACCCAAGTGCCCCACCGTTGTCCAGGTCACATTCTCACCACTTCTTCGTAGAAGTTAACCTCAAATTTTAAAAATCGAAGTAAGGATTGTACCTTAGTGCCCCACCGTTGTCCAGGACACAATCTCACAACTTCTTCGGAAAAGTTAACCTGAAATTTTAAAAATCGAAGAAAGGATTGTACCCAAGTGCCCTACCGTTGTCTAGCTCACATTCTCACCACTTCTTCGGAAAAGTGAACCTCAAATTTTAAAAATCGAAGTAAGGATTGTACCCAAGTGTCCTACCGTTGACCAGGACACATTCTTACCACTTCTTCGGAAAAGTGAACCTCAAATTTTAAAAATCGAAGTAAGGATTGTACCCAAGTGCCCCACCGTTGTCTAGGTCACATTCTAACCACTTCTTCGGGGCACTTAACCTCAAATTTTAAAAATCGAAGTGAAAATTGTACCCAAGTGCCCAACCGTTGTCCAGGTCACATTCTCACCACTTCTTCAGGGCACTTAACCTCAAATTTTAAAAATCGAAGAAACGATTGTACCCAAGTGCCCCACCGTTGTCCAGGTCACATTCTCACCACTTCTTCAGGGCACTTAACCTCAAATTTTAAAAATCGAAGTGAAAATTGTACCCAAGTGCCCCACCGTTGTCCAGGTCACATTCTCACCACTTCTTCAGGGCACTTAACCTCAAATTTTAAAAATCGAAGAAACGATTGTACACAAGTGCCCTACCGCTTCCAGGACACATTCTCACCACTTCTTCGGAAAAGTTAACCTCAAATTTTAAAAATCGAAGTAAGGATTGTACCCAAGTGCCCCACCGTTGTCCAGGTCACATTCTCACCACTTCTTCGTAGAAGTTAACCTCAAATTTTAAAAATCGAAGTAAGGATTGTACCTTAGTGCCTCACCGTTGTCCAGGACACAATCTCACAACTTCTTCGGAAAAGTTAACCTCAAATTTAAAAAATCGAAGTAAAAATTGTACCCAAGTGCCCCACTGTTGTCCAGGTCAATTCTCACCACTTCTTCGGGGCACTTAACCTCCAATTTTAAAAATCGAAGAAAGGATTGTACCCAAGTGCCCTACCGTTGTCCTGGACACATTTTCCCCACTTCTTCGGAAAAGTTAACCTCAAATTTTAAAAATCGAGGAAAGGATTGTACCCAAGTGCCCCACCGTTGTTTAGGTCACATTCTCACCACTTCTTCAGGGCACTTAACCTCAAATTTTAAAAATCGAAGAAACGATTGTACACAAGTGCCCTACCGTTGTCCAGAACACATTCTCACCACTTCTTCGGAACAGTTAACCTCAAATTTTAAAAATCGAAGTAAGGATTGTACCCAAGTGCCCTACCGTTGTCCAGGACACATTCTCACCACTTCTTCGGAAAAGTTAACCTCAAATTTTAAAAATCGAAGTAAAAATTGTACCTAAGTGCCCCACCGTTGTCCAGGTCACATTCTCACCACTTCTTCGGGGAAGTTAACCTCAAATTTTAAAAATCGAAAAAAGGATTGTACCCAAGTGCCCCACCGTTGTCCAGGTCACATTCTCACCACTTCTGCGGGGCACTTAACCTCAAATTTTAAAAATCGAAGTAAGGTATGTACCCAAGTGCCCCACCGTTGTCCAGGTCACATTCTCACCACTTCTTCGGGGAAGTGAACCTCAAATTTTAAAAATCGAAGAGAGGATTGTACCCAAGTGCCCTACCGTTGTCTAGGTCACATTCTCACCACTACTTCGGAAAAGTGAACCTCAAATTTTAAAAATCGAAGTAAGGATTGTACCCAAGTGCCCTACCGTTGACCAGGACACATTCTCACCACTTCTTCGAAAAAGTGAACCTCAAATTTTAAAAATCGAAGTAAGGATTCTACCCAAGTGCCCTACCGTTGACCAGGTCACATTCTCACCACTTCTTCGGGGCACTTAACCTCAAATTTTAAAAATCGAAGTGAAAATTGTACCCAAGTGCCCCACCGTTGTCCAGGTCACATTCTCACCACTTCTTCAGGGCACTTAACCTCAAATTTTAAAAATCGAAGAAACGATTGTACCCAAGTGCCCCACCGTTGTCCTGGACACATTCTCACCACTTCTTCGGAAAAGTTAACCTCAAATTTTAAAAATCGAAGTAAGGATTGTACCCAAGTGCCCCACCGTTGTCTAGGTCACATTCTAACCACTTCTTCGGGGCACTTAACCTCAAATTTTAAAAATCGAAGTGAAAATTGTACCCAAGTGCCCCACCGTTGTCCAGGTCACATTCTCACCACTTCTTCAGGGCACTTAACCTCAAATTTTAAAAATCGAAGAAACGATTGTACCCAAGTGCCCCACCGTTGTCCAGGTCACATTCTAACCACTTCTTCGGGGCACTTAACCTCAAATTTTAAAAATCGAAGTAAAAATTGTACCCAAGTGCCCCACCGTTGTCCACGTCACATTCTCACCACTTCTTCGGGGAAGTTAATCTCAAATTTAAAAATTCAAAGTAAGGATTGAAACCAAGTGCCCCACCGTTGTCTAGGTCACATTCTCACCACTTCTTCGAGGCACTTAACCTCAAATTATAAAAATCGAAGTAAGGTATGTACCCAAGTGCCCTACCGTTTTCCAGGTCACATTCTCACGACTTCTTCGGGGAAGTTAACCTCAAATTTTAAAAATCGAAGTAAGGATTGAACCCAAGTGCCCTACCGTTGACCAGGTCACATTCTCACCACTTCTTCGGGGCACTTAACCTAAAATTTTAAAAATCGAAAAAAGGATTGTACCCAAGTGCCCCACCGTTGTCCAGGTCACATTCTCACCAATTTTTCAGGGCACTTAACCTCCAATTTTAATAATCGAAAAAACGATTGTACCCAAGTGCCCTACCGTTTTCCTGGACACATTCTCACCACTTCTTCGGAAAAGTTAACCTCAAATTTTAAAAATCGAAGTAAGGATTGTACCCAAGTGCCCCACCGTTGTCTAGGTCACATTCTAACCACTTCTTCGGGGCACTTAACGTCAAATTTTAAAAATCGAAGTGAAAATTGTACCCAAGTGCCCCACCGTTGTCCAGGTCACATTCTCACCACTTCTTCGGGGAAGTTAACCTCAAATTTTAAAAATCGAAGAAAGGATTGTACCCAAGTGCCCCACCGTTGTCCAGGTCACATTCTCACCACTTCTTCGTAGAAGTTAACCTCAAATTTTAAAAATCGAAGTAAGGATTGTACCTTAGTGCCCCACCGTTGTCCAGGACACAATCTCACAACTTCTTCGGAAAAGTTAACCTGAAATTTTAAAAATCGAAGAAAGGATTGTACCCAAGTGCCCTACCGTTGTCTAGGTCACATTCTCACCACTTCTTCGGAAAAGTGAACCTCAAATTTTAAAAATCGAAGTAAGGATTGTACCCAAGTGTCCTACCGTTGACCAGGACACATTCTTACCACTTCTTCGGAAAAGTGAACCTCAAATTTTAAAAATCGAAGTAAGGATTGTACCCAAGTGCCCCACCGTTGTCTAGGTCACATTCTAACCACTTCTTCGGGGCACTTAACCTCAAATTTTAAAAATCGAAGTGAAAATTGTACCCAAGTGCCCAACCGTTGTCCAGGTCACATTCTCACCACTTCTTCAGGGCACTTAACCTCAAATTTTAAAAATCGAAGAAACGATTGTACCCAAGTGCCCCACCGTTGTCCAGGTCACATTCTCACCACTTCTTCAGGGCACTTAACCTCAAATTTTAAAAATCGAAGTGAAAATTGTACCCAAGTGCCCCACCGTTGTCCAGGTCACATTCTCACCACTTCTTCAGGGCACTTAACCTCAAATTTTAAAAATCGAAGAAACGATTGTACACAAGTGCCCTACCGCTTCCAGGACACATTCTCACCACTTCTTCGGAAAAGTTAACCTCAAATTTTAAAAATCGAAGTAAGGATTGTACCCAAGTGCCCCACCGTTGTCCAGGTCACATTCTCACCACTTCTTCGTAGAAGTTAACCTCAAATTTTAAAAATCGAAGTAAGGATTGTACCTTAGTGCCTCACCGTTGTCCAGGACACAATCTCACAACTTCTTCGGAAAAGTTAACCTCAAATTTAAAAAATCGAAGTAAAAATTGTACCCAAGTGCCCCACTGTTGTCCAGGTCAATTCTCACCACTTTTTCGGGGCACTTAACCTCCAATTTTAAAAATCGAAGAAAGGATTGTACCCAAGTGCCCTACCGTTGTCCTGGACACATTTTCCCCACTTCTTCGGAACAGTTAACCTCAAATTTTAAAAATCGAAGTAAGGATTGTACCCAAGTGCCCTACCGTTGTCCAGGACACATTCTCACCACTTCTTCGGAAAAGTTAACCTCAAATTTTAAAAATCGAAGTAAGGATTGTACCCAAGTGCCCCACCGTTGTCTAGGTCACATTCTAACCACTTCTTCGGGGCACTTAACCTCAAATTTTAAAAATCGAAGTGAAAATTGTACCCAAGTGCCCCACCGTTGTCCAGGTCACATTCTCACCACTTCTTCAGGGCACTTAACCTCAAATTTTAAAAATCGAAGAAACGATTGTACCCAAGTGCCCCACCGTTGTCCAGGTCACATTCTCACCACTTCTTCAGGGCACTTAACCTCAAATTTTAAAAATCGAAGTGAAAATTGTACCCAAGTGCCCCACCGTTGTCCAGGTCACATTCTCACCACTTCTTCAGGGCACTTAACCTCAAATTTTAAAAATCGAAGAAACGATTGTACCCAAGTGCCCCACCGTTGTCCAGGTCACATTCTAACCACTTCTTCGGGGCACTTAACCTCAAATTTTAAAAATCGAAGTAAAAATTGTACCCAAGTGCCCCACCGTTGTCCACGTCACATTCTCACCACTTCTTCGGGGAAGTTAATCTCAAATTTAAAAATTCAAAGTAAGGATTGAAACCAAGTGCCCCACCGTTGTCTAGGTCACATTCTCACCACTTCTTCGAGGCACTTAACCTCAAATTATAAAAATCGAAGTAAGGTATGTACCCAAGTGCCCTACCGTTTTCCAGGTCACATTCTCACGACTTCTTCGGGGAAGTTAACCTCAAATTTTAAAAATCGAAGTAAGGATTGAACCCAAGTGCCCTACCGTTGACCAGGTCACATTCTCACCACTTCTTCGGGGCACTTAACCTAAAATTTTAAAAATCGAAAAAAGGATTTTACCCAAGTGCCCCACCGTTGTCCAGGTCGCATTCTCACCAATTTTTCAGGGCACTTAACCTCCAATTTTAATAATCGAAAAAACGATTGTACCCAAGTGCCCTACCGTTTTCCTGGACACATTCTCACCACTTCTTCGGAAAAGTTAACCTCAAATTTTAAAAATCGAAGTAAGGATTGTACCCAAGTGCCCCACCGTTGTCTAGGTCACATTCTAACCACTTCTTCGGGGCACTTAACGTCAAATTTTAAAAATCGAAGTGAAAATTGTACCCAAGTGCCCCACCGTTGTCCAGGTCACATTCTCACCACTTCTTCGGGGAAGTTAACCTCAAATTTTAAAAATCGAAGAAAGGATTGTACCCAAGTGCCCCACCGTTTTCCTGGACACATTCTCACCACTTCTTCGGAAAAGTTAACCTCAAATTTTAAAAATCGAAGTAAGGATTGTACCCAAGTGCCCCACCGTTGTCTAGGTCACATTCTAACCACTTCTTCGGGGCACTTAACGTCAAATTTTAAAAATCGAAGTGAAAATTGTACCCAAGTGCCCCACCGTTGTCCAGGTCACATTCTCACCACTTCTTCGGGGAAGTTAACCTCAAATTTTAAAAATCGAAGAAAGGATTGTACCCAAGTGCCCCACCGTTGTCCAGGTCACATTCTCACCACTTCTTCGTAGAAGTTAACCTCAAATTTTAAAAATCGAAGTAAGGATTGTACCTTAGTGCCCCACCGTTGTCCAGGACACAATCTCACAACTTCTTCGGAAAAGTTAACCTGAAATTTTAAAAATCGAAGAAAGGATTGTACCCAAGTGCCCTACCGTTGTCTAGGTCACATTCTCACCACTTCTTCGGAAAAGTGAACCTCAAATTTTAAAAATCGAAGTAAGGATTGTACCCAAGTGTCCTACCGTTGACCAGGACACATTCTTACCACTTCTTCGGAAAAGTGAACCTCAAATTTTAAAAATCGAAGTAAGGATTGTACCCAAGTGCCCCACCGTTGTCTAGGTCACATTCTAACCACTTCTTCGGGGCACTTAACCTCAAATTTTAAAAATCGAAGTGAAAATTGTACCCAAGTGCCCAACCGTTGTCCAGGTCACATTCTCACCACTTCTTCAGGGCACTTAACCTCAAATTTTTAAAATCGAAGAAACGATTGTACCCAAGTGCCCCACCGTTGTCCAGGTCACATTCTCACCACTTCTTCAGGGCACTTAACCTCAAATTTTAAAAATCGAAGTGAAAATTGTACCCAAGTGCCCCACCGTTGTCCAGGTCACATTCTCACCACTTCTTCAGGGCACTTAACCTCAAATTTTAAAAATCAAAGAAACGATTGTACACAAGTGCCCTACCGCTTCCAGGACACATTCTCACCACTTCTTCGGAAAAGTTAACCTCAAATTTTAAAAATCGAAGTAAGGATTGTACCCAAGTGCCCCACCGTTGTCCAGGTCACATTCTCACCACTTCTTCGTAGAAGTTAACCTCAAATTTTAAAAATCGAAGTAAGGATTGTACCTTAGTGCCTCACCGTTGTCCAGGACACAATCTCACAACTTCTTCGGAAAAGTTAACCTCAAATTTAAAAAATCGAAGTAAAAATTGTACCCAAGTGCCCCACTGTTGTCCAGGTCAATTCTCACCACTTCTTCGGGGCACTTAACCTCCAATTTTAAAAATCGAAGAAAGGATTGTACCCAAGTGCCCTACCGTTGTCCTGGACACATTTTCCCCACTTCTTCGGAAAAGTTAACCTTAAATTTATAAATCGAGGAAAGGATTGTACCCAAGTGCCCCACCGTTGTTTAGGTCACATTCTCACCACTTCTTCAGGGCACTTAACCTCAAATTTTAAAAATCGAAGAAACGATTGTACACAAGTGCCCTACCGCTTCCAGGACACATTCTCACCACTTCTTCGGAAAAGTTAACCTCAAATTTTAAAAATCGAAGTAAGGATTGTACCCAAGTGCCCCACCGTTGTCCAGGTCACATTCTCACCACTTCTTCGTAGAAGTTAACCTCAAATTTTAAAAATCGAAGTAAGGATTGTACCTTAGTGCCTCACCGTTGTCCAGGACACAATCTCACAACTTCTTCGGAAAAGTTAACCTCAAATTTAAAAAATCGAAGTAAAAATTGTACCCAAGTGCCCCACTGTTGTCCAGGTCAATTCTCACCACTTCTTCGTAGAAGTTAACCTCAAATTTTAAAAATCGAAGTAAGGATTGTACCTTAGTGCCTCACCGTTGTCCAGGACACAATCTCACAACTTCTTCGGAAAAGTTAACCTCAAATTTAAAAAATCGAAGTAAAAATTGTACCCAAGTGCCCCACCGTTGTCCAGGTCACATTCTCACCACTTCTTCAGGGCACTTAACCTCAAATTTTAAAAATCGAAGAAACGATTGTACACAAGTGCCCTACCGCTTCCAGGACACATTCTCACCACTTCTTCGGAAAAGTTAACCTCAAATTTTAAAAATCGAAGTAAGGATTGTACCCAAGTGCCCCACCGTTGTCCAGGTCACATTCTCACCACTTCTTCGTAGAAGTTAACCTCAAATTTTAAAAATCGAAGTAAGGATTGTACCTTAGTGCCTCACCGTTGTCCAGGACACAATCTCACAACTTCTTCGGAAAAGTTAACCTCAAATTTAAAAAATCGAAGTAAAAATTGTACCCAAGTGCCCCACTGTTGTCCAGGTCAATTCTCACCATTTTTTCGGGGCACTTAACCTCCAATTTTAAAAATCGAAGAAAGGATTGTACCCAAGTGCCCTACCGTTGTCCTGGACACATTTTCCCCACTTCTTCGGAACAGTTAACCTCAAATTTTAAAAATCGAAGTAAGGATTGTACCCAAGTGCCCTACCGTTGTCCAGGACACATTCTCACCACTTCTTCGGAAAAGTTAACCTCAAATTTTAAAAATCGAAGTAAGGATTGTACCCAAGTGCCCCACCGTTGTCTAGGTCACATTCTAACCACTTCTTCGGGGCACTTAACCTCAAATTTTAAAAATCGAAGTGAAAATTGTACCCAAGTGCCCCACCGTTGTCCAGGTCACATTCTCACCACTTCTTCAGGGCACTTAACCTCAAATTTTAAAAATCGAAGAAACGATTGTACCCAAGTGCCCCACCGTTGTCCAGGTCACATTCTCACCACTTCTTCAGGGCACTTAACCTCAAATTTTAAAAATCGAAGTGAAAATTGTACCCAAGTGCCCCACCGTTGTCCAGGTCACATTCTCACCACTTCTTCAGGGCACTTAACCTCAAATTTTAAAAATCGAAGAAACGATTGTACCCAAGTGCCCCACCGTTGTCCAGGTCACATTCTAACCACTTCTTCGGGGCACTTAACCTCAAATTTTAAAAATCGAAGTAAAAATTGTACCCAAGTGCCCCACCGTTGTCCACGTCACATTCTCACCACTTCTTCGGGGAAGTTAATCTCAAATTTAAAAATTCAAAGTAAGGATTGAAACCAAGTGCCCCACCGTTGTCTAGGTCACATTCTCACCACTTCTTCGAGGCACTTAACCTCAAATTATAAAAATCGAAGTAAGGTATGTACCCAAGTGCCCTACCGTTTTCCAGGTCACATTCTCACGACTTCTTCGGGGAAGTTAACCTCAAATTTTAAAAATCGAAGTAAGGATTGAACCCAAGTGCCCTACCGTTGACCAGGTCACATTCTCACCACTTCTTCGGGGCACTTAACCTAAAATTTTAAAAATCGAAAAAAGGATTTTACCCAAGTGCCCCACCGTTGTCCAGGTCGCATTCTCACCAATTTTTCAGGGCACTTAACCTCCAATTTTAATAATCGAAAAAACGATTGTACCCAAGTGCCCTACCGTTTTCCTGGACACATTCTCACCACTTCTTCGGAAAAGTTAACCTCAAATTTTAAAAATCGAAGTAAGGATTGTACCCAAGTGCCCCACCGTTGTCTAGGTCACATTCTAACCACTTCTTCGGGGCACTTAACGTCAAATTTTAAAAATCGAAGTGAAAATTGTACCCAAGTGCCCCACCGTTGTCCAGGTCACATTCTCACCACTTCTTCGGGGAAGTTAACCTCAAATTTTAAAAATCGAAGAAAGGATTGTACCCAAGTGCCCCACCGTTTTCCTGGACACATTCTCACCACTTCTTCGGAAAAGTTAACCTCAAATTTTAAAAATCGAAGTAAGGATTGTACCCAAGTGCCCCACCGTTGTCTAGGTCACATTCTAACCACTTCTTCGGGGCACTTAACGTCAAATTTTAAAAATCGAAGTGAAAATTGTACCCAAGTGCCCCACCGTTGTCCAGGTCACATTCTCACCACTTCTTCGGGGAAGTTAACCTTAAATTTTAAAAATCGAAGAAAGGATTGTACCCAAGTGCCCCACCGTTGTCCAGGTCACATTCTCACCACTTCTTCGTAGAAGTTAACCTCAAATTTTAAAAATCGAAGTAAGGATTGTACCTTAGTGCCCCACCGTTGTCCAGGACACAATCTCACAACTTCTTCGGAAAAGTTAACCTGAAATTTTAAAAATCGAAGAAAGGATTGTACCCAAGTGCCCTACCGTTGTCTAGGTCACATTCTCACCACTTCTTCGGAAAAGTGAACCTCAAATTTTAAAAATCGAAGTAAGGATTGTACCCAAGTGTCCTACCGTTGACCAGGACACATTCTTACCACTTCTTCGGAAAAGTGAACCTCACATTTTAAAAATCGAAGTAAGGATTGTACCCAAGTGCCCCACCGTTGTCTAGGTCACATTCTAACCACTTCTTCGGGGCACTTAACCTCAAATTTTAAAAATCGAAGTGAAAATTGTACCCAAGTGCCCAACCGTTGTCCAGGTCACATTCTCACCACTTCTTCAGGGCACTTAACCTCAAATTTTTAAAATCGAAGAAACGATTGTACCCAAGTGCCCCACCGTTGTCCAGGTCACATTCTCACCACTTCTTCAGGGCACTTAACCTCAAATTTTAAAAATCGAAGTGAAAATTGTACCCAAGTGCCCCACCGTTGTCCAGGTCACATTCTCACCACTTCTTCAGGGCACTTAACCTCAAATTTTAAAAATCAAAGAAACGATTGTACACAAGTGCCCTACCGCTTCCAGGACACATTCTCACCACTTCTTCGGAAAAGTTAACCTCAAATTTTAAAAATCGAAGTAAGGATTGTACCCAAGTGCCCCACCGTTGTCCAGGTCACATTCTCACCACTTCTTCGTAGAAGTTAACCTCAAATTTTAAAAATCGAAGTAAGGATTGTACCTTAGTGCCTCACCGTTGTCCAGGACACAATCTCACAACTTCTTCGGAAAAGTTAACCTCAAATTTAAAAAATCGAAGTAAAAATTGTACCCAAGTGCCCCACTGTTGTCCAGGTCAATTCTCACCACTTCTTCGGGGCACTTAACCTCCAATTTTAAAAATCGAAGAAAGGATTGTACCCAAGTGCCCTACCGTTGTCCTGGACACATTTTCCCCACTTCTTCGGAAAAGTTAACCTTAAATTTATAAATCGAGGAAAGGATTGTACCCAAGTGCCCCACCGTTGTTTAGGTCACATTCTCACCACTTCTTCAGGGCACTTAACCTCAAATTTTAAAAATCGAAGAAACGATTGTACACAAGTGCCCTACCGCTTCCAGAACACATTCTCACCACTTCTTCGGAAAAGTTAACCTCAAATTTTAAAAATCGAAGTAAGGATTGTACCCAAGTGCCCCACCGTTGTCCAGGTCACATTCTCACCACTTCTTCGTAGAAGTTAACCTCAAATTTTAAAAATCGAAGTAAGGATTGTACCTTAGTGCCTCACCGTTGTCCAGGACACAATCTCACAACTTCTTCGGAAAAGTTAACCTCAAATTTAAAAAATCGAAGTAAAAATTGTACCCAAGTGCCCCACTGTTGTCCAGGTCAATTCTCACCACTTCTTCGTAGAAGTTAACCTCAAATTTTAAAAATCGAAGTAAGGATTGTACCTTAGTGCCTCACCGTTGTCCAGGACACAATCTCACAACTTCTTCGGAAAAGTTAACCTCAAATTTAAAAAATCGAAGTAAAAATTGTACCCAAGTGCCCCACCGTTGTCCAGGTCACATTCTCACCACTTCTTCAGGGCACTTAACCTCAAATTTTAAAAATCGAAGAAACGATTGTACACAAGTGCCCTACCGCTTCCAGGACACATTCTCACCACTTCTTCGGAAAAGTTAACCTCAAATTTTAAAAATCGAAGTAAGGATTGTACCCAAGTGCCCCACCGTTGTCCAGGTCACATTCTCACCACTTCTTCGTAGAAGTTAACCTCAAATTTTAAAAATCGAAGTAAGGATTGTACCTTAGTGCCTCACCGTTGTCCAGGACACAATCTCACAACTTCTTCGGAAAAGTTAACCTCAAATTTAAAAAATCGAAGTAAAAATTGTACCCAAGTGCCCCACTGTTGTCCAGGTCAATTCTCACCACTTTTTCGGGGCACTTAACCTCCAATTTTAAAAATCGAAGAAAGGATTGTACCCAAGTGCCCTACCGTTGTCCTGGACACATTTTCCCCACTTCTTCGGAACAGTTAACCTCAAATTTTAAAAATCGAAGTAAGGATTGTACCCAAGTGCCCTACCGTTGTCCAGGACACATTCTCACCACTTCTTCGGAAAAGTTAACCTCAAATTTTAAAAATCGAAGTAAGGATTGTACCCAAGTGCCCCACCGTTGTCTAGGTCACATTCTAACCACTTCTTCGGGGCACTTAACCTCAAATTTTAAAAATCGAAGTGAAAATTGTACCCAAGTGCCCCACCGTTGTCCAGGTCACATTCTCACCACTTCTTCAGGGCACTTAACCTCAAATTTTAAAAATCGAAGAAACGATTGTACCCAAGTGCCCCACCGTTGTCCAGGTCACATTCTCACCACTTCTTCAGGGCACTTAACCTCAAATTTTAAAAATCGAAGTGAAAATTGTACCCAAGTGCCCCACCGTTGTCCAGGTCACATTCTCACCACTTCTTCAGGGCACTTAACCTCAAATTTTAAAAATCGAAGAAACGATTGTACCCAAGTGCCCCACCGTTGTCCAGGTCACATTCTAACCACTTCTTCGGGGCACTTAACCTCAAATTTTAAAAATCGAAGTAAAAATTGTACCCAAGTGCCCCACCGTTGTCCACGTCACATTCTCACCACTTCTTCGGGGAAGTTAATCTCAAATTTAAAAATTCAAAGTAAGGATTGAAACCAAGTGCCCCACCGTTGTCTAGGTCACATTCTCACCACTTCTTCGAGGCACTTAACCTCAAATTATAAAAATCGAAGTAAGGTATGTACCCAAGTGCCCTACCGTTTTCCAGGTCACATTCTCACGACTTCTTCGGGGAAGTTAACCTCAAATTTTAAAAATCGAAGTAAGGATTGAACCCAAGTGCCCTACCGTTGACCAGGTCACATTCTCACCACTTCTTCGGGGCACTTAACCTAAAATTTTAAAAATCGAAAAAAGGATTTTACCCAAGTGCCCCACCGTTGTCCAGGTCGCATTCTCACCAATTTTTCAGGGCACTTAACCTCCAATTTTAATAATCGAAAAAACGATTGTACCCAAGTGCCCTACCGTTTTCCTGGACACATTCTCACCACTTCTTCGGAAAAGTTAACCTCAAATTTTAAAAATCGAAGTAAGGATTGTACCCAAGTGCCCCACCGTTGTCCAGGTCACATTCTCACCACTTCTTCGTAGAAGTTAACCTCAAATTTTAAAAATCGAAGTAAGGATTGTACCTTAGTGCCTCACCGTTGTCCAGGACACAATCTCACAACTTCTTCGGAAAAGTTAACCTCAAATTTAAAAAATCGAAGTAAAAATTGTACCCAAGTGCCCCACTGTTGTCCAGGTCAATTCTCACCACTTTTTCGGGGCACTTAACCTCCAATTTTAAAAATCGAAGAAAGGATTGTACCCAAGTGCCCTACCGTTGTCCTGGACACATTTTCCCCACTTCTTCGGAACAGTTAACCTCAAATTTTAAAAATCGAAGTAAGGATTGTACCCAAGTGCCCTACCGTTGTCCAGGACACATTCTCACCACTTCTTCGGAAAAGTTAACCTCAAATTTTAAAAATCGAAGTAAGGATTGTACCCAAGTGCCCCACCGTTGTCTAGGTCACATTCTAACCACTTCTTCGGGGCACTTAACCTCAAATTTTAAAAATCGAAGTGAAAATTGTACCCAAGTGCCCCACCGTTGTCCAGGTCACATTCTCACCACTTCTTCAGGGCACTTAACCTCAAATTTTAAAAATCGAAGAAACGATTGTACCCAAGTGCCCCACCGTTGTCCAGGTCACATTCTCACCACTTCTTCAGGGCACTTAACCTCAAATTTTAAAAATCGAAGTGAAAATTGTACCCAAGTGCCCCACCGTTGTCCAGGTCACATTCTCACCACTTCTTCAGGGCACTTAACCTCAAATTTTAAAAATCGAAGAAACGATTGTACCCAAGTGCCCCACCGTTGTCCAGGTCACATTCTAACCACTTCTTCGGGGCACTTAACCTCAAATTTTAAAAATCGAAGTAAAAATTGTACCCAAGTGCCCCACCGTTGTCCACGTCACATTCTCACCACTTCTTCGGGGAAGTTAATCTCAAATTTAAAAATTCAAAGTAAGGATTGAAACCAAGTGCCCCACCGTTGTCTAGGTCACATTCTCACCACTTCTTCGAGGCACTTAACCTCAAATTATAAAAATCGAAGTAAGGTATGTACCCAAGTGCCCTACCGTTTTCCAGGTCACATTCTCACGACTTCTTCGGGGAAGTTAACCTCAAATTTTAAAAATCGAAGTAAGGATTGAACCCAAGTGCCCTACCGTTGACCAGGTCACATTCTCACCACTTCTTCGGGGCACTTAACCTAAAATTTTAAAAATCGAAAAAAGGATTTTACCCAAGTGCCCCACCGTTGTCCAGGTCGCATTCTCACCAATTTTTCAGGGCACTTAACCTCCAATTTTAATAATCGAAAAAACGATTGTACCCAAGTGCCCTACCGTTTTCCTGGACACATTCTCACCACTTCTTCGGAAAAGTTAACCTCAAATTTTAAAAATCGAAGTAAGGATTGTACCCAAGTGCCCCACCGTTGTCTAGGTCACATTCTAACCACTTCTTCGGGGCACTTAACGTCAAATTTTAAAAATCGAAGTGAAAATTGTACCCAAGTGCCCCACCGTTGTCCAGGTCACATTCTCACCACTTCTTCGGGGAAGTTAACCTCAAATTTTAAAAATCGAAGAAAGGATTGTACCCAAGTGCCCCACCGTTTTCCTGGACACATTCTCACCACTTCTTCGGAAAAGTTAACCTCAAATTTTAAAAATCGAAGTAAGGATTGTACCCAAGTGCCCCACCGTTGTCTAGGTCACATTCTAACCACTTCTTCGGGGCACTTAACGTCAAATTTTAAAAATCGAAGTGAAAATTGTACCCAAGTGCCCCACCGTTGTCCAGGTCACATTCTCACCACTTCTTCGGGGAAGTTAACCTCAAATTTTAAAAATCGAAGAAAGGATTGTACCCAAGTGCCCCACCGTTGTCCAGGTCACATTCTCACCACTTCTTCGTAGAAGTTAACCTCAAATTTTAAAAATCGAAGTAAGGATTGTACCTTAGTGCCCCACCGTTGTCCAGGACACAATCTCACAACTTCTTCGGAAAAGTTAACCTGAAATTTTAAAAATCGAAGAAAGGATTGTACCCAAGTGCCCTACCGTTGTCTAGGTCACATTCTCACCACTTCTTCGGAAAAGTGAACCTCAAATTTTAAAAATCGAAGTAAGGATTGTACCCAAGTGTCCTACCGTTGACCAGGACACATTCTTACCACTTCTTCGGAAAAGTGAACCTCAAATTTTAAAAATCGAAGTAAGGATTGTACCCAAGTGCCCCACCGTTGTCTAGGTCACATTCTAACCACTTCTTCGGGGCACTTAACCTCAAATTTTAAAAATCGAAGTGAAAATTGTACCCAAGTGCCCAACCGTTGTCCAGGTCACATTCTCACCACTTCTTCAGGGCACTTAACCTCAAATTTTTAAAATCGAAGAAACGATTGTACCCAAGTGCCCCACCGTTGTCCAGGTCACATTCTCACCACTTCTTCAGGGCACTTAACCTCAAATTTTAAAAATCGAAGTGAAAATTGTACCCAAGTGCCCCACCGTTGTCCAGGTCACATTCTCACCACTTCTTCAGGGCACTTAACCTCAAATTTTAAAAATCAAAGAAACGATTGTACACAAGTGCCCTACCGCTTCCAGGACACATTCTCACCACTTCTTCGGAAAAGTTAACCTCAAATTTTAAAAATCGAAGTAAGGATTGTACCCAAGTGCCCCACCGTTGTCCAGGTCACATTCTCACCACTTCTTCGTAGAAGTTAACCTCAAATTTTAAAAATCGAAGTAAGGATTGTACCTTAGTGCCTCACCGTTGTCCAGGACACAATCTCACAACTTCTTCGGAAAAGTTAACCTCAAATTTAAAAAATCGAAGTAAAAATTGTACCCAAGTGCCCCACTGTTGTCCAGGTCAATTCTCACCACTTCTTCGGGGCACTTAACCTCCAATTTTAAAAATCGAAGAAAGGATTGTACCCAAGTGCCCTACCGTTGTCCTGGACACATTTTCCCCACTTCTTCGGAAAAGTTAACCTTAAATTTATAAATCGAGGAAAGGATTGTACCCAAGTGCCCCACCGTTGTTTAGGTCACATTCTCACCACTTCTTCAGGGCACTTAACCTCAAATTTTAAAAATCGAAGAAACGATTGTACACAAGTGCCCTACCGCTTCCAGGACACATTCTCACCACTTCTTCGGAAAAGTTAACCTCAAATTTTAAAAATCGAAGTAAGGATTGTACCCAAGTGCCCCACCGTTGTCCAGGTCACATTCTCACCACTTCTTCGTAGAAGTTAACCTCAAATTTTAAAAATCGAAGTAAGGATTGTACCTTAGTGCCTCACCGTTGTCCAGGACACAATCTCACAACTTCTTCGGAAAAGTTAACCTCAAATTTAAAAAATCGAAGTAAAAATTGTACCCAAGTGCCCCACTGTTGTCCAGGTCAATTCTCACCACTTCTTCGGGGCACTTAACCTCCAATTTTAAAAATCGAAGAAAGGATTGTACCCAAGTGCCCTACCGTTGTCCTGGACACATTTTCCCCACTTCCTCGGAAAAGTTAACCTCAAATTTATAAATCGAGGAAAGGATTGTACCCAAGTGCCCCACCGTTGTTTAGGTCACATTCTCACCACTTCTTCAGGGCACTTAACCTCAAATTTTAAAAATCGAAGAAACGATTGTACACAAGTGCCCTACCGTTGTCCAGAACACATTCTCACCACTTCTTCGGAACAGTTAACCTCAAATTTTAAAAATCGAAGTAAGGATTGTACCCAAGTGCCCTACCGTTGTCCAGGACACATTCTCACCACTTCTTCGGAAAAGTTAACCTCAAATTTTAAAAATCGAAGTAAAAATTGTACCTAAGTGCCCCACCGTTGTCCAGGTCACATTCTCACCACTTCTTCGGGGAAGTTAACCTCAAATTTTAAAAATCGAAAAAAGGATTGTACCCAAGTGCCCCACCGTTGTCCAGGTCACATTCTCACCACTTCTGCGGGGCACTTAACCTCAAATTTTAAAAATCGAAGAAAGGATTGTACCCAAGTGCCCCACCGTTGTTTAGGTCACATTCTCACCACTTCTTCAGGGCACTTAACCTCAAATTTTAAAAATCGAAGAAACGATTGTACACAAGTGCCCTACCGTTGTCCAGGTCACATTCTCACCACTTCTTCGGAGAAGTTAATCTCCAATTTTAAAAATCGAAGAAAGGATTGTACCCAAGTGCCCTACCGTTGTCCTGGACACATTTTCCCCACTTCTTCGGAATAGTTAACCTCAAATTTTAAAAATCGAAGAAAGGATTGTACCCAAGTGCCCCACCGTTGTTTAGATCACATTCTCACCACTTCTTCGGGGCACTTAACCTCAAATTTTAAAAATCGAAGTGCAAATTGTACCCAAGTGCCCCACCGTTGTACAGGTCACATTCTCACCACTTCTTCAGGGCACTTAACCTCAAATTTCAAAAATCGAAGAAACGATTGTACCCAAGTGCCCCACCGTTGTCCTGGACACATTCTCACCACTTCTTCGGAAAAGTTAACCTCAAATTTTAAAAATCGAAGTAAGGATTGTACCCAAGTGCCCCACCGTTGTCTAGGTCACATTCTAACCACTTCTTCGGGGCACTTAACCTCAAATTTTAAAAATCGAAGTGAAAATTGTACCCAAGTGCCCCACCGTTGTCCAGGTCACATTCTCACCACTTCTTCAGGGCACTTAACCTCAAATTTTAAAAATCCAAGAAACGATTGTACCCAAGTGCCCCACCGTTGTCCAGGTCACATTCTCACCACTTCTTCAGGGCACTTAACCTCAAATTTTAAAAATCGAAGTGAAAATTGTACCCAAGTGCCCCACCGTTGTCCAGGTCACATTCTCACCACTTCTTCAGGGCACTTAACCTCAAATTTTAAAAATCGAAGAAACGATTGTACCCAAGTGCCCCACCGTTGTCCAGGTCACATTCTAACCACTTCTTCGGGGCACTTAACCTCAAATTTTAAAAATCGAAGTAAAAATTGTACCCAAGTGCCCCACCGTTGTCCACGTCACATTCTCACCACTTCTTCGGGGAAGTTAATCTCAAATTTAAAAATTCAAAGTAAGGATTGAAACCAAGTGCACCACCGTTGTCCAGGTCACATTCTCACCACTTCTTCGAGGCACTTAACCTCAAATTTTAAAAATCGAAGAAACGATTGTACCCAAGTGCCCCACCGTTGTCCAGGTCACATTCTAACCACTTCTTCGGGGCACTTAACCTCAAATTTTAAAAATCGAAGTAAAAATTGTACCCAAGTGCCCCACCGTTGTCCACGTCACATTCTCACCACTTCTTCGGGGAAGTTAATCTCAAATTTAAAAATTCAAAGTAAGGATTGAAACCAAGTGCCCCACCGTTGTCCAGGTCACATTCTCACCACTTCTTCAGGGCACTTAACCTCAAATTTTAAAAATCCAAGAAACGATTGTACCCAAGTGCCCCACCGTTGTCCAGGTCACATTCTCACCACTTCTTCAGGGCACTTAACCTCAAATTTTAAAAATCGAAGTGAAAATTGTACCCAAGTACCCCACTGTTGTCCAGGTCAATTCTCACCACTTCTTCGGGGCACTTAACCTCCAATTTTAAAAATCGAAGAAAGGATTGTACCCAAGTGCCCTACCGTTGTCCTGGACACATTTTCCCCACTTCCTCGGAAAAGTTAACCTCAAATTTATAAATCGAGGAAAGGATTGTACCCAAGTGCCCCACCGTTGTTTAGGTCACATTCTCACCACTTCTTCAGGGCACTTAACCTCAAATTTTAAAAATCGAAGAAACGATTGTACACAAGTGCCCTACCGTTGTCCAGAACACATTCTCACCACTTCTTCGGAACAGTTAACCTCAAATTTTAAAAATCGAAGTAAGGATTGTACCCAAGTGCCCTACCGTTGTCCAGGACACATTCTCACCACTTCTTCGGAAAAGTTAACCTCAAATTTTAAAAATCGAAGTAAAAATTGTACCTAAGTGCCCCACCGTTGTCCAGGTCACATTCTCACCACTTCTTCGGGGAAGTTAACCTCAAATTTTAAAAATCGAAAAAAGGATTGTACCCAAGTGCCCCACCGTTGTCCAGGTCACATTCTCACCACTTCTGCGGGGCACTTAACCTCAAATTTTAAAAATCGAAGAAAGGATTGTACCCAAGTGCCCCACCGTTGTTTAGGTCACATTCTCACCACTTCTTCAGGGCACTTAACCTCAAATTTTAAAAATCGAAGAAACGATTGTACACAAGTGCCCTACCGTTGTCCAGGTCACATTCTCACCACTTCTTCGGAGAAGTTAAACTCCAATTTTAAAAATCGAAGAAAGGATTGTACCCAAGTGCCCTACCGTTGTCCTGGACACATTTTCCCCACTTCTTCGGAATAGTTAACCTCAAATTTTAAAAATCGAAGAAAGGATTGTACCCAAGTGCCCCACCGTTGTTTAGATCACATTCTCACCACTTCTTCGGGGCACTTAACCTCAAATTTTAAAAATCGAAGTGCAAATTGTACCCAAGTGCCCCACCGTTGTCCAGGTCACATTCTCACCACTTCTTCAGGGCACTTAACCTCAAATTTCAAAAATCGAAGAAACGATTGTACCCAAGTGCCCCACCGTTGTCCTGGACACATTCTCACCACTTCTTCGGAAAAGTTAACCTCAAATTTTAAAAATCGAAGTAAGGATTGTACCCAAGTGCCCCACCGTTGTCTAGGTCACATTCTAACCACTTCTTCGGGGCACTTAACCTCAAATTTTAAAAATCGAAGTGAAAATTGTACCCAAGTGCCCCACCGTTGTCCAGGTCACATTCTCACCACTTCTTCAGGGCACTTAACCTCAAATTTTAAAAATCCAAGAAACGATTGTACCCAAGTGCCCCACCGTTGTCCAGGTCACATTCTCACCACTTCTTCAGGGCACTTAACCTCAAATTTTAAAAATCGAAGTGAAAATTGTACCCAAGTGCCCCACCGTTGTCCAGGTCACATTCTCACCACTTCTTCAGGGCACTTAACCTCAAATTTTAAAAATCGAAGAAACGATTGTACCCAAGTGCCCCACCGTTGTCCAGGTCACATTCTAACCACTTCTTCGGGGCACTTAACCTCAAATTTTAAAAATCGAAGTAAAAATTGTACCCAAGTGCCCCACCGTTGTCCACGTCACATTCTCACCACTTCTTCGGGGAAGTTAATCTCAAATTTAAAAATTCAAAGTAAGGATTGAAACCAAGTGCACCACCGTTGTCCAGGTCACATTCTCACCACTTCTTCGAGGCACTTAACCTCAAATTATAAAAACCGAAGTAAGGTATGTACCCAAGTGTCCTACCGTTTTCCAGGACACATTCTCACGACTTCTTCGGGGAAGTTAACCTCAAATTTTAAAAATCGAAGTAAGGATTGAACCCAAGTGCCCTACCGTTGACCAGGTCACATTCTCACCACTTCTTCGGGGCACTTAACCTAAAATTTTAAAAATCGAAAAAAGGATTGTACCCAAGTGCCCCACCGTTGTCCAGGTCACATTCTCACCAATTCTTCAGGGCACTTAACCTCCAATTTTAAAAATCGAAAAAACGATTGTACCCAAGTGCCCTACCGTTTTCCTGGACACATTCTCACCACTTCTTCGGAAAAGTTAACGTCAAATTTTAAAAATCGAAGTAAGAATTGTACCCAAGTGCCCCACCGTTGTCTAGGTCACATTCTAACCACTTCTTCGGGGCACTTAACCTCAAATTTTAAAAATCGAAGTAAAAATTGTACCCAAGTGCCCCACCGTTGTCCAGGTCACATTGTCACCACTTCTTCGTAGAAGTTAACCTCAAATTTTAAAAATCGAGGTAAAAATTGTACCCAAGTGCCCCACTGTTGTCCAGGTCACATTCTCACCAATTCTTCAGGGCACTTAACCTCCAATTTTAAAAATCGAAGAAACGATTGTACCCAAGTGCCCTACCGTTGTCCTGGACACATTCTCACCACTTCTTAGGAAAAATTAACCTCAAATTTTAAAAATCGAAGAAAGGATTGTACCCAAGTGCCCCACCGTTGTTTAGGTCACATTCTCACCACTTCTTCAGGGCACTTAACCACAAATTTTAAAAATCGAAGTAAAAATTGTACCCAAGTGCCCCACCGTTGTCCAGGTCACATTCTCACCAATTCTTCAGGGCACTTAACCTCCAATTTTAAAAATCGAAGAAAGGATTGTACCCAAGTGACCTACCGTTGTCCTGGACACATTTTCCCCACTTCTTCGGAAAAGTTAACCTCAAATTTTAAAAATCGAAGAAAGGATTGTACCCAAGTGCCCCACCGTTGTTTAGGTCACATTCTCACCACTTCTTCAGGGAACTTAACCTTAAATTTTAAAAATCGAAGAAACGATTGTACACAAGTGCCCTACCGTTGTCCAGGTCACATTCTCACCACTTCTTTGGAGAAGTTAACCTCCAATTTTAAAAATCGAAGAAAGGATTGTACCCAAGTGCCCTACCGTTGTCCTGGACACATTTTCCCCACTTCTTCGGAATAGTTAACCTCAAATTTTAAAAATCGAAGAAAGGATTGTACCCAAGTGCCCCACCGTTGTTTAGGTCACATTCTCACCACTTCTTCAGGGCACTTAACCTCAAATTTAAAAAATCGAAGAAACGATTGTACACAAGTGCCCTACCGTTGTCCAGAACACATTCTCACCACATCTTCGGAAAAGTTAACCTCAAATTTTAAAAATCGAAGTAAGGATTGTACCCAAGTGCCCTACCGTTGTCCAGGTCACATTCTCACCACTTCTTCAGGGAAGTTAACCTCAAATTTTAAAAATCGAAAAAAGGATTGTACCCAAGTGCCCCACCGTTGTCCAGGTCACATTCTCACCACTTCTTCGGGGCACTTAACCTCAAATTTTAAAAATCAAAGTAAGGTATGTACCCAAGTGCCCCACCGTTGTCGAGGTCACATTCTCACCACTTCTTCGGGGCACTTAACCTCAAATTTTAATAATCGAAGAAACGATTGTACACAAGTGCCCTACCGTTGTCCAGGACACATTCTCACCACTTCTTCGGAAAAGTTAACCTCAAATTTTAAAAATCGAAGTAAGGATTGTACCCAAGTGGCCCACCGTTGTCCAGGTCACATTCTCACCACTTCTTCGGGGAAGTTAACCTCAAATTTTAAAAATCGAAGTAAGGATTGGACGCAAGTGCCCCACCGTTGTTTAGGTCACATTCTCACCACTTCTTCAGGGCACTTAACCACAAATTTTAAAAATCGAAGTAAAAATTGTACCTAAGTGCCCCACCGTTGTCCAGGTCACATTCTCACCAATTCTTCAGGGCACTTAACCTCCAATTTTAAAAATCGAAGAAAGGATTGTACCCAAGTGCCCCACCGTTGTCCAGGTCACATTCTCACCACTTCTTCGGGGAAGTTAACCTCAAATTTTAAAAATCGAAGTAAGGATTGGACGCAAGTGCCCCACCGTTGTTTAGGTCACATTCTCACCACTTCTTCAGGGCACTTAACCACAAATTTTAAAAATCGAAGTAAAAATTGTACCTAAGTGCCCCACCGTTGTCCAGGTCACATTCTCACCAATTCTTCAGGGCACTTAACCTCCAATTTTAAAAATCGAAGAAAGGATTGTACCCAAGTGCCCCACCGTTGTCCAGGTCACATTCTCACCACTTCTTCGGGGCACTTAACCTCAAATTTTAAAAATCGAAGTAAAAATTGTACCCAAGTGCCCCACCGTTGTCCAGGTCACATTGTCACCACTTCTTCGTAGAAGTTAACCTCAAATTTTAAAAATCGAAGTAAAAATTGTACCCAAGTGCCCCACTGTTGTCCAGGTCACATTCTCACCAATTCTTCAGGGCACTTAACCTCCAATTTTAAAAATCGAAGAAACGATTGTACCCAAGTGCCCTACCGTTGTCCTGGACACATTCTCACCACTTCTTAGGAAAAATTAACCTCAAATTTTAAAAATCGAAGAAAGGATTGTACCCAAGTGCCCCACCGTTGTTTAGGTCACATTCTCACCACTTCTTCAGGGCACTTAACCACAAATTTTAAAAATCGAAGTAAAAATTGTACCCAAGTGCCCCACCGTTGTCCAGGTCACATTCTCACCAATTCTTCAGGGCACTTAACCTCCAATTTTAAAAATCGAAGAAAGGATTGTACCCAAGTGACCTACCGTTGTCCTGGACACATTTTCCCCACTTCTTCGGAAAAGTTAACCTTAAATTTTAAAAATCGAAGAAACGATTGTACACAAGTGCCCTACCGTTGTCCAGGTCACATTCTCACCACTTCTTCGGAGAAGTTAACCTCCAATTTTAAAAATCGAAGAAAGGATTGTACCCAAGTGCCCTACCGTTGTCCTGGACACATTTTCCCCACTTCTTCGGAATAGTTAACCTCAAATTTTAAAAATCGAAGAAAAGATTGTACCCAAGTGCCCCACCGTTGTTTAGGTCACATTCTCACCACTTCTTCAGGGCACTTAACCTCAAATTTTACAAATCGAAGAAACGATTGTACACAAGTGCCCTACCGTTGTCCAGAACACATTCTCACCACATCTTTGGAAAAGTTAACCTCAAATTTTAAAAATCGAAGTAAGGATTGTACCCAAGTGCCCTACCGTTGTCCAGGTCACATTCTCACCACTTCTTCGGGGAAGTTAACCTCAAATTTTAAAAATCGAAAAAAGGATTGTACCCAAGTGCCCCACCGTTGTCCAGGTCACATTCTCACCACTTCTTCGGGGCACTTAACCTCAAATTTTAAAAATCAAAGTAAGGTATGTACCCAAGTGCCCCACCGTTGTCCAGGTCACATTCTCACCACTTCTTCGGGGCACTTAACCTCAAATTTTAATAATCGAAGAAACGATTGTACACAAGTGCCCTACCGTTGTCCAGGACACATTCTCACCACTTCTTCGGAAAAGTTAACCTCAAATTTTAAAAATCGAAGTAAGGATTGTACCCAAGTGGCCCACCGTTGTCCAGGTCACATTCTCACCACTTCTTCGGGGAAGTTAACCTCAAATTTTAAAAATCGAAGTAAGGATTGGACGCAAGTGCCCCACCGTTGTTTAGGTCACATTCTCACCACTTCTTCAGGGCACTTAACCACAAATTTTAAGAATCGAAGTAAAAATTGTACCCAAGTGCCCCACCGTTGTCCAGGTCACATTCTCACCAATTCTTCAGGGCACTTAACCTCCAATTTTAAAAATCGAAGAAAGGATTGTACCCAAGTGACCTACCGTTGTCCTGGACACATTTTCCCCACTTCTTCGGAAAAGTGAACCTCAAATTTTAAAAATCGAAAAAAGGATTGTACCCAAGTGCCCCACCGTTGTCCAGGTCACATTCTCACCACTTCTTCGGGGCACTTAACCTCAAATTTTAAAAATCAAAGTAAGGTATGTACCCAAGTGCCCCACCGTTGTCCAGGTCACATTCTCACCACTTCTTCGGGGCACTTAACCTCAAATTTTAATAATCGAAGAAACGATTGTACACAAGTGCCCTACCGTTGTCCAGGACACATTCTCACCACTTCTTCGGAAAAGTTAACCTCAAATTTTGAAAATCGAAGTAAGGATTGTACCCAAGTGGCCCACCGTTGTCCTGGACACATTTTCCCCACTTCTTCGGAAAAGTTAACCTCAAATTTTAAAAATCGAAGAAAGGATTGTACCCAAGTGCCCCACCGTTGTCCAGGTCACATTCTCACCAATTCTTCAGGGCACTTAACCTCCAATTTTAAAAATCGAAGAAAGGATTGTACCCAAGTGACCTACCGTTGTCCTGGACACATTTTCCCCACTTCTTCGGAAAAGTTAACCTCAAATTTTAAAAATCGAAGAAAGGATTGTACCCAAGTGCCCCACCGTTGTTTAGGTCACATTCTCACCACTTCTTCAGGGCACTTAACCTTAAATTTTAAAAATCGAAGAAACGATTGTACACAAGTGCTTTACCGTTGTCCAGGTCACATTCTCACCACTTCTTCGGAGAAGTTAACCTCCAATTTTAAAAATCGAAGAAAGGATTGTACCCAAGTGCCCTACCGTTGTCCTGGACACATTTTCCCCACTTCTTCGGAATAGTTAACCTCAAATTTTAAAAATCGAAGAAAAGATTGTACCCAAGTGCCCCACCGTTGTTTAGGTCACATTCTCACCACTTCTTCAGGGCACTTAACCTCAAATTTTAAAAATCGAAGAAACGATTGTACACAAGTGCCCTACCGTTGTCCAGAACACATTCTCACCACATCTTCGGAAAAGTTAACCTCAAATTTTAAAAATCGAAGAAAAGATTGTACCCAAGTGCCCCACCGTTGTTTAGGTCACATTCTCACCACTTCTTCAGGGCACTTAACCTCAAATTTTAAAAATCGAAGAAACGATTGTACACAAGTGCCCTACCGTTGTCCAGAACACATTCTCACCACATCTTCGGAAAAGTTAACCTCAAATTTTAAAAATCGAAGTAAGGATTGTACCCAAGTGGCCCACCGTTGTCCAGGTCACATTCTCACCACTTCTTCGGGGAAGTTAACCTCAAATTTTAAAAATCGAAGTAAGGATTGGACCCAAGTGCCCCACCGTTGTCCAGGTCACATTCTCACCAATTCTTCAGGGCACTTAACCTCCAATTTTAAAAATCGAAGAAAGGATTGTACCCAAGTGACCTACCGTTGTCCAGGTCACATTCTCACCAATTCTTCAGGGCAATTAACCTCCAATTTTAAAAATCGAAGAAAGGATTGTACCCAAGTGACCTACCGTTGTCCTGGACACATTTTCCCCACTTCTTCGGAAAAGTTAACCTCAAATTTTAAAAATCGAAGAAAGGATTGTACCCAAGTGCCCCACCTTTGTTTAGGTCACATTCTCACCACTTCTTCAGGGCACTTAACCTTAAATTTTAAAAATCGAAGAAACGATTGTACACAAGTGCCCTACCGTGTTCCAGGTCACATTCTCACCACTTCTTCGGAGAAGTTAACCTCCAATTTTAAAAATCGAAGAAAGGATTGTACCCAAGTGCCCTACCGTTGTCCTGGACACATTTTCCCCACTTCTTCGGAATAGTTAACCTCAAATTTTAAAAATCGAAGAAAGGATTGTACCCAAGTGCCCCACCGTTGTTTAGGTCACATTCTCACCACTTCTTCAGGGCACTTAACCTCAAATTTTAAAAATCGAAGAAACGATTGTACACAAGTGCCCTACCGTTGTCCAGAACACATTCTCACCACTTCTTCGGAAAAGTTAACCTCAAATTTTAAAAATCGAAGTAAGGATTGTACCCAAGTGCCCTACCGTTGTCCAGGTCACATTCTCACCACTTCTTCAGGGCACTTAACCTCAAATTTTAAAAATCGAAGAAACGATTGTACACAAGTGCCCTACCGTTGTCCAGAACACATTCTCACCACATCTTCGGAAAAGTTAACCTCAAATTTTAAAAATCGAAGTAAGGATTGTACCCAAGTGCCCTACCGTTGTCCAGGTCACATTCTCACCACTTCTTCGGGGAAGTTAACCTCAAATTTTAAAAATCGAAGTAAGGATTGTACCCAAGTGGCCCACCGTTGTCCAGGTCACATTCTCACCACTTCTTCGGGGAAGTTAACCTCAAATTTTAAAAATCGAAGTAAGGATTGGACCCAAGTGCCCCACCGTTGTCCAGGTCACATTCTCACCAATTCTTCAGGGCACTTAACCTCCAATTTTAAAAATCGAAGAAAGGATTGTACCCAAGTGACCTACCGTTGTCCAGGTCACATTCTCACCAATTCTTCAGGGCACTTAACCTCCAATTTTAAAAATCGAAGAAAGGATTGTACCCAAGTGACCTACCGTTGTCCTGGACACATTTTCCCCACTTCTTCGGAAAAGTTAACCTCAAATTTTAAAAATCGAAGAAAGGATTGTACCCAAGTGCCCCACCGTTGTTTAGGTCACATTCTCACCACTTCTTCAGGGCACTTAACCTTAAATTTTAAAAATCGAAGAAACGATTGTACACAAGTGCCCTACCGTTGTCCAGGTCACATTCTCACCACTTCTTCGGAGAAGTTAACCTCCAATTTTAAAAATCGAAGAAAGGATTGTACCCAAGTGCCCTACCGTTGTCCTGGACACATTTTCCCCACTTCTTCGGAAAAGTTAACCTCAAATTTTAAAAATCGACGTAAGGATTGTACCCAAGTGCCCCACCGTTGTCTAGGTCACATTCTAACCACTTCTTCGGGGCACTTAACCTCAAATTTGAAAAATCGAAGTAAAAATTGTACCCAAGTGCCCCACCGTTGTCCAGGTCACATTCTCACCACTTCTTCAGGGCACTTAACCTCAAATTTTAAAAATCGAAGTAAAAATTGTACCCAAGTGCCCCACCGTTGTCCACGTCACATTCTCACCACTTCTTCGGGGAAGTTAATCTCAAATTTAAAAATTCAAAGTAAGGATTGAAACCAAGTGCCCCACCGTTGTCCAGGTCACATTCTCACCACTTCTTCGAGGCACTTAACCTCAAATTATAAAAATCGAAGTAAGGTATGTACCCAAGTGCCCTACCGTTTTCCAGGTCACATTCTCACGACTTCTTCGGGGAAGTTAACCTCAAATTTTAAAAATCGAAGTAAGGATTGAACCCAAGTGCCCTACCGTTGTCCAGGTCACATTCTTACCACTTCTTCGGGGCACTTAACCTAAAATTTTAAAAATCGAAAAAAGGATTGTACCCAAGTGCCCCACCGTTGTCCAGGTCACATTCTCACCAATTCTTCAGGGCACTTAACCTCCAATTTTAAAAATCGAAAAAACGATTGTACCCAAGTGCCCTACCGTTGTCTAGGTCACATTCTAACCACTTCTTCGGGGCACTTAACCTCAAATTTTAAAAATCGAAGTAAGGTATGTACCCAAGTGCCCTACCGTTGTCCAGGTCACATTCTCACCAATTCTTCAGGGCACTTAACCTCCAATTTTAAAAATCGAAGAAAGGATTGTACCCAAGTGACCTACCGTTGTCCTGGACACATTTTCCCCACTTCTTCGGAAAAGTTAACCTCAAATTTTAAAAATCGAAAAAAGGATTGTACCCAAGTGCCCCACCGTTGTTTAGGTCACATTCTCACCACTTCTTCAGGGCACTTAACCTTAAATTTTAAAAATCGAAGAAACGATTGTACACAAGTGCCCTACCGTTGTCCAGGTCACATTCTCACCACTTCTTCGGAGAAGTTAACCTCCAATTTTAAAAATCGAAGAAAGGATTGTACCCAAGTGCCCTACCGTTGTCCTGGACACATTTTCCCCACTTCTTCGGAAAAGTTAACCTCAAATTTTAAAAATCGAAGTAAGGATTGTACCCAAGTGCCCCACCGTTGTCTAGGTCACATTCTAACCACTTCTTCGGGGCACTTAACCTCAAATTTTAAAAATCGAAGTGAAAATTGTACCCAAGTGCCCCACCGTTGTCCAGGTCACATTCTCACCACTTCTTCAGGGCACTTAACCTCAAATTTTAAAAATCGAAGAAACGATTGTACCCAAGTGCCCCACCGTTGTCCAGGTCACATTCTCACCACTTCTTCAGGGCACTTAACCTCAAATTTTAAAAATCGAAGTGAAAATTGTACCCAAGTGCCCCACCGTTGTCCAGGTCACATTCTCACCACTTCTTCAGGGCACTTAACCTCAAATTTTAAAAATCGAAGAAACGATTGTACCCAAGTGCCCCACCGTTGTCCAGGTCACATTCTAACCACTTCTTCGGGGCACTTAACCTCAAATTTTAAAAATCGAAGTAAAAATTGTACCCAAGTGCCCCACCGTTGTCCACGTCACATTCTCACCACTTCTTCGGAAAAGTTAACCTCAAATTTTAAAAATCGAAGTAAGGATTGTACCCAAGTGCCCTACCGTTGTCCAGGTCACATTCTCACCACTTCTTCGGGGAAGTTAACCTCAACTTTTAAAAATCGAAAAAAGGATTGTACCCAAGTGCCCCACCGTTGTCCAGGTCACATTCTCACCACTTCTTCGGGGCACTTAACCTCAAATTTTAAAAATCAAAGTAAGGTATGTACCCAAGTGCCCCACCGTTGTCCAGGTCACATTCTCACCACTTCTTCGGGGCACTTAACCTCAAATTTTAATAATCGAAGAAACGATTGTACACAAGTGCCCTACCGTTGTCCAGGACACATTCTCACCACTTCTTCGGAAAAGTTAACCTCAAATTTTAAAAATCGAAGTAAGGATTGTACCCAAGTGGCCCACCGTTGTCCAGGTCACATTCTCACCACTTCTTCGGGGAAGTTAACCTCAAATTTTAAAAATCGAAGTAAGGATTGGACGCAAGTGCCCCATTGTTGTCCAGGTCACATTCTCACCACTTCTTCGGGGCACTTAACCTCAAATTTTAAAAATCGAAGTAAAAACTGTACCCAAGTGCCCCACCGTTGTCCAGGTCACATTCTCACCACTTCTTCGGGGAAGTTAACCTCAAATTTTAAAAATCGAAGAAAGGATTGTACCCAAGTGCCCCACCGTTGTCCAGGTCACATTCTCACCACTTCTTCGGGGCACTTAACCTCAAATTTTAAAAATCAAAGTAAGGTATGTACCCAAGTGCCCCACCGTTGTCCAGGTCACATTCTCACCACTTCTTCGGGGCACTTAACCTCAAATTTTAATAATCGAAGAAACGATTGTACACAAGTGCCCTACCGTTGTCCAGGACACATTCTCACCACTTCTTCAGAAAAGTTAACCTCAAATTTTAAAAATCGAAGTAAGGATTGTACCCAAGTGGCCCACCGTTGTCCAGGTCACATTCTCACCACTTCTTCGGGGAAGTTAACCTCAAATTTTAAAAATCGAAGTAAGGATTGGACGCAAGTGCCCCACCGTTGTCCAGGTCACATTCTCACCAATTCTTCAGGGCACTTAACCTCAAATTTTAAAAATCGAAGAAAGGATTGTACCCAAGTGCCCCACCGTTGTTTAGGTCACATTCTCACCACTTCTTCAGGGCACTTAACCTTAAATTTTAAAAATCGAAGAAACGATTGTACACAAGTGCCCTACCGTTGTCCAGGTCACATTCTCACCACTTTTTCGGAGAAGTTAACCTCCAATTTTAAAAATCGAAGAAAGGATTGTACCCAAGTGCCCTACCGTTGTCCTGGACACATTTTCCCCACTTCTTCGGAATAGTTAACCTCAAATTTTAAAAATCGAAGAAAGGATTGTACCCAAGTGCCCCACCGTTGTTTAGGTCACATTCTCACCACTTCTTCAGGGCACTTAACCTCAAATTTTAAAAATCGAAGAAACGATTGTACACAAGTGCCCTACCGTTGTCCAGAACACATTCTCACCACTTCTTCGTAAAAGTTAACCTCAAATTTTAAAAATCGAAGTAAGGATTGTACCCAAGTGCCCTACCGTTGTCCAGGTCACATTCTCACCACTTCTTCGGGGAAGTTAACCTCAAATTTTAAAAAACGAAAAAAGGATTGTACCCAAGTGCCCCACCGTTGTCCAGGTCACATTCTCACCACTTCTGCGGGGCACTTAACCTCAAATTTTAAAAATCGAAGTAAGGATTCTACCCAAGTGCCCTACCGTTGACCAGGTCACATTCTCACCACTTCTTCAGGGCACTTAACCTCAAATTTTAAAAATCGAAGAAACGATTGTACCCAAGTGCCCCACCGTTGTCCAGGTCACATTCTAACCACTTCTTCGGGGCACTTAACCTCAAATTTTAAAAATCGAAGTAAAAATTGTACCCAAGTGCCCCACCGTTGTCCACGTCACATTCTCACCACTTCTTCGGGGAAGTTAATCTCAAATTTAAAAATTCAAAGTAAGGATTGAAACCAAGTGCCCCACCGTTGTCCAGGTCACATTCTCACCACTTCTTCGAGGCACTTAACCTCAAATTATAAAAATCGAATTAAGGTATGTACCCAAGTGCCCTACCGTTTTTCAGGTCACATTGTCACGACTTCTTCGGGGAAGTTAACCTCAAATTTTAAAAATCGAAGTAAGGATTGAACCCAAGTGCCCTACCGTTGACCAGGTCACATTCTCACCACTTCTTCGGGGCACTTAACCTAAAATTTTAAAAATCGAAAAAAGGATTGTACCCAAGTGCCCCACCGTTGTCCAGGTCACATTCTCACCAATTCTTCAGGGCACTTAACCTCCAATTTTAAAAATCGAAAAAACGATTGTACCCAAGTGCCCTACCGTTGTCCTGGACACATTCTCACCACTTCTTCGGAAAAGTTAACCTCAAATTTTAAAAATCGAAGTAAGAATTGTACCCAAGTGCCCCACCGTTGTCTAGGTCACATTCTAACCACTTCTTCGGGGCACTTAACCTCAAATTTTAAAAATCGAGGTAAAAATTGTACCCAAGTGCCCCACCGTTGTCCAGGTCACATTCTCACCACTTCTTCGTAGAAGTTAACCTCAAATTTTAAAAATCGAAGTAAAAATTGTACCCAAGTGCCCCACTGTTGTCCAGGTCACATTCTCACCAATTCTTCAGGGCACTTAACCTCCAATTTTAAAAATCGAAGAAACGATTGTACCCAAGTGCCCTACCGTTGTCCAGGTCACATTCTAACCACTTCTTAGGAAAAATTAACCTCAAATTTTAAAAATCGAAGAAAGGATTGTACCCAAGTGCCCCACCGTTGTTTAGGTCACATTCTCACCACTTCTTCAGGGCACTTAACCACAAATTTTAAAAATCGAAGTAAAAATTGTACCCAAGTGCCCCACCGTTGTCCAGGTCACATTCTCACCAATTCTTCAGGGCACTTAACCTCCAATTTTAAAAATCGAAGAAAGGATTGTACCCAAGTGACCTACCGTTGTCCTGGACACATTTTCCCCACTTCTTCGGAAAAGTTAACCTCAAATTTTAAAAATCGAAGAAAGGATTGTACCCAAGTGCCCCACCGTTGTTTAGGTCACATTCTCACCACTTCTTCAGGGCACTTAACCTTAAATTTTAAAAATCGAAGAAACGATTGTACACAAGTGCGCTACCGTTGTCCAGGTCACATTCTCACCACTTCTTCGGAGAAGTTAACCTCCAATTTTAAAAATCGAAGAAAGGATTGTACCCAAGTGCCCTACCGTTGTCCTGGACACATTTTCCCCACTTCTTCGGAATAGTTAACCTCAAATTTTAAAAATCGAAGAAAGGATTGTACCCAAGTGCCCCACCGTTGTTTAGGTCACATTCTCACCACTTCTTCAGGGCACTTAACCTCAAATTTTAAAAATCGAAGAAACGATTGTACACAAGTGCCCTACCGTTGTCCAGAACACATTCTCACCACTTCTTCGGAAAAGTTAACCTCAAATTTTAAAAATCGAAGTAAGGATTGTACCCAAGTGCCCTACCGTTGTCCAGGTCACATTCTCACCACTTCTTTGGGGAAGTTAACCTCAAATTTTAAAAATCGAAAAAAGGATTGTACCCAAGTGCCCCACCGTTGTCCAGGTCACATTCTCACCACTTCTTCGGGGCACTTAACCTCAAATTTTAAAAATCAAAGTAAGATATGTACCCAAGTGCCCCACCGTTGTCCAGGTCACATTCTTACCACTTCTTCGGGGCACTTAACCTCAAATTTTAATAATCGAAGAAACGATTGTACACAAGTGCCCTACCGTTGTCCAGGACACATTCTCACCACTTTTTCGGAAAAGTTAACCTCAAATTTTAAAAATCGAAGTAAGGATTGTACCCAAGTGTCCCACCGTTGTCCAGGTCACATTCTCACCACTTCTTCGGGGAAGTTAACCTCAAATTTTAAAAATCGAAGTAAGGATTGGACGCAAGTGCCCCATCGTTGTCCAGGTCACATTCTCACCACTTCTTCGGGGCACTTAACCTCAAATTTTAAAAATCGAAGTAAAAACTGTACCCAAGTGCCCCACCGTTGTCCAGGTCACATTCTCACCACTTCTTCGGGGAAGTTAACCTCAAATTTTAAAAATCGAAGAAAGGATTGTACCCAAGTGCCCCACCGTTGTCCAGGTCACATTCTCACCACTTCTTCGGGGCACTTAACCTCAAATTTTAATAATCGAAGAAACGATTGTACACAAGTGCCCTACCGTTGTCCAGGACACATTCTCACCACTTCTTCGGAAAAGTTAACCTCAAATTTTAAAAATCGAAGTAAGGATTGTACCCAAGTGGCCCACCGTTGTCCAGGTCACATTCTCACCACTTCTTCGGGGAAGTTAACCTCAAATTTTAAAAATCGAAGTAAGGATTGGACGCAAGTGCCCCATCGTTGTCCAGGTCACATTCTCACCACTTCTTCGGGGCACTTAACCTCAAATTTTAAAAATCGAAGTAAAAACTGTACCCAAGTGCCCCACCGTTGTCCAGGTCACATTCTCACCACTTCTTCGGGGAAGTTAACCTCAAATTTTAAAAATCGAAGAAAGGATTGTACCCTAGTGCCCCACCGTTGTCCAGGTCACATTCTCACCACTTCTTCGGGGAAGTTAACCTCAAATTTTAAAAATCGAAGAAAGGATTGTACCCAAGTGCCCCACCGTTGACCAGGACACATTCTTACCACTTCTTCGGAAAAGTGAACCTCAAATTTTAAAAATCGAAGTAAGGATTCTACCCAAGTGCCCCACTGTTGTCCAGGTCAATTCTCACCACTTCTTCGGGGAAGTTAACCTGAAATTTTAAAAATCGAAGAAAGGATTGTACCCAAGTGCCCTACCGTTGTCTAGGTCACATTCTCACCACTTCTTCGGAAAAGTGAACCTCAAATTTTAAAAATCGAAGTAAGGATTGTACCCAAGTGCCCTACCGTTGACCAGGACACATTCTTACCACTTCTTCGGAAAAGTGAACCTCAAATTTTAAAAATCGAAGTAAGGATTCTACCCAAGTGCCCTACCGTTGACCAGGTCACATTCTCACCACTTCTTCGGGGCACTTAACCTAAAATTTCAAAAATCGAAAAAAGGATTGTACCCAAGTGCCCCACCGTTGTCCAGGTCACATTCTCACCAATTCTTCAGGGCACTTAACCTCCAATTTTAAAAATCGAAGAAACGATTGTACCCAAGTGCCCTACCGTTGTCCTGGACACATTCTCACCACTTCTTAGGAAAAGTTAACCTCAAATTTTAAAAATCGAAGTAAGGATTGTACCCAAGTGCCCCACCGTTGTCTAGGTCACATTCTAACCACTTCTTCGGGGCACTTAACGTCAAATTTTAAAAATCGAAGTGAAAATTGTACCCAAGTGCCCCACCGTTGTCCAGGTCACATTCTCACCACTTCTTCAGGGCACTTAACCTCAAATTTTAAAAATCGAAGAAACGATTGTACCCAAGTGCCCCACCGTTGTCCAGGTCACATTCTCACCACTTCTTCAGGGCACTTAACCTCAAATTTTAAAAATCGAAGAAACGATTGTACACAAGTGCCCTACCGCTTCCAGGACACATTCTCACCACTTCTTCGGAAAAGTTAACCTCAAATTTTAAAAATCGAAGTAAGGATTGTACCCAAGTGCCCCACCGTTGTCCAGGTCACATTCTCACCACTTCTTCGTAGAAGTTAACCTCAAATTTTAAAAATCGAAGTAAGGATTGTACCTTAGTGCCCCACCGTTGTCCAGGACACAATCTCACAACTTCTTCGGAAAAGTTAACCTCAAATTTAAAAAATCGAAGTAAAAATTGTACCCAAGTGCCCCACTGTTGTCCAGGTCAATTCTCACCACTTCTTCGGGGCACTTAACCTCCAATTTTAAAAATCGAAGAAAGGATTGTACCCAAGTGCCCTACCGTTGTCCTTGACACATTTTCCCCACTTCTTCGGAAAAGTTAACCTCAAATTTTAAAAATCGAAGAAAGGATTGTACCCAAGTGCCCCACCGTTGTTTAGGTCACATTCTCACCACTTCTTCAGGGCACTTAACCTCAAATTTTAAAAATCGAAGAAACGATTGTACACAAGTGCCCTACCGTTGTCCAGAACACATTCTCACCACTTCTTCGGAAAAGTTAACCTCAAATTTTAAAAATCGAAGTAAGGATTGTACCCAAGTGCCCTACCGTTGTCCAGGTCACATTCTCACCACTTCTTCGGGGAAGTTAACCTCAAATTTTAAAAATCGAAAAAAGGATTGTACCCAAGTGCCCCACCGTTGTCCAGGTCACATTCTCACCACTTCTGCGGGGCACTTAACCTCAAATTTTAAAAATCGAAGTAAGGTATGTACCCAAGTGCCCCACCGTTGTCCAGGTCACATTCTCACCACTTCTTCGGGAAAGTGAACCTCAAATTTTAAAAATCGAAGAAAGGATTGTACCCAAATGCCCTACCGTTGTCTAGGTCACATTCTCACCACTTCTTCGGAAAAGTGAACCTCAAATTTTAAAAATCGAAGTAAGGATTGTACCCAAGTGCCCTACCGTTGTCCAGGACACATTCTCACCACTTCTTCGGAAAAGTTAACCTCAAATTTTAAAAATCGAAGTAAAAATTGTACCCAAGTGCCCCACTGTTGTCCAGGTCAATTCTCACCACTTCTTCGGGGAAGTTAACCTGAAATTTTAAAAATCGAAGAAAGGATTGTACCCAAGTGCCGTACCGTTGTCTAGGTCACATTCTCACCACTTCTTCGGAAAAGTGAACCTCAAATTTTAAAAATCGAAGTAAGGATTGTACCCAAGTGCCCTACCGTTGACCAGGACACATTCTCACCACTTCTTCGAAAAAGTGAACCTCAAATTTTAAAAATCGAAGTAAGGATTCTACCCAAGTGCCCTACCGTTGACCAGGTCACATTCTCACCACTTCTTCGGGGCACTTAACCTAAAATTTTAAAAATCGAAAAAAGGATTGTACCCAAGTGCCCCACCGTTGTCCAGGTCACATTCTCACCAATTCTTCAGGGCACTTAACCTCCAATTTTAAAAATCGAAGAAACGATTGTACACAAGTGCCCTACCGTTGTCCAGAACACATTCTCACCACTTCTTCGAAAAAGTGAACCTCAAATTTTAAAAATCGAAGTAAGGATTCTACCCAAGTGCCCTACCGTTGACCAGGTCACATTCTCACCACTTCTTCGGGGCACTTAACCTAAAATTTTAAAAATCGAAAAAAGGATTGTACCCAAGTGCCCCACCGTTGTCCTGGACACATTCTTACCACTTCTTCGGAAAAGTTAACCTCAAATTTTAAAAATCGAAGTAAAAACTGTACCCAAGTGCCCCACCGTTGTCCAGGTCACATTCTCACCACTTCTTCGGGGAAGTTAACCTCAAATTTTAAAAATCGAAGAAAGGATTGTACCCAAGTGCCCCACCGTTGTCCAGGTCACATTCTCACCACTTCTTCTCGGCACTTAACCTCAAATTTTAATAATCGAAGAAACGATTGTACACAAGTGCCCTACCGTTGTCCAGGACACATTCTCACCACTTCTTCGGAAAAGTTAACCTCAAATTTTAAAAATCGAAGTAAGGATTGTACCCAAGTGGCCCACCGTTGTCCAGGTCACATTCTCACCACTTCTTCGGGGAAGTTAACCTCAAATTTTAAAAATCGAAGTAAGGATTGGACGCAAGTGCCCCATCGTTGTCCAGGTCACATTCTCACCACTTCTTCGGGGCACTTAACCTCAAATTTTAAAAATCGAAGTAAAAACTGTACCCAAGTGCCCCACCGTTGTCCAGGTCACATTCTCACCACTTCTTCGGGGAAGTTAACCTCAAATTTTAAAAATCGAAGAAACGATTGTACCCAAGTGCCCCACCGTTGTCCAGGTCACATTCTCACCACTTCTTCGTAGAAGTTAACCTCAAATTTTAAAAATCGAAGTAAGGATTGTACCTTAGTGCCCCACCGTTGTCCAGGACACAATCTCACAACTTCTTCGGAAAAGTTAACCTCAAATTTTAAAAATCGAAGTAAAAATTGTAC